>JAJHZJ010000449.1:0-345000 GCA_023548195.1 Bettongia penicillata ogilbyi
GATGCCTGAGCTGCCTCACAAAATTATATCATCCATGAAGTAAATGCCATTCCCTCTAGCTTTTTTCTTTTTTAACCACATATTGTGGCTGCTGCTGCTGGCATTTATACAATGTCTTAAAGTCTGCAAAGGCTTTACACTGATATTATCTCAGTTGATCCTCCTTTGAACTTTGGGAGGATGGTGCTATTATTATCCCAGTTTTTGCAGGAGGAAACTGCAGGCAAACAGAGGTTAAGTGACTTGCCCAGGGTCACTCCTAAGTTTCTAAGGCAGAATTAGAACTCGGGTCTTCCTGATTCTACCATCCAGCACTCTATCCACTGAATTACTTGGAGACCTCAAACACTGTCTCATTTTATCCTCATAATGACCTTGGAAGGCAGATGCCATTATTGTCCTCATTTTATCAGATGAGGAAACTGAGGCAGGCAGAGGGTAAGTGACTTGGAGAGAATCGCACAACTCCCTCAAGTAATCACTAAGCACTGGATCAAAACCCTGACTGATGATGGTCCAGAGTAGTTTAGATGCATCACTGGAAGGTCCCAATTTCCAAGGACCCCACATGTGCCAAGACATTGGGTCTCTGGCAAGTGAGCTATGTATACTTTGCTTTCTTACACCAAATGCCAAAACCATGCTGATTCTCATCTTCCCACAAACCCACAGTCTTATCCAAAGATGAAATCTGGCCATTTCTGCCAGGAAGCTCTCAGGCAAACATGCTTCTGTTTTGTTCCTGGCCATGCTGTATTTGATCAAATTAGCAGGAAGTCAAAATACCAACATTTCCACAGAAAACGTTTGAAAATACCAGGTGTAAGAGGTTCCAAGTATGGAGAAAAGACAGACAGTTGCTCATCCATCCATCCGCCCTTCTCCTTTTCTAGGGCCCCAGATGTGGAGAATACCAATCAATCAATTAAGAAGCAATGATCAGGTAGCCACAGTATGAATCATGCCCTTTGTTATGTGCCATGTGTACAAAAAAACCCATACATGTGGGCTGCCTTGCCCACAGGCAGCGCACATGCTTACAGATCAACGACACGCACACACCTAAGGCAGGACTGTACCACGACATGCTTGAAAGGAAGCAGGGCTCGTAGGAGGCCGAGGAAAGGAGGGGGGCATGCCCAGAATGGGCAGTTTTTCCACCGCAAGGAAGAAATAGGTGGAGTTTTCTGCATGTGGGTCAGCCAAAAGGACAAAGACACGAGACTGTGGGAAGGAGGGCAATGGAAACACTGGAGAGGTAAATTGGCTGCATGGGGCTTGAAATGGCAAACACAAGAGCAAACTGGAAATGACTGGAGTTTACTGAGTAGAGGAAGTAAATGGTCAGGCCTGTGTCTTCAGAATAGCGTTTGGCCAGTTACATGAGGAGGGGAGAGACATGAAACAAGGTCTGACCTGTTGTCCACTAAAGAATTAAACAGAAACCAAGTCCATTGAACGTGTTTATATGTAAAAGGAATGAGGAAGATGGAATCCCCTGACATCCAAAGTCACTTAGGTACAAATTAAGCCACTATCTGCCCACTTCCTCCAAGTTCTCCATGTTATTTGGGTCACTGATATGTAGCAACTTAGCACTGTTTCCCTGGTGACATAAAGACAGATGCTTAATTATGTTCATGGCGGGTACAGTAATGAAAAAGCCAGAACAAAAGTAGTCGAGAGAACTGAGATACAAGATAAAGAAATGCTGTAGGAAGAGATATTTCCATCCTTTCAAAGTGTTGAAGCCATCTGGCCTGGGCTGAGGACATCCCAGGATATCAACGGCACACTGCCTGGGGGAAGGCAAGGGGTCAGAGGGCTGCAGTCCTCCTGGGGGAGGGAGACCCTAGCTGTAAGACAGCCATACTCATCAACCAGGAGTTCAGAGAGCAGAAGGAAACCTGTTCCTTGGTTTTTACTCTTCCATATTTCAATGACTTTTTCAGAAAGAGAGGGAGGAAGAGTGGGGAAACACAAACCCTTTGGTCCGGACCAGCTGAAAAGACCTCAGAGCTGGCCAGACCCAAGTTCACATTCTGAATCTCCCAGATACTATCTGCCTCACTCAAAATGGTCAGATCACCTAACTGCTCAATTCTCAAAGACTAAATTACAGACTGTAGATGGGGAAAAAGCAGCCATAGAGTCTTGGGCCCCAGGTTCAAATCTTGCCTGTGCTACTTACTTCCAGGGTAACCTTGGACAAGGCACTTGGGTCTCAGTTTCCTCATTTATAAAATGAAGAGTTTGAAATAGAGAGTCTACAAGGTCCCTTCCAGCTCAAAGTGTCTGATTCTAGTTCCTGGACTGCCATTTAGCACAGGTGTGACTTTAGGGAAATTATTCAATTTCTTCAGTTCCCTTCTCTGTATAATGAAGGAGATGGACAAGGTAACTTCTTCTAAATTCCCTTCAGGCAGCGAGGTGGTGGTCCAGTTGATAGAGTGCAGGAAAACTCATCTTCCTTGAGTTCAAGCCTGGTCTCAGACACTTACTAGCTGTGGGACCCTAGGCAAGTCAATTTCACCGTTTGCCTCAGTTTCTTCATCTAAAGTGAGCTTATCAAGAAAAGCCTAAAATGAAGAGCTGGGATTCATGTGACTGAAATGACTGCATAACAATTGAAGAAACTCTGTAAGATTAAATTAGATACCTATTAATGACCTCAATCAGTGGAGGGAATGCTCCATACGGGGGAAAAAATTACAATTCCACACATATTAACACAAAACAAAGCATTTTCTCAAGAAAGGAAATATTAGAGGTAAAAATGAATGACTTGGGGTCAGCTTTTCTTTTTTTTTTTTTAGAAAGTGGTGCCTTTGAGAAAGTCAGGTTCTTTTCCAAGAAAAAAAAATCACAGTTATTTCATTGTAGACAAGAGAAACAGCTGAACTGAAAGGCCATCCAAAAGATGGGACAGTGAGCAAAGGGACCAGAAGAAGAGCTTCCATTTCCCAAGTGCTGCTGGCTTCTTAAGGCTGAAAAATGATCATTGGTTTTCTTTCACAGTATTTCCTTCAGGGGTCTACACTTTAGCTCATGTGCATGCTAAGGCTGGACACATGAATTCATACCCACATGGACTCAAAGCCAGCTAATGCATTGATCAGCCCCCAGGGCAGAGCAGTAAATGCTTCCTTGACTGCCTGGAAGAGCACACTGCCACCCCTCCCCACCCCATTCCTAAGTGGGTGTATGCAGATACAGAAATATAGTATATGCATGTCTATATATGAACACACAGGTATAAAAATACACCGTATGTGTATACACATATATGTACACGTGTGCTCCTTGAGGGCAAAGACTGCTTTCTGATTCTTTGTAACCCCAGGGCTTAGTACACAGTAAGTGCTTAATAAATGTTTATTGATGAACTGATGTATACATACACACATATGTAGATCATGGAGAATAAATACACATATGTGCATGTGTGTATTATAGATACACATAATATACACATGTGTTTGCATGCATATCTATGGTTTCTGCAGTATAGGGAATTTCTGGCAATGAAACATCCACTAACAATAGAGATCTGCAGCTTACAATCTTAGAGAGCTGCCTGGAGGCACTGGGAAGGTCAGGTAATTGTCCCTGGTCAGTGGCCAGCAGGAGGAAGTGGAAAGGCTTGAACCCAGGTCTTCCTGACAGAGACCAGCTCTCGGTCTCTGAGACCAGGTATATTGTCTGCCTCAAAACCACACTATTGACATAATCAATACAATCCTTAAGAATTCAACAAATATACCGTACTAGAATCAGACCATGGCCACAGATAAAGCTGGCTTCTAATCCCCAGACATTGCACTGATACACAAACACATTTAATATACATTTTTTAATAATGCCACCATATTGGATTCTCAAAATCTTTAAAATACATGGAATGAAAAACTTTCAGAATAAAATGGTCCAGAAGGAGAAATCAAACCCATGTGGAAACAGAATTGTGCATAAACCATCCCTATCATTCTGTCTACAACTTAAATTGTCATGGAGCCTAAAACTTTACAACCCAATACTCTTATTCAATTACCAAAAAAAACCCAAAACATCCATTTACGTGGTTTGTGCAGAAAGGTTTTCTGAACATTAAACATCAGATAAGAAAAGCAAGTTAGCAACCCATCCCAGGACCTATCTGAACTTCATTACAGGGAAGAGAATTCTACAACCTTTTAAAGTATACAAAGCATTTTACACAACAAACTTGAATTTCAGGCCCCCATTTTATATATGAGGAAAACAAGCTTAGAGGCCTAAAGTGATTTTCCCCAAGGTCCCAAGGCTTTGAGCAGAGACAAGCCCTAAATCAAGGCTTCCTGGTTCCTCTCTACCACACTGCCCCTCAGATTTTTTCATAGCCCAGGTCCCACGTGTAGCATCCAGAATAGTGAAGGCTTCACTCACACTGGGAAAACAATTCAAATAGATTTAGTCAGAAAAATGCCCCCAGACCCTTCCAGCGCAGTCTTCATTCCTTTGTTTCACTGCTTCCCAAAGATTCAATTCATGACGTCAAAGGGTATCTTGATTCCCTAAGGGGGGGGGGGAGGGACCTGTGGTTTGGAGGTCACACGGGGCCGTATAGGTTCTTGTGTGCGATATTTTGAGAGTCTAAGTTTTAAAGAACAAATTAAAGAGATTTGTTCTGTGAAGTCTGGATTCAGTCAAAGGGACGCACTTGAGGACCTAGAGGGCCACATGAGGCCTCAAGGCCACAAATTCCCCACCCCTGACCTAAAGCATTCCTTCAAATTCAACTAGCTTGGGAAATTCCCTTTAATGCAGCCTCTAGTCATTTTTCGTTAATCTATGAATTCATTTCTCAAGGCAATGGTTTTCTGATGCCAACAAAACTTTGCTACAGTTTATATTTTTCTTCATTGTAGGACAACAAGACATTATCTATTTTTAATTCAACTTATCTCAGCAAATTTTAATCAATGTCTATTATCATATTAGCCAATGAGGATACAAGAATACAAACAAAATGGCAGCAACTTCTTCCGGAGTTTCATAGATAAGCTCAGGGTCATCTTTGACTCTCCTTCCTCACCTCCCACATTTACTTAGTCAGCTGAATGCCTTATCCTGTAGTTTGTCTCAAGGAGATAACTTTCCATAGGAGGATTCAGCATGTAATCAGTCAGTGAACATTATAAGCCTACTATTTTCCTAACACTACACCAGTCCCTGGAGATACCAAGACAAAAAAATGACTCTCAATGTGCCTCTCCTACATGCACAACCTGTTCAACACAATTTAAATTAGGAGTTATTAGACCCTTATTATATATAAGCACAAACCCTACAAGTTGAAACTACAGTTTTGTATTTGAATAAGACAGAGGACTTCTGTAACTATGGTACCCAAGACCCAATACCTGCATTTCCACTATCAACTTAGCGGTCAACTTGTTGACCACTTGGAAAATCAATGGCACTTGCTTTGACATGTATAGTCACCTCCTCAATCTTCTTAGTCTTATCTCGAAAAGAGGAAATCTTATTAAGTATGTAAGCAGTATTTAACCATGGAGCCAATATTAGTATGGTGATGAGAGAGGTCCCATCAAACAGTAGCCTTCCACTAACACTCACCCATTCAGAATTTGCCCTTCCAAGCAAACTAAGACTTAAGATTCTAATGGAAAACAAGTAACCTTAAAAGAAAATGATGGAATTTTCTTTCAAATTTGAGCCTGATTGCTTTACTTATATATTTAAAACTTTATACTGAATGCTCTGAGTAGCCACACAAATTCAATAGGTGAGAAAATCCTCCACTACGTATCTAGCAGTAAGCCCTTTGTCTTTTTCTCTCGTGTGAAGTGTACTCATCGATGACCTTGGTTTTCTCTCAAGAAGAGTGGATTTCCTCTGATACAGTGCCTAATCCCCCAAAGCTCCAATGCCTGTGATAAATTGAACATTTTACCCATATTCTTTGTGCCTCAGTTATATTGCAAGTTCACTAATGTTCTTCTTCAAGATTTATGATATGCAAAATAGCATGGCTTGGTACAAGGGAAGAAAATTCATGTATTTATATGATAGTCTGTCTACTTCAAGAAGGCATACTAACAGTCCATTAATAAAATATGGGTGTAGACAGAAAATGTCACATTTTCTAGTAAGGAACACTGTTCATTGGAAAGATGAGAGCTAACATTTATACACTCCCCCAGTCCTGGGATAACTAAAATCTGGCATTGCATCAAGCTATCCTTGTCCTTTCAGCCATGTTTGACCCTGGTGACCATCCCTCTTGCTGGACACCCTCTTCTTCTGTGGCTCCAGGGAGATCACCCTCTCCTCTGTCTCCCCTCCTCCATGTACCTTTCTTACTGTTCCTTCTTTCTCATCCTAATCAACCCCTTAACTTGAGTGGCACCCCAAAGTTGTTTCTTCAGCTTTCCTCTCTTCAACCTAGATGCTATCACTATAAACTCAACAATTTTGTTTACTCTCAGTTTTCAGCACTTACTTGTTTGGAGATAATTTTCTGAAGTAGATGGCCCATTCTGACCACTCCTGAGCTATCACTCTCTATCCCGTATGCCCATAATGAATGAATGACAGTCATTACGCATTTACTATGTGCCAAACATCATACTAATGGAGGATATAAATACTAAAACAAGACAGCCTCTGACCTCTAGGAAATTGTATCTTAACTGGGTAAATAATAAACTAAGGAGTGGGAGTCCAGGAAGGTGGCTATGGGACCAAGAAGTCGCAAAGATGGAGGGTAGAACAATTTAGCAGTCCTTTGACAAGACAGCTCTCCACCTGCATTTCTTTTCAACACCTTAAGTTCCATATGGCTAAAACCAAGCTGAGCTTCTCCTCCACCTTGCCCCCACAACTAGCTTTTTTCTTCTGACTAGTCTATTGTGTCAATGGCTCCATCCCTGACTATCCTCCTTTGCTTGGTGGTATTCCTGGAAAACTTTGAGATTATCTTGGATGTTTTACTTTCCCTCACTTCCCTAATCTAATTCATTACCAGGTCTTGCTCTATGGATTCTGCCTTCATGATATTTCTTAGGATACTTATATAGGTGCTTTCTCTCCCCATTATAACCATGAGGAAAGGCTGTCTTCCCTTTGTATTTGCACCCCCCAGTACTTAGCATAGTGCCTGGCACATGGTAAATGCTTAATAAATGTTTCTTCATTTATTCATCTGTCCTTTCCTTTCTATCTGCACTCTATCACCCTAAGAGATCCCTCTTTTCCACTTAGTTGGACAGTTATGATACCCTCCTGTTTTCACCATCATTCCTTTCTCTTTCCAAACCAAACTTCACACAACTGCCAGATTTAAAGGTACTTACTAGCTGCATGACCCTGGGCAAGTCACTTAACCCTATTTGCTTCAGTTTCCTCATTGTAAAATAAGCTGGTGAATGAAATGGCAAATCAAGAAAACCCCAAATGGAATCACTAAGAGTCAGAAACGACTGAAAAAACGGCTTGGAAACAACAAATGCACAAGTATAGTGAAGTCACTACCCTTACCAAAATATCTCAAAGGCATCCATCCCATGGAAGGCCAAAGAAAGTTCATAATCTAGATTTACACCCACATGTGAGGCCCTCCACAATCTGGTTCCACCCTATTTTTCCATACTTATCTCACTTTCCTTTCACATACATATATTTATGCTACAGTCTCACTGGATTACTTGCTGGTCTCTCTGCCTGGAAAGTCCTCCCTATCTCTAAAAACTGAAAACCTATTCATCTTTTAAAATCACAGGTCAAATGTTGCCTCCTCCACAAACTCTTCTCATGACGCTCACTCACCCTCACTAATGATTTCCTTCCTGGGCTAATACTTCCCATAACACTTATACATCTATTGTGGTTTTTTGTTTGTTTTTTTTTAAATCTGAACCTTGGTTCAAGCATATAACATACTCTGTCAAATACTGGCATTCTAGGTAAGTCCCTTCACGTCTCAGTGACCCCAGGAAACTCTTTAGGACTATTAAGTGTACATCAAACGAGGGATCCCTGCCCTAACCCCATTTCCTTACACCAATGAAATAACAGATTTGATTTGTAAAAGAAAAGAAAATCCATGTGTCATATCTCCTACTGGATAATAAGCTTCATGACGGCCAGGACTATCTTAGCTAAAAACACCATCTCCCACCATTTTTAGTGAGGGATTAGAATTTATTGATTTGAACCAAACTGAATTATGTTAGTCAAAGGAGGATTGAGATCATCCCTCAAAAGTCTATGGGTTGGAGAGGGAATCCATCACTTTAAAGATCTATCATCACTAGTCAATTTGTACATAAAATGATCATTTTTTAAAAACTCAGTTTATGAAGTTTCTGGGAAGTACACTGAAAACTCCATTGACTTCCACAACCCATTTTCAGCATGAAAGATTTACTTAGAAATGATGAACCAATGCTCTGGATCTGCTCAGAACATAACATATGAAATGCCGGGTTTTCTCTGGCTCCATGAAGGAGTCCATTCCTGGTAGGATTCCTATTTCTAAACATTCCTTTCTCTCTGGTCTTTGTAAATTCCCTCGCTGCCCCCGTAAGACAGTGTAAATCTCAGTAGGGTGCATTGTCCTTTTTTTCCCCCTTAACATCAAAATCATGGCAATAGAAAATGAGATGGAAGCAAGAAGAAATCAAAGAAATCTTTTGCTGTAATTACATGAGAAACCTTGTGGGTTAATTGCTATATCCTAATGGAAGCATCCAGAAAGAGGCTGGGAGGAGTTTGCTGACTTTGAGCTTTGAGATGAAGGTTCTCTCAGGGTTGGCACCTTAAGTGGACTCAGTATTTTGTATATGTCCCTTTCTATTCTCCCCCTTCCTCTCTCATCCCCTTTAATGACAATAAATCAGGGAGATAAAAGGATTAGGAGGAAAATCATCAGGTAAACTTGCTTTTGAAAAATTTTAGAAAAGCCCTATCATTTTTCTCTATGAAAGTGGGATGATTACTTTTACTATTCTTTGGAAGGTGAGATAGACCATCACTTTATTAAAAAATAAGGTGGGGGAAGCAATTCAACTCAGAGATTTTTTTCTACGATAAGAAGAGTATGAAGTTTATGGCCTGATTGAATATAAAACAATTAACACCTTCCACAGTATCTCTCCCATTTTACCCCTATCATAGAACTGTGATATACTTGGCACCCAAAAAGTTCACTTTCATAAAAGGGTGTTTTCCTCCAAGTGTATAGAGTTCTACACTCTAGATCAGGCTATAAAAGGTGGGACTGTGATTTTGCAAGGAAATAATCCTGCCACAAAAGCTGACTCAGTCCCAGCAGGAACAGCAGGTCACGAGGGTAATGGTACAGTTGGTGAGTGTCTGCTTCACTCAATAATTACTTAAAAATGGGGTCATGTGGTAGGATCCTGGACTCTGCGTCAGCTGGCTGGGCTTCCTGGGAGTGAAAGAAGATACATCTCTAACATACCCACTCACCTAGACATTGCCAATAAATAGCTGGCAGCTACCCCAGTGCCAGCCACTGATTGGTTATGTTTGGCAGTGAGCTGGGATGTAATTGATCAGCTTCTGCAATTACCAATAGGTACCACTCTTATTTGGAAAAGAAGCCATAAGCTAATCCAAAGACATCATCCTTGAGCCAGTAGGAAGGGAATAGGAAAACAGCGAGGCTAATGAAAGAGTGTCCAGTCCTATTTGGTACTCCCTGAGGCTTCCCTGGAAATAAGATCCAAGCCCATGGACAAAAATTATATCATGACATGACAGGGAGAGAAAGAAACAGAACATTTAATTAAGGTATAACTAAGCAAACACATTAGGTAAATACAGAGCTTCCCGTCGAGGTCAATGCAAATCCAAGTCAATCAAATACAAAATATATATGTTCGGACAACATGCAGTAATAAGAAACTTTGGCCTTTGAAAAAAGATAGAACCTGGGTTAGTCTTCGGTAGCCATATAATTTTTTTAATCAGTCTCCCTTAGTATACATCCAGATGAATAATGGTACCAGGTACCAACTTTATTCCTTGTTTATTGGTGTAACTAAATAGCATTCATCTGAAAGAAAAAAAGAAAGATCTAGAGGTTTCAGGTGCCCAGGAGAGTACGAGGAATCAACAGAGGGATAAAGGAGATAAGAGAGGTTGTTATTAACAGAGATATACTGTCAGGACAGGGGCAGCTCTCGACAATTCCACAGCCCACTGCCCTGGTCTTAGCACCCCTAGAAAGTATTGTGTTTAGAAAGGTCATTAATCAATGAAGAGGGTTCCAAGGAGGGCTCCCAGAATGGGGAGTTTCCAAATGATGTTGCAGGAGGAGAGAGGATGCAGAGAGGTTATAACTGCTGTCTTCAATGACTTAGCCTCATAGATTTAAAGCGACAAGGCGTGTGAAGCCACTGGGACCAAAAGGAGAGGCTCAGAGGTTAAGTGACTTGCCCAGAACCACTCCAAATGTCCAAAGTCGGTTCGGAGTTCCAGTCTTCCTAATTTCAAATCCAGTACTCACATTAGGCTGCCTCCGAGAAAGATTCTCAGTTGGAATTGAGATTGCACCAATGAGCAGTGAACGCTCTCTCCAAACTGAAATTACTTTGTCTAACTTCCTATTTTCATTTCCATGTATATGGATCCAATAAAATGAAAATTCCTGGAAAGAAGGGGCTGTTATTCATTTTGCTCTTTGCTGTTCACCACAATGCTTTCTGCAAAGAAGAAATTGCACATTTGCAGAATCTGTAGGAAATTTAGAGTAACTGATAAAAGTTGCAAAGAAACGATTATAAGTAAGGAAATGCTTACTAGTGAAAGTGATCCCAAAGGGAAATGGGCTGAGGGGTTTCCCTTCATTGTAGGTCAAGGAACCAAAGCTGGATGCCACTCTTTGGGTCTGGAGCACAGAAGGATGGGACTAGATGTCCTGAGGTCCCTTCTTACCCTGAGATTCTGGTTCTCCTGTTCCTTCTGTCCCAGGTCCAGACTAAGGATGCTTTGGGGATGTACCAAATGAATCCCACCCTCTGCTAATGATTAGCTGCTTTGACCATCATTCATATTAAACACTCAACTTAGATATGGTCAAAGCTGAATTATTGCAGACAATATACATATACATATATATATATATATACATACACATAGATAAATATATATATATATAATATATATATTTTTTTCTGGTGGGAAGGTGGTATTTAAAAAAAAAATAAAACCTCCCAGGAAGTTTTTGTATATATTTTTGAATTGGCAAGAGGGAACACACAGGCAATTCTTCCACATGTTTCTATCATTTGGCAGGAAGAGCTGTTAGCTATCACACCTTTACTCTACATGCTGGCAAATAGAGAAGATGAGGAGGGGCAAGGATCTTTCTTGGATGGCACAGATTGCTTCTCTCCAGCCTACAATAAGTTGCAAAAAAAAAAAATCTGCTGGAAATAATGTGTGTTTTTACAGAGATAAAATAGCCACAGCACTGTAATTTTCAAAAAGTCTTGCTGGTTTCCCATTAACAAAGAAACCTTGGAAAGAAGAATGGGGTCCACTGGTCCAAGTTATCATTTCCTTGAGTTCCTGCTGGGTCAAATGATGGCATCGTTATCCTTAGTATCGAGACCCTGGCTCATAGACTCATAGAATTAAAGAAGGAAAGGGATCTTACAGGTCATCTAGTCTACCTACTTTATTTAACAGATAAGGAGACTGATGCCTGGAGAGTTACAGTTACAGAGCTAGCAAGTGGCAGAGAGGGTAGTCAAAGACCTCTTCTTTTCCTTATACCACAATGAATGACTTGATTGCATAATTAAGGTGGCATGGTATAAGAGAAAGGACCTGGCTCTGCAATCAAGGAATCTGTGCTCAGACCTTGCTTCTGATGCTCATGAGCCAGAACATTTCTAATGTCTTCCTTCATCACCTTTGATTCATAGAAATCTCTAGCTTCCTTCAGGGCCTGATACCTTCTTTACACAGATTCTCCCAGTCCCTTCAGTTGTTTCTCTGTATATATTGAATTATTCACATGTTTTCTCCCTCTATAGAAGCTCACTGAGGGCAAGGACTCTTTTATTTTTCTTTGTATCCTTAGCAATGAGCACGGATCCAGAGACAGTCCGCACTACCTAAGCTCTTGATGACTGACCTCCGACCACGTGGATGTTCTGGGGCAAGTCCTTGAAATTCTTGGGATGTCAGTTTCATCATCTATAAAATGAGCAGGTCGGATTACGTGGTCTCTCCGATTCCATCCAGTTCTTCATGCACAGAGATGGAAGAGGCAACTCTTTTCTCCTTGTACCATGGCTCTGGGATCAATGGTGCCCTGAGAAAGTGCCCCTTATTTTGTATCACAAGTCATGGCAGAGAAAAACAGAGCAGAAGCAAAGAAACATTTATGAAACACCTAGTGCATGCCAACACTGAGGATACAGAATTAAAAATGGAACAATCAGTTCTTGACCTTAAGAAACCTATATTCTATTATTTCCCAACCTCCCCTTAATTCCAGTGCCTTCACTCGTAATTATTTTCTAGTTATCTTGTATGCACCTTGTTTGTATATACGGGTATATTGCCTTCCCCTTTACCGTGTAAGCTTCTGGAGGACAGGGACCGTCTGATGCATCTTTCTGTATCCCTAGAAGTTAGCACAGTGCCTCATACCTGTGCTTGTTCAGTCATGTCTGACTCTTGGTCACCCCACTGGGGCTTTTCTTGGCAAAGATACTGGAGTAATTCATCATTTCCTTCTCTAGCTCATTTTACGGATAAGGAAACTAAGGCAAAAGGGCTTAAGTGATTTGCGCAGGGTCACACAGTAAGTATCTGAGGCCACATTTGAACTCAGGAAGATGACTTGTTGATTCCAAGCCCAGTGCTCTAGCCACTGTACAATCCACCTGCATACCATCCACCCTGACACGCAGTAGGTGTTTAATAAATTAGCTGATTATTATGGAAAAGTATGTGCATTTATATGATATCATTGACATATGGAATTTCCAAAGAGAAAACTTTTTCCATTGTAGATTTGTAACTCACTCTTGAAGAGTTTCCTGGGGGATTGAGAGGTTAAGTGATTTACTTTGAACTACAGACTTAGTTTGGACAGAGGCAGGACTTAAAGCTAGGGCTTCCTCACTCTAAGGCAAGCTTTCTAGCTGGAGTTCTATGTTGCCTCCAATTTTATGCATACACATATACACATATATAGCTAGATATATGTTTTTGCACACATGTAAATATGTATGTATATATGTATACACACACTCACATATGATAAAATAAAAGGCAATTTTGAGAAAAACCATTAATAGCTGGGGGGGCAGGGGCTGAAAGGAGAAGAGATGACTAAAAAAGGTCACATGTAGGGGGCAGTGTTTGAATTAGGTATTCAGATAGTCTGGGACAGATGTCATGATCTCTAACCAGCGGTGGAACAGCGTCTTGGCGGGATGTTTGGAGAATTACCTTTGCCCAACTTGGCGGTGGGGGTGGGGAAGCTTGGGACCCATTCTCACTCCCTCTGAGGCTCACTGAGCAAAGGACACCCAAGAATCTTGGCTCATCTATCTAAGAAGATTCACTAAAAACCTCTATGACAGACAATTCAGGGCATGAAATGAAAACTGATGCTTTCAGTACCTGTAACTATCCCCACCAAGTGGGAACTGCTAGAGACATTATATTCTCTCATTTTCTGGGGCAGGTTTTGAGAAAAGCAATCCTGATAAGTTGCATGGGAGAAGGGCAGAGTGAACCTTTCACATCTAGACTTGATCCTACTCAGCCTTTAGAGGTACACTAGGGAAGGGAAAGAAAGCCTGGCAACTTGGTACTGGAACTAAGGAATCAAAAGAGCTCATAGTAGAGGGGCACCATGGGACAGCAGCATGAGGGCTGAACTGGGAGTTAAGAAAGAGCTGAGTTCAGATCCAGGGGTCCCTGGTATTTCTGGGTAGCTTGGAAGTCACCTGCCCCCTCTGATCCTTCATTGCTTCAATGTAAAATAGAGGTAAGAAGGCTAGAAACTCTTAGGGAATGTTAAAGATGAGATTAGGTATGTAAACCTTAAAGTGCTATGTAAATGTTAATTGTTATACTATACGGCAAAATAAATTGACATCCTGGAAGAACGCATAAACAAGGAATTAATAGATTTTCTACTTAAATGAATTAAAATTTTAGTTTGTTCAACTGAAGAGATAATAATAATAGTTCACCAACAAACAGGTGCCTTAGGGGACAAAGTACTGAATTTGGAGTCCAGAAGACCAGAGTTCAAATCCAGCCTCAGACATTTGTCCTTGGATGAGTCACTGAATATCTCTCAGTCTCATCTGTAAAATGAAGTTAAACAAAAGTCCCTATTTCACTGATTATGATGCATATATATGCATATACACATCAACTTATACAATAACATTACAAATAACGTGCAAACTAAAAAATGTGCAAATTAAATAATGTAGAATTTAAGTTGAAGGTTAAACTGACAAAGCATAATATAAAATGTCACTATTAGTATTACAGTGATTTAAAGCTTACAAAGCTCTCGCCACATATTATATGAGTGTTACCTTTTGAGGTAGATATCAGTTATCCTCATTTTACAGGCAAGAAAATTGACGCTCTGAATGCAAAGTGATCACATGACTAGTATCAGAAAGAAATTTTTAAAATATGCTTTCTGAAAGATGAATCCGGCCCTCTATTGTGATACATTGGAGAGTCTTGACTTTTCTAGAGAGAGAACATGAACTCCACTCCTCTCTCTCTGGAATTTCCCTATCTCTAAAATGAAGGAAGGAAGGGGTGGGATGAAGTCAGCTTTTTCAGTGCCAAAATTCTATGAGTCTCCAAGATAATCAAATTCAGGGAATGATGGTGAAGAATTTAGAAATTTCAAAGGCAATATTTCAATTCAACAGGTACTTTACTGAACACCTACTATGTGCAAGCCATTGTAAAAGCTGTGCCAAGAAGTGAGGAAGGAGAGACAAAGGGAAGTCATTTTCTCAGGACACTTTGAAGCTTTCCAAAGCTCTTGGCAGGGCAGCCTACTAACCTGGGAGTAAGGACCTGGCTTACCTTCACTATCCCTGTCCATGCGAACTGTGGGAAGTCACTGCTCTCTCTTTGTTCCTCATTTTTCTCCTTTGTAAAACAAAAGGATTGGACTTGATGACTTCTGAGCTCCAGCCAAATTCTACATCTATAACAACACTCACTGCTTTTGGGAAACTGGCATCTTCATTTCATTTTTTTTTAAATTAAGAGATTGGGGAGATGAAACATAGAATAAAGAAAAGATATTTTAAAAATTAATGATAACTCAGTGGGAGAAAGATTCAAAGCTGAGAGACTCAGAGTTTGGTACTGGAGCTGGGCCTTGAAGAGGCATAGAGACCCCAAAAGGCAACAGGAGGACCAGAGTAGAGCCTGTGCAGAGGTGTAAGTGGGGAACAGAATGAAGTTTACACAGAACAGAGTGTTTGTGGGAGAGTAACGGGAAATAAATTTCTCCTCGACTGTCACATTTGCCAACGCAGAGACTCCTCTACCCTGAAGCCCTTTTCTCCTGTTTGGTGGCACCCTCCACAGGACGGCCATTTTGAGAAAGACTTCAGCTGTGGTTCATCTCATTCCTATTTACATTCTCTTATTGATTCCGCCTCCTCAAGTAGGCCACTGCCACCCTGGAGAAACCTTCCCTCATCCCCTACCCTTTTCCACTGCCCCTTTATGTGTTGGCATCCTCCCACAGAATGGAAGCTCCTTGAAGGCAGGGATTATCTTTTTTGATCCCATTTGTAACCCTAGAGTTTAGCATATTGACTGGAATATAGTGAGAGTTTAATGCCTTATACCTGTCTGCCTACCTACCTGTCTATCTATCTGATTTACCTCTTTATTAATCTATAGTTTCTACCTACATATCTATAATCTTTAGCCATCTATCATCTCTATCAGTCTTATATCTAGATGATCATATCTATCTATATAACATCATTCCACTATCTCCATTTGTCTATCATCTCTATCATTTATCTGTGAATCTACCTATCATCTATCTATCTATTTATCTATCTGTTTCTATATTCATCTATCTGTTGGTCTATTTGTCTATCTTTTTAATCTTTCCATCCATCTATTCATCTATCTATCTTCTGTCTGTCCATCTAGCTATCCGTTTTTGTATTCATCTGTCTCTTGGTCTATTTGTCTATATATCTATGTCTTTACCTTTTTTATCCACCTATCCATATATCTATCTGTCTTTGTATTCATCTATTTGTCTATCTATCTCTCCATTCAACCATCCATCTATTTGTCTGTCTGTCTATCTATCTATCTATCCATCCAGGGCTGGAAAGATAGGGCAGACCCATGCTGTGAAGTTGCTAAGGTCAAAGTTTGTATTTTTTCCTCAAAGCAAGAGAGACATTGACTTTCCTTGAACAGCTCAGTGGTATGGACAGAGCCATACATGAGGAATTTCACTTTGGCAGCTATGTGGGGAGGACAGATTGGATTCAAGTCTGCATTGTATCACAGAAGTCTGAACTCAATCCCTCTGTGCTGCTCTGGTCATGCCAGCCACTTGATTCAACACTTGCTATTAAAAGTTTTCAGGAACAAACTTTGCTTTCGGAGGATATAATTAAAGATTTCTGCAGCTGAAAAAGGTGCACTTATAAAAAAATATTACTTAACTGTTCCACCCATTAGTCGTTTAATTAGCTGCCTGAACATTGGTGAATATATGGCATGATCTTTCAAAGAGGTTTAGAAGCTCATTAAGCCTGTAGGTAACCCATTTGGCCTGCCTTATTTGCACTGGCTTTCTTCTTTGCCCACCTCGGGGTAGGATAACACCCACAAAGAATCGAGAGCAGCCAAGCTCCCTGCAGCTGAGTGTGAAAAAAATCAGAGGATCATAGATCAATAGTTAGAAGGGACCTCAGAAGACATCTAGTTTAAACCCTTCACTTTACAGATGGGGAAACTGAGGCCTGGGAGTGTTAAAAGACTCCCCCAAAGCCATGATTGGAACCCAGGTCCTAGGCACTCCTTCTAGCTTGGCTTAGATACCAAGCAGGTGGGCTGGTTGTATTTCTTTTGGTTATATTTCTCTGTCCCTAAAGAAGTGGTTGGCTCATATGTCTCAATCTGACAACCATCAGGAGAATTTATGAAGGAGAAAGATCATATCCTCAGGCTCATCTATGAGATGCCTCTCTGACACATCCTGCTTGAGTCATTCCCCTCTCCTGAGGAAAGTAGTGATTTTGGGTACTCTGGCCCCCAACTGCATGCTGGGCAAATTCCCATGACTTCTAAGAAGGGAAGAAGAGTTTCTCGGAGCAGTTTCTATGGAAACCCTAGAAAAGTAGGAGAGGAGGCCATATTTTATCTCAAAAAAAAAAAGTAATTTTTTTCTAGTATGACAGAGGTTACCAGGGCAGCAGCACCAAAGAACTCCCCAAAATGCATGAAAAGCACAGGCTGTCTACCTGTGAAAGTGGAGCCATTTGTATTAAATCACCCATCCCTCCTTGTATTACATCATCTACCTGTCCAGCAGGGCAGTGGGAAGCTCTAAGTGTAGTAACAAGACAGAGAAACTGCGTTTGACACCTCCAGCTTTTCCACTTAGTATCCATGTGATCTTTTACCTTTTGGGGGTGAAACTGAGCTCAGTGTTCCCATCTGTAAAATCAAAAGAACTGTATAATCCTTTCTAACTTGAACTAAATGATGATCAGTGATAACCTCTGGGCTTTCCTCCATCTAATGAGAGGAATAAACCAAATGATTTTGGAGGTTCCTTCTAGCATGAACTTCAGAGACGTCTGACCTCTATAGGGACCCATTCTTCAATTCAGATGAAGTAACCCCTATTTGTATACCCCTGGACACTCAGGATAGATGCCAAGGCAACACAGAAATGGTCTTTACCCCCAAAGAGTTAAGATTCTAATGGGGAATATAACATACCAATGAAACATCTACAGATAAGCAAATATAAGGCAATTTGCAATGAGAGGGAAGGTACAATGGGGATGAAGATAGAAGGGGCTTCATTGAAGTGATGACAACAAAGATGAAACCCTGAAAGAAAGTAATATATCTAAGAGATGGAGTATGTTCCAGACATGGGGGATGGCTTATATGGGAAAAGTGGTGCCAAGCTTGGAATACTGAGTCAATCAATAAGACTGGAAAGGGAGTCTAGGGCCAGACTGTGCTAACCATTTGAAAAACTAATTCACAATATTGTTTTAATTAGTTATGACATATGTTAAACTTCCCAGAATTAAGGTGGTACCAGGAATGGGTCATATGTAAACCAAAGAATGCCGCTCTAGATACAGAGCTTTAGTCACTTTGGCTGTTGAATGTTAGAGATAAGGAGATGAGCAAAGGGAGGTGGGGTGGATTTTAGATAAGTGGAAAAAAACATTTATTAAGCTCTTACTATGTCCAAGGTACTGTTTTAAGCACTGGTCTACATATCCAAGTAAGTAAAATGGTCTCTGTCCTCCTTGCCCCCCCAAATCATATTCTAATGGGAGAAAGATAACAGTCCCTGGACAAGGGCATGGGGGAGGATTCAAGACCTGGAGGAGTTTTAGAAAGGCCTGCTTCCAGGCCTTTACAAGAAAAGATAAAAGCTCACCTATTAGAGTCCATGGTGGATGCAAGGGCAGTGTTTAAGGTTTTATGGGAAGGAGGTAGGAATGACAGAAGGAGGAGAATTGGCATGATATGAAAGTAGTGGTGAAATTTTCCTGGGAATGTCAGCATAACACCCTAAACATGACTGTCTACTCATAATGCCAGCTTGTGTTGGACTACACTTCGTCACAGTTCAATCCCCGACCACTGGCTGCCTGTCCTGGTTATATCTGTTGGTTAAGGAACTAAGCATACTATAAATATTCGGAACCGAATACCTGCTCCCTTCTCCATCCATTAATGTGTAATGCTATTTCCATAAAATTCTGATGGAAGGGGAAAAGAAGGGCAAGCAAGGGCCTCCATTTTAGGAGGGACATTAAGCTAGAGAAGGTCCATAGGAAGATAATTACAAAGGGGAGATTCAAGCTATAAAGACTGGAATAGGGAACAGGGGATATTTAGCCCAGAAAAGAAAAGGCTTAGAGAGTACCCGAGAGCTTGTTTAGTGTATCTAAAGGGGACAATCTGTGACAGAGACTGCCCTACTTAGTCCTAGGAACAAGGTACAGAAGTTACAAAAACAAAAACCTCCACCTGAAGTATATGAAAATTACCCTCATAATTAGAGCTATTCAGAAGTGATATCAGCTGCCTGAGGGGGGTAGAACTTTCCCCTCCCTGGGGGTCCTCAATCAGAAGCTGGATGACAATTGGGCAGTTGTATAATTGAGGGATTCTAGTTCATCTCTGAGTTGGACTAGACTGCCAAATCAGATGGTCTTTTCCCAGTCCTGATTCTTCTCACTCCATCTGCTTTATTTGATACTACTGACCACCCTTCTGTCCTAGATACTGGCTTTTTTCTGGGCTTTTGTTAACACTCACTCTTTGCTGGTTTGCTGCCTACCTGTCTGACAATGCCTTTGCTGGCTCATCATCCGTATCATGTTCCTCAATACTGTCCAAGGTTCTAGCCTCAGCCTTCTAACTCTTCTCCCTCCATACTCTCTCTTGATAATCTCATAACCCCCCAAGGGTCTAACTGGCATCGCCAAGCAGATGATCCCCAGCTCTCTTTATCCAGCCTCAGTTTCTCCCCAGACCTTCAGTCTTGTATCATACAAATGCCTGTTAGGACATGGAAAACTATACATTCCAGAGTCATCTTAAACTCAACATGTCTAAAATTGAACTCATCTTTCTTCCTCCTAAGTCTCCTCCTCTTCCAAACTTTCCTATTTCTATCAAAGACACTTTTCCAGTGTTTCACTGATATAATCCCAGCATTATTGTTAGACTGCTCATTTTCCCTCATCACACATATCCAATCAATTGCTAAATCTGCTGCTTCTGCCTTTATAACATCTGTGATATATATCTCCACTCACACTGTGAGCACCCTGGTTCAGACCCTCATCACCTCTCACCCAGATTATTGCAACAGCCTTCTGATTAACCTTCTTGCTCCAAGTCTCCCCCCACTCCAGTCCAGGTTACTACCCCTGCTGCCAAAGCAAATTTTAAGCATGAATTTGATCATGTGACTCCCATACCCAGCCAACTCCCATGCTTGCTATGGACTCCACAACAAAATAAAACTCCCTTGTTCAGTTTTTAGTCTTCTGCCTTTCCAGTCTCATCCAACATCACTCTCCCCACTGTATTCTGTCATCCAGACAAACTGGCCTTCTCTCTCTTCCCCACTCATGACACTCAATCTCTCACCTCTGTGTCTTTGTACTGGCTGTCCTCCATTCCTGGAGTGCCTGCCCTTTTTCCTTCCACCTTCCAGAGTGCTTTTCAGTCTGAGATGCCGCTTAGGCACTATCTTCTACCTGAAGCCTTTCCTCCCAACTTCTAGCGCCCTCCTTTCCAAATTACCGGACATTTAACTATTATGTATGTATCTATATTTATTAGCTAAATATTTATATTTTTGAAGCATACAATTTTATATATATATGTTCTCCCTCCCCCCATCAGAATATAAGCCCATTGCAAGTAGCAATCGATTCACTGGTTGTATTAATACCCCCTGAACAGTGACTGGCACATAGTAGATGCTTAATAAATAATAACTGATTTAGAAAACACCAACAGATAAAATCTAGAGATGAGGATCCAGAGATCTTACAAACTCATAGTTTCAGCCTTATGCCCAGAACTTTCTGCAAAAGCTAAACTGAAAAAAAAAATGTACAAATGTGTAACAATTCAATTCACAAACTGTTTATTGAGCCTCAACTATATGAAAGATACTGTGTGCTGGCACTAGGAACAGAAAGACAAAAATTCAAACAATTACTGTTTTCCAGGAGATAATATACTCCTTTGGGGAAAGCAACATGTAAACAGATAAGTCAATACAAGATAATTTAAGGAGAGAGAGGGAGAATCAACAGTGACTAGAGAGAAAAGGCTCCACCCACAGGAAGAAGTATCCAGCTTGAGCCTACAAGGCAGAGGGAGACAGTGAATGTTTAATAACCAGCTCTGGGGCAGAGGACAGGGGATGTTCAGTCATCTAGCCAGAAAGTGTCAAAAGTGGAACCTGAATCCAGAACATTTTGGTTTCCAGTCCATCTCTTTAACCTCTTTTACAGATACTAGACAATTGTTTAAAATGAATGATGTTTTGTTTTTTAAGTCCAATATCTTTGATCACAGATCACTAACACAGAACTGGGAAAGTCCTCAATGATCACCAACTCCAGTCCTCTTACTTTACAGAGGGGAACAGTGAGACCCAGACACATGAAATGGCCTGCCCACAGATAAACAGTTTGGATTCAAGCATTAGGTCCTTCTGACATTATGTCCTGCATACAGCCTCTGAAGAAATTTATCTTAAACAAAACAAAACTGAGGAGGCAGGGAAGCTGGCGCAATGAAACTTTGAGATCAAATGGAAGAAAAAAACAAAAAGAAACCCATACTTATGTACATATAAGAACAACAACGCTTAGCTTGGAAGACCAGACCTGAGGATTAGCACACGGACTCAGGCATCAGCTGCATGCTGATCTCCACAACAGAAGACAGTAAGGGATTGAGTGTCACTTTTTCTAAATATGGAATCATATTTTGAATATGTTTACTGATGAGAATGGCATGTGGCTGTACTCTGATAAACGCACTGCCTGGGCATCCTTCCCTGGGTGCTGGGGTCCAAAATGAATCATCAAGATATGATGGTGGACAAGGATCAAGGAGCTGTCAATAAGAAATCAACCATAGACTAGCAAATGAAGGTAAGGGCGCTGTCCCAGGTATATTGTATATACTATATGGAGTTGAACTTCATCATGAACAATGTACCTTCCAGGACCAGAAGAAAAAGAGGAAAGGGAAAGATAGAAGAAGAAAGAGAAAAAGATAGAGGGAGGGAGAGGGGGAGACAGAGAGAATAAGGCTGCCCAGTTTTCATTCAATCTGCAGAGCCGCTGAATTCATGGATCACCTTGTTGCCTTTCCATCAAGGGTCTTTTGTAAAATGCTCGAAGCGTTTTGCAACTTCCATAGAGTATCAGTGGGATTAGGAGGTGCATACATTTCAGTATTTGTGATCTGATTATCAACATGTGTTCTGTAAGCATGTTCATCATGCTGGGGCAATAACTATCACCAACTTGTTGGAACCATGAAAAATATAAGAAGAAGGGGGGTTTTTTGGTGTTTTTTTGGGAGTGGTGGCGGGTGGCTTGAATTCATCCATTCCTTCTACAGTTATTTCTGTGTTTTGAAAAGGAAACCAAACCCTGAGCTATGGGCATTAGCATCCCTACCCTCGACCAAAATAAAACATCCCTAAATCCATGGATTCATGAGTTCATATCTCATGGTTGTTGCTTTTTATCTGCATAAAATAAAAGAGCATAAGATGTAAGGCAAGAGAGGAGTGAAAATACTATTTTTCATTAACACCATTTCAGTTAATTTCTGTACCGATTCCCTTAGCAGGGATGTTGATTACACGATCCCACCTACACATGCTCAAAATGAAGGTAAGAGACTGTACCTATGGAATTCTTTAGTCCTTAAAAACCTTTGATCAAAAAGAATCTACTCTTCAGGTTAAAAGTTTTAGCTATGACCACCATTTGTGTATGCTTGCCCTGAGCATAGCAAAAAATGAATATCCTTGTTTTCCATTCACATGCATAAGAACATTAGAGCCTGACATCTGTAAGCAGCTAAGCAGCTGAATGTAATAGAATGCTCTAAAGGAGGTCTGAGGATACTGGGAACAAATGGGTATTTCACAGGGTGGATTTTGCTTACCAAGCGTTATGCCAACGGGTGCTTTTTGTGAATGAAGTTTAGATGGGTTGTGGAAGTAAACCCTATTATCTGATAGCTGCTGGACAGGCAATGTTCAATAGGTGGATGGGCTTGGGTCCAGGGGTTGGGGGTGTGTCTGCCAAAGGAATCCACTGAAAATCCTATTCTTCAGGGTCCATCCAGAGGCTTTGAGGCTGTCAGCCTTCCTAGAGGGCACAATAATATCCGTGGCAAAAAGGAGACCCGCCACACCATCTGCCTCAGTTACAATCAGCAGGTATCCCTTTAATTTAAGAGGCATCCTAGCCAGATTTGAGAGGCAGGTTCAACATACTGAGGAATAAAGGAGTCCCCCTCTCAAACCCCCATTTAATCAAACTAGTTCAACTTACAGAGTCCCTGCCACAAAATAATCACGAGCTGAAATTAATAGAGTCAAATGGCTAACTGGGTAGACCACGTTCAAGCATTACTGAACAAATGAAAACTGCATCAACTCAGTATAGCCCCAAAGCTCAAAAACGAGGGCTTTCACACTGGATCTCAAGCAAGACTCTCCTATGTTCTTGTCATCAACCGATTTCCCCATTTTCTATAGAAGAAAGGATAGAGAGAAAGCCTATGAGCAAGACAAAACTATAGCTGCTTGCTTGGTGAAGAAAAAAAAGAATAGTCTGGTGATGACTGTGAATCTACTGAGCATTTGAGATACTGAAATTTATTTTAAAGAAGTTGATTCGAGCCCTGTTGGCTGGTTCCAGTTTAAGTCTAACCATGCAAACAATCTCCAGGCAACAATCATTCAATGATATTAAGTATCAAAGTAACCACAAAAAGCATCCCCCTCCCCCCAGCTAAACAGCCAGATTTAAGGGATCATAACCAAAGAGTCTCTCTCTCATTGAAACATAAACATCTATCTTTCTCCCCTGATAGGGATGTGTGAAATGCAAGGTAAGGGCATGAAACACTGTGTATCTCTGCACTAACAAAAAAGCCCCCATCAGACTAGCTTCACTCAAAAGTCTTACCATTTGAGGTTGGTTTTGTAACACAAATAGCCACTTGTTTCAGAAAATGAATAAAATACACATGAAAGAAAATACAGTGAGAGCATATTACCTATAGGAAATAATCCTCCACTGACAAAACAAAATCTTGAGACTGGGGGATCTTTAGCTAAGAGGACTGTTAAATTTAAGTTAGATGAATAAAGTTCACTGAGCCTCCAATAATTCAGTTTTCTTAAGGCCAGATGTGTAGTTTGCCAATGAAAGTGTTACCTCTCTGTCTTCTGCGTAAGAAAAGTGCATTCTAAACAAATGTAACTGTTCTCTCCATTCCTGGATCAGTCTGGCTTACGACACTTGAGGCAGAGGAGGTAGGGTTCATCAGTCCCACTGCCCCTTTAAGTAATGTTGCAAGTCTCCTGCCTTTGCCCATTCACTAACAGTCAGGCATTCAAAATAGACGTTCAGCCTACAAGCAACACAGCAAACTCATGTGTCTGTGTCCTCCCCACCCCCCCATACATACATACATACATACATATACACACACATGTACCTACCCCTGTACCTCTTACCTAGATAAGAGAGACAGTGTGTGGCTGAGAACAAACTTCACAGCCTCAGCTTTGACATTCAGGCTACAAATGGTAATTAGAACTTGAGTTTTTCCTCTCTCATTTCCCAGGGAGCAGGAGAAGCTTTCCTAAGTGCAAAGGCATCCAGAGCTAGCAGCCAGCAGTAGTGAATGAAGACAGAGCTGCTCTTCTCTCTCCCTTCCTTCCTTCCCCAGCTCAAGGCGGAACAATGCGAGGACATACATGGACAAACACCTGCTGTAGCCCATTAATATGCACGGCGATTGTTTTTTTTTTTCTTTTTTGCCCTGAACACTAAGGGGCATTCTCCTCTCTCTCCTCCTCTAGGAGCCATCAGGAGCTCATTTCTCCAGCCCCTTCAGCACCACCCCGGGCAGCCCGCAGCCCCTCTGGGTTACCCCCCCCTTCAGAAATGACCCCCTTTCCAACCACTCACCCCCCACCCAAGCCTAAGCTGACGACCACACTTTGGAATGTATTTCATTAAAATGTAGCTGCTGCCCAATTCCAACCTGCAATGCGGAGGAGGAAGAGGAGGAGGAGGGAGGAGGAAGGGGGAAAGGAGAGGAGGAGGAGGAGGAAGGGAAGGGGCAGGAGGAAGGCGGAGGTTGGAAAGAGGAGGGGGAGGGGGAAAGGAGGAGGAGGAAGAGGAGGCAGAGGGGATACAAAGCGCGGGCCACGCTTCCTCCCCAATTTCGTCCCCAAGCCCCATTGTTACACGGCGGGCATCTGCTCCCGCTCCCAGCCCCGTCCGGCCGCTGACCCTGCCTTTCAGCGCGCGCCCGCGGGCCTCCCAGAAAGGCCGGCAGCACGAATTAAAAGGCGGCACTAGCCATCTGGCCGCCCTCCCTGGGCATGTGTGCACACTCGCATACACGCGTGCACACACTGGCAGGCACACACACCGAGCACACGCACGATCGCCCGACCTCCCGGGCAGCAGACGCCAGGCGCGCCGGCTGGTCAGTTTCGGGCTGGCTGCGGGCACGGCGGCCGGGCGAGCCCCTCGGACTGGCCGCGCTCATCTCCATTTCCCAGGCTCGCGCCTATCGGAGCAGAATGGAGTGGGGATGGGGGGCCATGCGGTAGCTCTCACTTGCCTGAGTCCTTGGAAATTCCAGACCCCTAAAAACGGGCTGAATCCTTCCTTTGTGAGCTCCCTCTCTTGCCTCCAAGTCGTGGGCTGGAAGGCTCCCGGACACTGCAGCAGACGGGGCACCACAAATGCAGGGCGCCTAAAGTAGGTGGTGGGGGAGGACGGGGCTGCCTGACATCAGGGGTTTCGGCCACATGACAGCAAAAAAAAAGGGGGTTTGAGAGAGAAGCTGGCGGTAGCAGCTGACAGCACAAACGGGAAAATGCAGAAGCCTGCGCCTTTTATATTATTGGCGACATTTCTAACACATGACAACAATTTCCATCTGTATTTAAGCTGGGAGTGTGAAAAAAAAAAAGGCATTACATCACAGCCCCTCTCTTCCTAGAGGCTGCTGACTATGTAGGCCAGGGGGATTAAAAGTCACCTGGGGAGGGAGGGATCAGAGCTGGAGAGGCACTGACTTTTCCCCCTTATGTTTAATTTCGTTATCACACTCGGGCTCAGATGGTGAGGCTATCGCCCAGAAAGGGCAGAAAAATGGTACTGCCCTATTTGCAAGGCGCTGGGAGGAGGGGAAAAAAGGAGAAAGAAACAACCCTCTCTCTTGGTAGAAAATGCAGCCCTCCGGTTCCTAATAGGCATTGCAGGATACGAGGGTTGGACATAGTTTTCCTTTGGGTAGCAGGTGTCCAAGGGTTTCAAGTCCCCCTAAATCAACTTACTTCTGCTACCTTGTCCTCAAAGCTGCAGTAAATTTCAAAGATAAAAATTAGATCCATTTTAATTTTTTTTTAAAAAAGGGAAGAGTGAAGGAGTATGGATTTAGAGAATCCAGGAGCAAAAATCGCCTACCACGGAAGAGAGAGCAATGTACTTTCTTTTCTCTTTCTCTCTCTGTCTCTGTCTCTCTCCCTCCCCCCCCTCCTTCATCCCTCCAGTCTCGCTGTCTGTCAGTCTCTGTCTCACTCCAAAGCCGGCTAAGGATGCTCTTTAAAGAGCCTCTCAGCCATCACTGACATTTTCACTTTACAATGATATCTCCTTGCATTTGCTGTTGAAATTGTAGGGTACTTTTCAGTTTGGGGGGAGGGGAGAAAGCACCTCCAGGCTTTAGAAGATCAAGTTTTTTAGATTATTTTGTTGAGTTACATTTATGAACTGCTGCTCATTGAGTACAAAATTCCCAATGGCTCCTCAAAGAGGGTGTAAGGGAGTTGGTTAGTGATTTTGCTTATATCTATATTCCAAAGAGGGAAGGCTTGGGTGGTCATTGGGCTGCCCTTCATTAAAGAAAGGTTTTCAAGGAAAGGCTGGATGATAGCTTGTCCGGCATGGTGTAAAAGAGATTCTGGTTTGCCTTGGTGAACTTCTGAAGCAACGCCCCCCCGCCCCCCTCCTGCCCAACTTTGAGGTTCTGTCTTGTCCATCCCAAGATTAAAAAAAAAAAAAAAGATTTAGATGGCAAAAGTCAGAGCAGGGAAAAGCCGATGCTGCCTACTAGGAGCTAGCAAAAAGCCAAAGAAAAGAGAGAAAGCCATAAGCAATTCGAAAGATCTGGCAGTTGCTGGAGATGGTGGAGAAAATAACACATGCTAAGTGGACAGGGGAACAGCTACATAGAACAAAATAATGAAAAAGGGCAGTTCAAAAGCAATTCTCAAGGATGGGAGAGGGTGGAAAAAGGTGGCAAGGAATCAGGGGGTCATTATGGATAATGTGACCAGTCAGACATCAAAATGAATCCCATGTGTTGATTGTGTGACCCAGGACAAGTCAACTTAAAATGCTCTCAGCTCATTTTCTCATCTGTAAAATGGGGATAATAACTGCCCCCTCTTCATAGTGTTGGAAAGACCAAATGAGATAATGTATAAAGAATTTTGCAAATTTCAAATATCTTATTGCATATCTCTTTAACAAGTGAGCTCACATGTGTGCTTGCATACACATACAGGCATGTGCAGACATGCATACACACACACAGAATGTCCCAAAAGTCTCATTGCTAAAAACTATACTACGACTTCTGGGACATGCTGTTTATATATTCTGTGTATATACATGCAGACTCTTTAAATCCAGTGCTTTATATCCACTATAGAGAACCAACTAGCTGGAATGTTTATATTTACAAAAAAATAAATGGCAAATAATTAGAATTAATCAATCTCTCTCCAACGATCCCTACAAAGGGAAAGGGAAAGACCATGAGGTCCACCATCTGAAATATAGAGGATCAAGTTTAAATGCAGCTGAGATGAGAAAAACACCTACCCTGACCCTGAACTGTACTTGAACCCTTACATAAAGCAACAGTATGGTCCTGCGGACGAATAAGACAACATATGCTGGCCTTCTGAGATGAGTCCACTGTTTCAAGGTTGACCTTCTACTCATTCTGGCTTTCCATCTACTTTGAAGGTGAAAAGGTCATCAGAGTTGAATGTCAATGTGAGCCTGGGTTTTAGGTTGGGGAAGGGGAATGGACATAATATATTTGAGTATTTACATCGTTTCCCCATCCTATAATTGCATCAGGAAACTGTAGAGCAAGGAGAAACAGATCATGTATACCAGGACCTTCAGAAATCTTTAGCCTTAACCTAATACTGACAAATAGAATTTGTATTTTATTAGTTTTTCCATGAGAAAGCAATTGTATGGGGCAAATTAAATTGCTCTTTCCAGATGAGGTTATGTGCAGACAGTACCAAAGGGGAAAATACAAAAGCCTCTTTCTTCATAAAAGAAAGGAGGGAATTTTGCTTGGGGTACCCAAGCATAGAGTTAGCTTTCCAGGCTTCCACAGAAAGAAAGAAACACCTTTCATATGGACTGAAAAAATTCATAGGCATTACAATATATTTTTAAGCTGTGCTTTGAAGGCTGCGATTTTCTCACTCCAGGGAAGGTATGAAGAGAGATCCAGTGAAAAGTTGATCCTTGAGTTTATACCAACAGCTCACACACCTGACTGTCAGAAGCAATCTCTTGGGGCCTGTATCATCAGAAACGTAGAGTGTTAAGGCACTTATTTTGCCTGGCATGGGTTTCCTTTTCTGGAAAAACATAAATCTACCTCTTTTCTTTCTTCTTTTTGGTTTGCAGAGTGGTCTGAGTTTGGGCACTGGGGCCTTTTTGGGCAAAGTGCTTTACATTTACAAAGTAAATGCAGGTTTTTATTTGTCTTTTCCACAAGAGACTGGGTCAAGCATTAATAACCAGAATAAATTAGGAAAAAAAAACTTTTTAAAAAAATTTACTCATATACTTTATATTTGCTTCTCTATATAGCTGTCATTTTCCCCAATAAAACGTTAGTTTCTTATTTCAATATTTATTTTTAGTTTTCAATATTCATTTTTATTAGATTTCGAGAACTAAATTTTTTACCCACCTTCCCCAAGATAGCATGCAATCAGATAGAGACTGTGCATGTACAGTCATATTAAGCATACTTCCAAGAATGTCAGCTTCTTGGGGACAGGTACCGTTTTATTTCATCTTTGTCTCCCCAGAGCTAAGCCTAGTATCTAGTCTATGGTAGGCACTTCATAAATTACGAATGAACAGGACTCAGTGAGATGTATCATAGCATGACAGAGAGAGAGAAGAAAGGGATCTTGGAGGGAACTTAATCCAATCCTTTTATTTTATAGATCAAAACACAGAGGTAAAATGACTTGCCCAAGACCACAAAGCTAATGAATGTAGACTGGGCATTAGAACTCAGGTCCACCGATGGAAAATATTTTTTCTCTGCCACACTGGAATGAAATTATTACAGGCTGGGTAACTGAAAGTCTTGTGAAAGGAGGCGGTCAGCCTAACCTCAGAAGACAAGATGGGAAAGGTTGAGGTAGTCCAGGGTGACAATCAGCTGCTAAAAGAATAGCTACTGCATTTCAAGTTCCGGTGGTAACCAATTAAAGAAATAGGGAGCAAGGAAAGGGGTCATGATACACTGCTTCTAAATGAGGACCTCTCTCTTCTGTGATTGAACAAAAATAATTAGGAGATTTTCAGCCAGGAGTGTAGCATGTTGTGCTACAACCTGTGTGCAGGTTTATTTGTTTTTCCCATTTGTCCTTACTGAAAACATCTTCCTGGTGGAAGGGAGGGAGGCTTGCTTGGGCTTTGGAGAAGGCTAACAGAGAGGAGGCATCTTTCCTCATTATCACAGTGCCCAGGTCAGAGCATGGAAAAAGAGAGAAAGAAGAGAGGAGATACATAGACAGGTAATTGGGACTGCGAGCAAAGGCTGAGAGAATGACACAGTCCTTCTTTCTTCCCTTCTGGCATTACAAGGTCATAAATGAAGAAATGCCCCTGGGGACTTTTAGAATGTTACCTCAATAGTTGGAACGTTAATATGTGGTGAAGACATGATGCCTCTATAGAGCATGTTTTTAGAGAAATAATAGATTTAGAGGCAGAAAGAATACCAGAAACCACTTCATCCAGTCCCTTCATTTCATATGCCAGACAATGGAGGCCAGTGGAGTTAAATGACTTGCACAAGTTCACACCTGTAGTCCACGTTAGAGCTAGGATTTGATTACGGATCTATGACTTCAAGTCTAATGCTTCTAACCGCAAACCATCTTTTCAAAGCATATTATACTCTTGGAAACATAAAAAGAAAGGTGGAAATAACTTAGGATTATAAGAAAAATGAAAGTAGTATCAAATGATACCCAGGTATATGTTAGGAAGGCACTCTGGTACAGCAGAAAAAGGATAAGCTGTGGAGTCAGGGTATTACTTCTGATACTCTGTCCTCGGGTTGATTACTTACCCTCTCCACATTCAGTTTTCCCATCTGTAAAATGAGGGGTTTGGATGAGATGATCTCTGGGGTCCCTACCAACTCTAAATCTATGATTTCTTTTTAAGGAAAAAAAGTTCTATATAGGTATCATGCATTCCACAAATATTTCCTAACTAACAACTATGCAGGTAACATTTTAAAAGTCTCAGGGGGCTGGGGATCCAAAGAAATAGCACATATCTTTAAGTTGAAGTGTTTGGTAGTACTGTCTATGGCTATTACTACTATCAATAATGATAATATAAAGCCAACACGTGCATAGTGTTTTAAAGTTTACAAATACTTTATAATTATCTCATTTTGTTTCACTTGATTCTCTCAACAGCCTGAGGGGTAGATGCAATTATTATCCCTACTTTACAGGTGAGGAAATTAAGTCAAGAAGACATCAATAAGTGACTTGCCCAGATACTAAATATCTGAGTCTAGATTGTAATTCTGGTCTTCCAGGGTCAAAGTCCAGGACCCTGTAGCTGCCTAGATAATGGATAAAGAATTGGCCATAGGATCCAGTTATGTTACCCACATTGACTATGAGTCCCTGGGCAAATCATCTGATGCCCTAGGCAGCCTCTAAGAAAATGCATTGCAGAGAAGGCATCAGATCTTCACTCCTGGAGGGAATCCCCTTACATATACTTCTTTACTTCAATTAAATCACAAGTTTGGACCAAAAGAAAATGCTAGAGATAGAAGAGTAAACAAGGCAGCATCACGTAATGGACAGGAAGTTGTCCTAGAAGTCAGGAAGACGTGCTTCTGGCTTTGTGACTCTGGACCAGTCACTTACTCTCTTAATAAGACTGAAAGCTGCTAAGGAGTTGGAAACCTGCAGTGATATCAAAATATAGCCTAGAATACCATATTATCACTCTTCACAAGTCCATCTGGCTGGTCCTGAAGTTATGTGAAGGTACACTGATCCTGGTTAGCATAAGGGAACTTTGCTTGATGTACCAGCTAATGAGCCTGTGTATATGGCAATACAATTCTACTGATAAATAGAACTTAATAGGAATTTAAAATACCATGGGGGGAGTAGATGAGAGTGGAAAAGAGAAGCTAGGTTATCACCAGACCTCCTAGGCCCTCCAAATCAGGAGTCTGTCAACTTGGAGATATGTGTGTGTATGGATGTATATATACATATATAAATATACCATATGTATGTGTATGTGTGTATATGCATGTATATCTATGTGTATAACATATGTATGTGTATATATATAGGTGTAGCTGTGTGTATGCATATATATGTGTGTGTATATGTATATGCATGCGTATATACATATATATAATTGGTTTCCTATATATTTTGTTTAATGCAATTAAAACATCATTCTGGAAAAGGGTCAATGGGTTTCACCTGACTGCCAAAAGTTTTCCAAGACACAAAAAATCGTTAAGAATCCCTGCTCTAATCCTTCATTATTGCCCAAGTAAGGGCCATGAAAAGCATAAGGGAAAAATTCAGAACCTGTGATTTCAACTGGCAGAGGAAACTGATGGTGGAGGGATCTCCTTCTACCACAGCAGGCTGGCACTTTCTCTGTGAGCTATGGTTTTACAGGAGGGATTCTCAGACTTTTGGTCTCAGGACCTCTTTGCACTCTTAAAGTTGTATATGGCTTTATCTGCTAGAAATTAAAACCCCTTAGTATTTGTGATGAAAACAGTTTTGACCCTGCAATCAAATGAGATCAATATCTGTGGTGCTTGGCATAATGCCTGGCATACAGTAGGCACTTAATAAATGCTTGTTCCCTTCCCTTTCCCTTTTGAATCCCCTACCATGCTTTGAGAACACCAGAGTCTTAGAGACTGGCCTGGGGCATTGAGAGGAAGTGGTTTACTTGTCCAGGGTCAGGCAGCCAGCAGGCACTGAGGACTTGAACCCAGTCCTGGTTCTGAGGCAACTCTCTATCCACTGTACCCAACTGACTGAATTGATAGTTCCTGGCTATATGCTTAAAGAAGAGAACTCTATATTCTCTCCTTATGTCAAAGAAAAAATATAAACTTCTTCAAGGCACCCAGAAAAGGATGGTCCCGATGGTTACTTTAGATTTCTACCATGACATAACATTGTTAGATGCCCTTCAGCAGCCAGACTTGAATTTAAAATGCCACTGGAGCATGAGCTAGTGTCCCAAACAGCTCCTCTGACAGATCTCCCTGGTTTTCATCAGAACATTTGGGAATACATTCCCTTACCATGGGGATATAGCAACTTAGAGAGCAAGAGGAATTCCCATGCCTGTGAATTCAAAGAGAAGTGGAAATAAAACACAGATGACTCGTGTCCAGGGAAAGGGCACTGCTTCAACAGTTTTACATTCCCCCAGGTGATGGATAAAGACCACCTTCCCCATGAAAAAAGGTCCCAGTGAAGCCATCAATTGTTGAGAAAAACATCCGGGAATCCAGGCAGCCCCATCACTCAGCCAAGGTTCCAGCCTTGGCAGCAACCTGAGATAAATGTAATCAAAAGAGAGTCTCTATGCATACAGTCTAGCAAAGATCAGAGTGCCCCTGTCTTCAGCATTTCATTGCATGAGGGTCCTTATAAAGAATAAGCCCACCTCATGTAGTCCCTCTACGACAGCACATTTTACGCCATCATACCTTTTTCTCCCGAAAACACACCTTAGATTTACTTTCAGGCTCTGACACCTGCTGGCTGCAGAGCATACATTAACCCTCCTTGCCACACGCTATTCAAAAGGCTTAACCTAAGAAATTTCACTGCATTCTCATCCCAGTCTAGAAATCCAGCAGAATGAGCCTGTCATAATGAATAAGTAAAGGAGTGCTAGAAACATCGGTGTGACAAAGACCAGAAAGTGTGAGTTGAAACACAAAGCCTTTGTATTTCCATGTTCAGGGCAGCTCAAAGATACTAAAAGCACCCACTGGGGTTTGTAGGGTGTGACAGAGTCTTATTTAGAAAACTACCAAGAGCTAAGAAACGCTGCCCATCTATATAGATGCAAGGTCAAAGACAATGAGACAGAAGACCTTACTGGTTTGGCCACAGGAAATCTAAGTCCATTACCAGGTCAGGCTACTCATCCACTACAAGCCCATCGCCTTCTTTCTGAGTGTGCTGATGGACAGTGAGCACATCAGATTTAATGCTGGAGGGAGAAGAATGGGCACCACCATATTCTATTTACCATTTCAATACTACCACCAGTGGCCCTTTGTGTTGGGAAATTATAACTCAGTCTCTGTTGTACAGTTAGTTAAGGAGTTGACTATCTTATCTCTGTAGCAACTGATCTATCAAACAGTGGACATCCTGGTAGTAGAATTTTGAGAAGCCAAGACTAGAAAATAGAGCAACAAAAACTATCTTTTCTTACAACCCAGAAGCAAAAATAATGATACCTTTACATATAACAATATAGTTACCTTAGAAGGACCCTTTTCCTCTTTCATCGCATGATGCAATTTTGCTACTAACTGGTGGTAATCTGGACTGATAAATAGCCAGCACTTTCACTCAATACCAGCCAGTCAATAGAAGCCTGGAGCTGAACATAGTTGCTTTTTTAAAAACTACACACTGGCAACACAAATCGTGATCAAACTTACTGAGTTCATACATGTGCTGAGGCAACTACCTAAGCAACTTCTGTTTCTTCTGTGTTATCTAAAAAGAATGGACTGAACAACTGATCAATTGACTAGCATTTAGTAGGGACCAAGTTTTCAGAAGAAAAGACAAAAATGAAATGGTCCCTACGCTCAAGATTATATTTTATTGTAGGAGACAACATGTACACAAAATACATTCAAAGTAAATCCAAGATAGTAACTGGATGAAGAAGATGGACAGACGAGTAGGTACGGTGATTATATAACTAGCTACCAAAGCTGGGTGACTGAGAAACTCTGAAATATGGCCTTTCACTTAGAGGCAGTGAAAAGTGAGCTAGATTTGTTACCTGGGTTCAAATCCCGAGTCTACAATTTATTAGCTACATGACCTATGGGCAAAGTCATCAAAGACCCTTGGTTCTCTGTTTCCTCATGTATACCACCTAATGGACACCTACAGCCTCTTCCACCTATTTTTTTTCTCTTTTCCTCCTTGATGCCCCCGCTGACTCAATTATATCCCTCCTTCCTCCAATCCCCCTCTCCATTTTACCCCTTGTCCCAGTGTAGGCTGGTCCATGGTAGATCTTAAGAAGGAGGACCAGAAGGTTTTCAGCAGAATCAAAGAATTGCCAGATGACTTAACATGACTTCTCATTTTCCAGACACATTATCCCTTCAAAGAGCAATTTACTATATGCCTCTGCTTGAATAAATCACTTTCAAATAATCTTCAAAATTCCCAGTGAAACAGATGCATTTCCTTTTTGGTCACTAATGAAATAGAGGCTGGTCTACCACAAAGCTGCCTAGAAGGAAATCATGGAATGAATGTCCTCTTCAACATATCTATTGATTACAACCCCCCCGCAAAAGATCTCCCACTGTAGAAATCAAAACTCAACAAACCTCTAATGATTCCCCCAAATAGGCAAAGAACTGGTATTATTTAAGAACTCTTTATTTAGAACTGAGCTAGCAGCATCTCCACCAAAGGAGATAAAACATTTTTCACTAGAGCAAACTAGCAATAACCACAAAAATAAAGACTTTAACTCGGGGAAACAGTAAAAGCTGGGTTCAGATCCTGCTCCAACATATGATGGCTTTGTGACCTTGGGCAGATCACTCATCCTCTATGTATGCTAAGAACATAGGGTTTGGCTGCTATTTCAAATCAAATCCAAGCAGTTCAAAAAGGTTTTTTGAGGGTCTTTTATGTGCCAAGCACTCTGCTAAGACAGAAAGACAAAAAAACCATTCCTGCACTGAAAGAAATAAATGATATGATATATTATGATGCAGATAGATATTGATATGTAGTATGTGTATAATGTGTGTACATATATGCGTGCATACGTATACAGACATGTAGTATCTATACATGTGCATGGATATGTGAATAGATACAGTATCTCTGTGTATAGAACAACTTAAAGCTGGATATAAAATATTATTGATGGGCTAAAGCTTATACACACATAAAAAACCAAGTCCTAAAGGAATTTCAATTTCATCTGATAAACAAAATTGGTTCATACCTTAAGCAGTCCTCACACTAAAGAAACGGTCAATTCTTTGCATTTAACATAAAATGTTTGCAGCCTGTCTCTACTTCCCTTCCATGCTATTGAATGTCTTTTTGGGGAAGGTGTGTGTCCTTATTGTCTATCCTAAGAGAGTAACTTTCTATTCTTTTCTTTTGGTGTATCATATGGTTCATCATTCTCCTTTCTGACTCATGAACCACTAAGAAAGGGGCAAAGAGAAAAAGGTGAAGCTGGAGCTTCAGCAATTCCAAGGGTTAAGTGTCTCACAAGAAGAATGATATGGAAACCTAGGAAAAGCTGGGCCCTCAATCCCTTCAGCCAAAGGGAGCCAAAGAGCTCCCTGTGAATGAAAGGAAAAATCTTTCTTAAGCCCAGATATGTGCCAAGCATTTCCCTGAGGATACAAACCAAAATTCCCTGCCTTTGAGGAGCTACCCTTCTAATGGGGAAACAGTCTCCATAAGGGTGTGGGGGGTCAGGGAAGAGCACTTTGGTCCTGAAACTTGAAGGAATGGTGAGCTCGGCCATACTGGAGTTGGTTGACACAACCCATCCAAGAACAATTGGCAGAGTTGATTTGAAGTGAGCAAAGAAACTTTGGATATGATACTCCCAACAGAGAGTGGCGTATCCTGACTGTGACACCTTCTGCCTGTCTGTGTGTGTGTGTGTGTGTGTGTGTGTGTGATGCTGAGTAAGTCACTTGGTTTCTCTCTCCCCCTCTGTGCCTTCATATCTAAAATATTAGCTCTTTGTATTACCAGCACCTAGCTCAATGTTGGACATACAAATTAGGTTGGATGAACTAAATCTCCATATAGAAATGTGCCTGGTAAGCAGGATGTGTTGGATTAGACGGGCATTAGAAACAGATGGTGCTCATACAGTGGGACACCCATAAAGTGATTCTCAGGCAGTGGGGCACCAATAAAGTCTGGGATCACTGTCTCCTCATGGACTTATCTCTTCATGCCTTCAGGCAAACAAGGACTTTGACAGCTGAGTTTTGTTCCCCACTTGAATGAATCCTTTCAGGAAAAGCTTCCCTGCATTGTAGGAAATAAATACTAGCTCCCACAGCAGGGACCCTACCCCTGGTGTAGTCCCCCTTTGGGTTGGTTCTAATTGTTGGGAAGTTTCTCTAGATATCAATCCTAAACCTCTCTCGAGGAAATACCTACCTCTCCCTTCTGGTTCTGCTTTCTGTAGCTGAGCAGAACACACACACACACACACACATACACACACACACCATCTTCAACTTTCAGTATTTTCTTCTCCAGGCTAAATATATTATTGATTTTTTAAAAAGCATATAACCTCCTTGCATAGGATAAGAAAATGTGAATAAGCAGAGTGCTTACATTGGGATGCAATGAGTGCTTACATATGAATGACCATACAATTATTGAAATATAAACTATTTTTGCCATTACCTGCCCAAATTACCAATAAGATCTTAATTTAGCACTTCAAAAATGTAATTAAATGAAAAACCTTTTGAATTAAAAATGGTAGGCGAAGTTCTTACTATAAGGTAGGTGAAGGACTCACTGTGCTTAATAACCAGTGTTAAAAAAAGTATTTGTTTTTGAACGAACTCATTTTTCAAACCTATTATCCAATCTTGGCAGGCAGGTAGGTCACATCTGTCCAGTTTCAGACAGGGCAATGTGATTGCCAATACACAGGTATTCTCTATTGGACCATAAAGTCCATATATAAAATATATGAATATCCTTGGCAATTTATTCATACTTACCTTATTCCGTATTAGAGAAGTTCTTGCAATCATATTACACTATATTCTCCTCATTTATATGATTCTTGAGAGGAGAGAATACTGCAAAACTTCCCTTTACAATAATTAATAGGTGATAAGGATACTATGAAAAGTTTCACATTCCTTCATAAATTGCTGTGGAAACTGCTCTATAATTTGCAACAAATCTTGATGGAAAATGTCAGCTAAAATTATAAAGCAATTAAATAAATTAAGTTGGCTGCCAAATGGAGATATCAGTATCCAGCACTTACCCAAAGAGCAAACTGTACTATGTGAAGCATTATCTTACAGAATTTATAGAAAATTTTAAAGCAAATTTGTTTCCCAAGTCAAAAGCAAACATAAGCAAGAAATTTCCAAAAAGGCAACAGGAGGTAGCAGGAGGCAGCTAGATGATTCAGGGGATAGATAGAGTGCTGGACCTAGAGTCAGGAAGACCTGAGTTCAAATCCAGTGACAGACACTTACTAGCTGGGCAAGTCAGCTAAGCTTTGCCTGCCTTAGTTTCCTCAATGTGAAATGGAGATAATAATATCTTTCTCCCAGGGTCGTGAGGAGAAAATGAGGTATTTGTATAATGCCTTACAAACATTCCAGTGCTATATAAATGCTAGATATTATTCCTATTGATTAAAATTACGACGAACTGAGCTGGACCTTGAAGAAAGGAGAGTTCAGCTAATTTTTTTTAAACATGATTTTGAATTGTTTCCACAGTGAACAAATACAATCGGCTTTCCTATTGATTGTATTTTCCTTTTCTCTTGACATTCTCAGTTGGTAATTGCAAAAAGGGTGAGTCTAACATCACTGAGTCCAACTTGCAAGGGCATTGGGCTCCTCTACATTCTCCCCTGCCCAAACACAGACAGACAGGCACACACACGCGCGCGCACACACACACACACACACACAGAGTTCAACAATCTATCAGTAAAGTTAATAACAATGGATTAAAAAAAGAAGAGACAGAAAACTGTGGAGTTGGCTGGTGTTGGAACTTTGTAAAGAACATACCATACCAAGCATATCTATTATTGGCTAAATCACCAATTATTAATCTCTGCCCCAATGTTCTTGCACGGCATCTAGCACATTGTCAGGATTTGGCAAACGTGGACTGATTATTGGGTTGATTGCATTTTTTTTATGGATTTTTTTTCCAACAACAAAAATTCACATAGAAAGAGCATCAGATGCCCATGTCAGTTCAAAGAGAAGCCAGAAAGCAAAGGCAGCTTTCAGGAAGCACATAGGAAAGGCAAGAGCGTGTCCAACACCAGGGCGATTTCCACAGGGATCTAGTTGAAAGAAAGCCAAAAAGATCAATGGGAGGACTTGCGGAGAGACAGGGCTTGGTCTCCAACTAGCTTGAGTGTTTTGGGGAAATCAGTTCCCCTCTGTGAAATTCCCCAGGAACAAGTCATTATTAAGTTGAGACCTGGGAAAGACCTTAGCTTAAAAAGGCCAAGGTCTCCCTCTGCATCTCCAGTCCTCCTGTCTTATGTCTTATCATTGGACTCTGATGACTCTGGAGGAGAGAATGAGGCTGGTGACTTTGTACAGCCTTGCCTCACTTAAATCGAATTTACTTGCAAGTCAAGATATCACCCTCTGGAGGTCATCATTCCTCTTCAAGAACAAAGGAAAAGAAGAAGCAATTGCAGTGGGTTTGTGATTTCCTTCTCCAGCTCCTTTTACAGATGAGGAAACTGAAGTAAACAAGGCGAACTGACTTGCCTAGGGTCACACAGCTAGTAAGTGTCAGAGGCTGGATCTGAACTCAGGAAGATGAGTCTTCTTGACACCAAGCCTGAAAATATACACTGCACCACCTAGCAGCCCTACTGTGACAAATGCTTTACAAATATTATCTCATTTGGTCCTGGAAGCTAGGTGTCATTATTAATATTATTATCCCCATTTTATAGTTTGGGAAACTGAGGCAGACAGAAGTTAAGTGACTTGCCAAGAGTCATCCAGATAAGAAGTGTCTAAGGTAGGATTTTAGCTCATGTATTCCTGACCCCCTGTGCAGCTAGGTGGCATTGTGGGTAGAGCTCTATGCCACCTAGTTGCCTAATGCTGTTATAAAATGGGGCAAATAGTGATAAACTTTCATCCAGCTCTAAAATGTCAAGAATTTTCATTCTGGTCTAAATTTATTTTCATAAATCCTTGTCCAAGTAACTCTATCAAGAGAGGAGGAAGATAAAAAAACCAAGTGTTTTCTATACTCATTAATCTGGCAGCCCTCTTCATCCATACTCTCCCTCCCCTTCCACTACTACTCTTTTCTTAATTAGTCTGGTGATTTCATTAGGATAGTGAACTCCCCTAAAGCAGGATACTCCCTCTATATATGTATATCAGGACCTACCCTGCCATTAATAGTCTTATAGAGTTGTCCAGGAACACTGAGAATTTAAGGGACTTATCCAAGGTCACATAGTCAATAAGTATTGGAGGTGGATATTAAGCCTAGGCCCTGCAGATTCTGAGGACTGCTGGATTCCCTAGGCAGGAATCTAGGCTAGAGTTCTACACTTCTCCCACACTATTTATACATTAAATCCCATTGGGCTACCTCATCAAGGACTTGACCTTGTATATCTATCATGTATTCCAGCAAAGCAGAAATTCTTTTAGCCCTTGATATGCAGAAAAGAACTTTAGCTACAGTCCCTTTGACTGGTCTGAGGTCCAGATGGGTGCTATCAGAAATTTGGACACTAGATAATGCCATAGCAGTGGCATTACTGTGACCATGAAACAGATCAAAGCGTGAGCATCTTCAGTCTTGTGTTGCCTCTTCCGGCTTCTGTAGCAGTAATGGTGAAGGGCATCAGAAAAGACAGAATCATAAAGTTCACAGGTCATCAACAATGATTAATTTCAGTGTTTTTTCTCTTAGTTTTTAATTTTGTTCCCTAAGTAGCCAATGCGGAAGAATTAAACCACGCTGGAATTTAGGGCATGAACAAGACCAGAAGTAGCGATGCTACAGAAGAATGGAAGAAGGGCAAAGGGTCTCCTAAGTAGAGTTGCTTTAATCAGGTGGCAAAGATAATAAGGAACAGTATTTCAAGGGGGACTTGTTGACATAAGAAATAGACCACATGAAAATCAATGGAATTTACAGGCCTATTCTAGATAATGAAGAGACATTTTATGAAGAACTTGACAATATCCACAAAACACTACGATACTTGGTGACTTCAGTAAGAAGACAAACAGAGACAAGGTGGCTAAAAATGTCGGAAGATATGGTGTGAGATTTTAAAATGACTGAGGCTTGTGGAGTACTCGAAATCTTCACACTTTTTTTTAAAAAGAGAATGGATGTGTTAAAGAGAATGGATGAGCTGAACACTGGACAGCACTGCTAAGGATGAAAGTGACTATATTTTAAATAGGCAGAAAACAACTGGTTCCCAATGTGAGAGGAATTTTAGCACCCACTATCTATATGCAGTTGGATCATCGATCGCCTAGAGTAAAGGTCAAAATCAATATTAAATTAGAAGAAGGAATTAAGATGCGAACACAACACTGTGAGCAATTATAACAGTTTGAACCCAGCTTGTTTGACAATAAGCTATTGACAAAAGAAAATGGGGAGGGAATGGACAAAGGTAAAAATATCAACTCTGACTATTACCAGTTCATAGAGAACTTTTGCCATGAAATAATGAAATGCAGTCATCATGACAAGGAGAACGGTCAATGTCCCTCAACTAGAAAACATGGTCTCCTTGACAAGCAGATGCTCATATTAGGCAGGGGCAATGATCATTTACAAACCTATCTGCAAAAAACTTATATAGAAGGAAGATAGGAATTCATGACCAGTATCACTTCACAAAAAATTTTGGAAAATGGGCCTTGAGAAAATAAGCTCAGATAAGCCAGATCATGAAACCAGAATGGTAATAAATAGATAGGAAATGAAACAGAATTGATGGGGCCTTTATGGCAATTTTCTCTATGGACATATGGATAGAATCGCCATTTGGACACTACAACCTCAATATACTATGTGAAGAAATGTCTAGAGTACTTAAGAAGACAGTCAGGAAGGAAGGATAGACCTGACAAATTACATACATGCAAATATGTACACTTATACACACATATATGTTGGGGTTTGGTCATGTCCAACTCTTCATGACCCTCTGGACCATATCACACCAATACTGTCCATGGGGTTTTCTTGCCAAAGATACTGGAGTGGTTTTCCATTTCCTTCCCCAGTGGATTAAGGAAAGCAGAGGTTAAGTGACTTGCATAGGGTCATACTGGCTAGTTAGTGTCTGAGGCCATGCTTGAACTCAGGTCTTCCTGACTCCAGGCTCAGTGCTCCATCCACCGAGTCATCTAGCTGCTGTGTGTGTGTATGTGTAAAATATATACGTAGTATATGCAGGTATATATACATGTATGTGTGTATATATATATTATATATACATATATATACACTGCACATGTACGTATACACATATATATGCATGAAATCAGTGACACGACTTTAAAAGCAATCAGGAACTGATTTTCAAGATAGTTCAAAAATGGAAAGATTCTAAAATGCTGAGAAAGATCTCAATCTTACCCTTTCCCTTCAAAAAACAAGAAGATATCAGGAAATAATGATTCATATGCCTCTCCCCTATTGTCCATAAAATCTTTTGGAGGATGATATATAAGCAGTACAAAGGCAACCTAAACAAAAATGTAAGAAAACAGGCAGATGTTTTTTGGTTTTGTTTTTTTTTTTTAAAACAGGAGACAATATCTTCAGAGCCAAAAGGGAAACTGAGAGTGACCTAGAACATGAGATTGCTTTTTAAAAAAAATTTGCTGTTCATTCAATAAAGAGAATTTAACTGGGTAAAGCAAAACATAGCCCCAAAGGCTCTCCTCCAATGAGGTGTCTCCCACATGCAGCTTGACCTCATGGAAGGTTTCATGATGGGAAGACCATGGAAGAGATAACTTGGTTCAGTGAGCTTCAGAGTGAGGCATAAAACAGGGAACCATATATGTGCTCTCCAGATGTGTTTGCAAGTGTCATAGAGGCTGTCCTGAGGAAAGGACAAAGACGTGAACACGTTGACAGTAAGGCTTTCCAGATACTGCTGTTTGCGGATGATGTTTGTGCTGGTTGTATGAAGCCCCCGCGCACCGCAAGACCTCTTTGTGAGATCCGTGGTGACCCAAAAGAAATCAGCCTAACAACTGACATGGGAAATCAACAACCATAGGAGGCATTTATATGAAGTTTCAAGCATATAAAGCCTTTTACATTGATTTCATCTGATCCCTACAACAGCCTTGCAAGGAAAGCACTACTGATTTTATCATTCTCTACTTTAATGAAGAAATTGAGACTCCAAGAAATTAAGTGACTTGGCCAGAGTTATAAAATAGATCATACACATATACACACCCCCACACACACATACACACTCACACACACAGACTACATTGTGGCATAAAGTTGGAGGGATAGTCCACGGAGTTAGTCCATAAATATGTACATTAAGACAGGCACTGTAGAGGGCTAATGAGCTGGAACCATTATTTTAGGGAAAACCTAGGCATGGACAAGTGTTTTATTCAGCGCCTGCTATGTGCCAGGTGCCATGCTAGACACTGGGGATAGAAATTAAAATGTGGAACAGTTCCCGCCCTCAGGGAGCTTATATTCTACTGGGATTATACATTATCCTATGACCTTGGATAAGCCCTCTAACCTCCCCTGAGTCTCAGTTTTCTCATCTATGAAATGAGAGGCTCCTGGGGATTCTTTGAGCTCTAGGTCTATGGTCCTATGTTTACAGATAAATAGATACATTCTACATACAAACTAAACAGAAGGGATTTTCTTCCTGGTGGGTCATGAGGAATAAGGGGGTAAACACTAAAAACTGAAGAACTTGAGAATGGAGTCTCAAAGGAGGTGATATCTGGACCGAATCTCAGGCTTCTAAGACGCAGGGGTGAGGAGGACGTGAAAGTCAGGAAGACTTGGTAGGAGTGATCTGTGAAGAGATCACAGGCTATTGGCTGAGGACAAAGTCAGGGACATCCAAATGAGAAATTTTTCCCTCGAATTCTTCGGAATAATGAGTAATGGACTGGCCAATAGAATGTAAGGGGAAAGGACTTCCAAACATGCCCCCAAAGCCATCTCTACCACATCTTCACCAAGTACTATAATCTAGTTTCTGGACAAAGCTAGATACCAACTTAAAAGCAATACTGTTTTAAAAATCATTTATTGTAAAATAAATACTGCATAATGTTTTATGTAGTATATAAAATTGATTCATTGTATTGATTACATCAATATTCTAAGGACCTAGGTTTTTATTGGTGTGAGAATATTTTCACCTAGACTGATTGCATGCTAGTTGTGACTTAGTAGATAAGTCTTACTGTTGGTGGAATTACAGAGAGGGTTAAATGATTTATTTTGTTTCATTGTTTTTTTCAGTTATTTCAGTTGTGTCCAACTCTTTGGGACCTCATTTTGGGTTTGCTTGTTAAAAATACTGGAGCACTTTGCCATTTCCTTCTCCAGATCACTTTACAGATGAGGAAACTGAGGTAAACAAGGTGAAGTGACTTGCCCAGGGTCACACAGCTAGTAAATGTGCAAGCGTAGATTTGAACTCAGGAAGATGAGTCTTCCTGGCTCCAGGCTGTGTGCTCTGTGCCTTATGGCATCACCTAGCTGCCCACATTTTGAACTTAATTCTTCCAGACTCTTCTATCCATTAAAGCACAGCAGGGGCAGTATGGTATAATGTGCCAACCACGGGATTTGTGATCAGAAAACTGGGTTCAAAACCTGGTTCCACCACTCAGCCCTTGTGCAGCATTTTGTAAGCCACTTCCTCTCCCTCCAAGCCTCAGTTTATCTATAAAGAGAGGGGGACTGGACCACATGAGTGCAAAGGTCTCTTTCTGCTCTACACCTATGAGTCAAAGTTGGTTTTTGGTGGTTTTTTGGGGCTTAGATTGATTATGACTTGCCTAAGCTCACACAGATAGTAGATGGCAGAGGTAGGATCTGAACCCAGATCTTCCTGATTCTCATTGCAGGATTCTACCCAGAATGCCAATGCTTTGTAATGCTTTTGCTAATATTGTAAAATATTGTCTAGTTAATATTTTCATCACCTCCACCAAAAAGCTTCTATTGCTGTAACCTACCTTAGTCCTCCCCATTACCAATGTCTTACTCTATATTTCCAATGAGTAACATGTTCCTGGTTCACATTTGTGTTTGTGTAGCAATGTGTGCATGACACAAATGTTGTATGATATAGAAGAGGCCAATGGGGGCTCCAAACCCCACCTGAATTCCAAGGCAACGACTGAGAACCATCAGAGGGAAGCTTTGTCTAGTCCCCATTGTCAACCTGGCTCACTTCCCTAGCTCACACTCTTCTGGGTTAAGTATTTGTCTTTGGGAAATAACAAAAGGGTTAAAGAACCCATCCAGAGGCCATGCTCCCAAATAGATCCAATGGCTTAGATAATTCTCTGTGTCTCTCCACAAGACACTGTGAAAGGAAGTCCCACTGACAGATACATTATTTGGACCAAAACACCCAGAAAAAAACAGTCATTCTGTGCAAGGCGAGTTTACGAACTGGAGATTATGACCAAGCCATTGATTTCTTTGTGTCTGTGCTACTCCCTGAAGAGTCAAACAGAGCTGTCCTTACCCATGGACAAAATAAGCAATTGCCTGCTTGGTGGGATCAGGACGGCACAGGAAGAAGTCACCTTCCCTGAAGCAGCATGCAATAATGGATCAAGAACACTTGGTCTGAATCCTGCCTCAGACACTTCCTGGAGGTAGGACCATGGGCAAATAACTCAACTTCCATGTGCCTCAACTTCCTTGGATGTGAAATGGGAACAATGGTAGGATTTGTTGTGAAGAGCAAATTAGAATGTATGTAAAGTGTTTGATGAACCTTATAGAAATGTACATTAGTTATTACTTCATTATAAACTGACCCAAGCGTTTGTTAATCATCTGGTATCTAACATCAGTGCATTAAAGTACCACCTGGGGACCTACCTTAGGAACTACCTTATAGGTTACAGGGATCAATATAAATTCTTGCAACCCAATGCCACCATTTGCAGAAGCAAAACCCCCTTTCCCCTGTGATGTCACCCTGAAACTCTCCTGTCCAGGTCAGTCTTTTCCATCTCCAACCTTTCTCTTCCCTTTCCCTCCCTCTCTGTTGTACCTCCTGGATGATTCAGCTCACCTTTAACAAACTTTCATTCTAATTCTGTTCTGGAGGATAATGTATCTGCTGTGATACTCAGAGACTGCGATACTTAACCATTCTAGAATGAAACCTATCCACACCCTTTGACCTAGAGATACAAGAACCAGGCATTTACTCAAAGGAGATAAAAGTTAAGAAGGTCCCAATACAACAAAGTATTCATAGCAAGATTTGTGTGTGTGTGTGTGTGCGCGCGCGCGCGCGAGGGAGAGAGACAGAGAGAGACAGAGACAGAGAATCCTGGAAATAGAATAGATGTCTGTTAATTAGGGAATGGCCAAACAAACTACAACACAGGAAATGAGTATAAAGAATACAGAGAAGCATCAGAAGATTTAGAAGTATGCAGAACAAGTAAACAGAGTAAGAAAAGACAGACACAAAATGATCACAATCTAAGCAGAAATAACAGCAAAAATAGATGATAAAGTTTTTACTCAAAGAAGAGAGAATACAGATGTCCCTTCTTTGTAGAGCATGGGGCATTGAATGAATGAAAGGATGGATGGACAGATGAATGAAAAAAGCATGTTTTAAGAACTTATTGATGTGTCAAGAACTGTGCAAAGAACTAGAAAGATTAATAGTCCCTGTGCTGGCAAAGCTTACAATCTAACATAGGAGGGTAACACTTATAGAGGAGTCGGGTGGCCATAGTGAAATGCTTTAGAAAACTGAGAAGGAATGTGTAACATGTCTAGTTTTGTTGACCTGCTCCCTCCCCTCTCCTCTTCTTCCCCTCCCCTCTCCCCTCTCCCCTCCACCTCCTTCTCCTTACCCCTCCCTCCCCTTTCCTTTTTTCTATCCCTTCCCCTCCCCTCTCCTCTCCTCCCTCTTTCTCTGACTCCCTCCCCTACTGCCTCCCCTGAAGAGCAAGATATATTTGGAAATAAGAACCAGAGGGAGTTTTCTCATCCAGAAGTTCTGCAAACCAAAGAAATCCCAAGCCCACGCCCTATTCCCAGTCTTGTGAATACCCCATCTAATGAGAAGATTCACGACCTCTTTGACTGCCAAAACCTTCAGCTTTGCCCCATCACATGCACCTACCAGACCTTCCATGGCTTTTATCCTTGGGCTTTTTATGTATCCCCTATGCTCCAGGATGGGCGCTAAGGGCTTTACACACATTATCTTATTGAGTCAAACATCAGAATCATCATTTTTCTTCATTTCTTCGTCTGCTCATTCTTCCCAGACCTATTATTTATCTTCTCATTACACGGTTTAGGAAGTCTCATTGTTTTGTCTTCAAAGACTCTCCAGCAGACTGTGCTGTGAAAAGTCAGGGTGTTTTCACCTCCATGACTTTGGGGCCCTGATCTTTATCTGACAATGAACACAGACTGAATGCTCTGAATCTGGAAAATGAACACGCACGCACATGCACACACACATCCTGAAAGCTCTCCTTCCAACATCAAATTACCACCTTTGTCTCTTGATAAATAGGCCCTCATTTCTCAATACTCCGTATTAAGTAGATGGATGCAATTATGGGGAATCCCTCCAGTACATGTCGATTGGAGCTTAGCCAAAGTGGAAACATTGGATCTACATAGACATTGTGAGCTAAGAATACCAGGCATTTCTGTCATTGGTTCCATATTCACATGCAAGGCAGACAACAATATGATGCTGTTAGCCAAATTTCATCAAATCTGAAATATTGATTTCCATATAAAGACCTTTATCACATGAAATGCAAATTATGTCTTACCAATAAAATACTGATAAAATACCTTTTTAATGAATTCCTTTGTTATATGATGAATAAATTTTATGACCATTATGGTTATGAGTTTACATTTACATAGCAATTTAAGGTTTGCAAAGTGCTTTACATATACTAGCATTTGGTCCTCGCAGCCACCCTGGGAGGTAGTGATTGTGACTAAAGCTGTCCTGTTGTTGTTATAATGTGCCATTATTATCCCCCCACCATTCAAAATGTAAGATCCTTGAGGGCAGAAATGGCTTCCCTTTTTGGTCTTTGGATATCCAGGACGCAGCACAGCGTTACCACATAATAGTTTCATAAATGTTTGTGGAAATGGATTAAATTATGAAATTCCCATTATCATAGTAGGACTTACTCAACAAACCATTTAGCAGAGTTCCAGTCCAACATATAGCCTCTATTGGTCTACATATCCTTGGCCTAATGAGAGATTTCAAAAGAAGAAAGATCCCCCAGGAGAGAGCTGCGCTTAGGAAAGTGAGAAGGAAGGCTAAGTCCTTGAAGATTACTTCAGTTTTCTAAGTATCCAGCCCAGTTGGATGAGTTGTTCCTCGTTTTGACAGCAGTGGTATAATAAATGACAAGGCATGTCGGATAGTACATTTATCTTCAGAAAGAAGAAAGGTATCCCTAAGTAAGAATTTCAGGTGTTGTCACTTCAGATAGGACAAGGCTATCATCGCATGAGTTACAAAGACATCGAAACCTTATTCGATGACAAGGCAATCATTGCATGAGGCACCAAGATAGCTGAATTGCAATCAAGTGAAGCTATAAATGGACAGACCAGCTCAATACCAATAGATGCCCAGTCCTTTGCCCTTGATTTGGATCTCTTTACTTAAATGATAAATAAAGTACAATCATTCTTAGGGACCCACGGTTCTTCTCCTGGGTCATTTCTTTTGAAGTCAGACACATAAGATGTAGCTCCTTTTTTTCCTGTAGGACAAGAGCCTTATAGCAAACACAATTCAAATTCAAATACCTAGCCAAGTGGCTACCATGACTACTATATCCTTTCAAATGGGTAAGTTATTATTATAGGAACTAAGACCCAGAGAAAAGAGAATAAGAAAATGAAACAGGATTTTTAGCAAGTGGGTGGGTTTATGAAGCAGTTAAGTCCTTGGAGAACTGAACTGATCTCCAACACAAACTATACAATGTTGAAGAATGAGAAAAGTCAAAAAGATAAATGATCTGTATTTGTATATTTAATCCACTTATCTAAAAGGGTCATCTAAATGTACAGCATACTGAAAAGATGAGAAGAAACTTACATACTAGAAAAAGATGGATTATACAGTGCAGAATGGTATTAATCAATGAGCTTCTTGAGGATCTATTAGTACATAAAATTAAATACCTACAAATTAGGGATGGGAGAAATAATTGATTTCTTAATTTTGATGTCTTTGTGAACAGTCTTACAACCACAATTGCAACTACAAAAAGTGAAATAATGGCAATCAGAAGCTTAGTTTTCCATTTTCCATCATTTTTGAAGTTGGTACACTGACTGTTTTCTTGTTTCTCAGTTTAAATTTTCTTTTCTTAGTCAGTGGTAAGTAGATTTGGTACCATCTAAATATGCTTTTAATATATCAGTACTCGATACCTCATGACACTTGTAATTTCTGCAACATGGGACAATCCTTGTATGTTCTTCCAGAGACAAGGACAGTGACCCCTCCATGTCTCACTAGCCAGCTCTTGTGGTCTGTTCTGATAAGCATCCCTGATATTAGCCAGGCTGGTGTTGAAGGACAGCCAACAAGTTGGTTGACAATTGTTTATTATATTTTTACTATATTCTAGGCACTGTGATAAGCACTGGGGACAAAAAGACAAGGACAATTCATGCCTTCATGGAACTATTGTTCTAAAAGGGCAGCTAACATGAAAAAAAAGCACATATTAGACAGATACTGAATAGATGGAAGGTAAGCTCAAAGGGAAGGCTTGAGTGGTTGAACCAACTGGGAAAAGCTTCCTGCAGAAGATAAAATTTGGGCTGAGTCTTGAAAGAAGCCAGGGAAGACAGGAAGTGGAGGTGAGGATGGAGAGTATTCCAGCCACACAAGAGAGGTCACACCTGGAGCTTTTCCAGGTTGGTCACACATGTAGAGCTTGATATTAGCTCAAAATTGAGCTGGATAACTGGCATAACTATCTAGAGTCCAGGATCTAGGAAGACTTGTAAGAACTAACGCAAAGAGAAGTGAGCAGCATTAGAAGAATTTTTACACTAATAACAACCATGGTTTAAAAAACAAATAAAAAAAAGACCCAAAAAGACAAGCAGCTTTGAAACTCTCAAGAACTCTTATCAAGGCAATGACCAACCTAAGAACTGTTACCAAAATCTGCGATCCATTTCTGGACGGAGATTCGATATGCATAATGAGGCATACAGTGTAGGGTACAACCAACCAAAAAATTCATTGAAGACCTACACATTTTTGCTATGAGTGTTTGGATTTGCCTTTTTTCTTTTTCAGTGGGGAGAGGGGGCATAAATGCTTATTAATCATTTTCTAAAATGAAACATAATTGTAAAAAAGACAGAGAGCACAAGGTTCCCTCCGTATCATGAGGAAAAAATGGAGCAAGATTTTAGTGAAGGTTTGTTCATGTCATTTAGTAATATAAAATGTTTTATCTGGGAGAAGAGGGTAGAAAGATTAAATATGCCGTGGAAAAAGCATTTTGAGACATTTGAATCAAGAGACCTGGCTTCTTCCAAGGACTTTGACGAAAAAGGGTTCAATAACCTTGGTCAAGCCTCTTAATATTTCTTGCCTTAATATTTTTTCCTCCATAAAATAAAGTTGATAATGAGCCCGATCTTTCTCCCAGCTATTTACCAAGACACACCCCTGAGACGATAGGTGAGGACATACTTTCAAAGTTATAAAGCATTATAGGAAATACAAAGCAGCATTTGAATACTCATGTATTTATAAGAATTATGACTCAGGGGTTGTGGCTGGTGAGAAGGCAGTGTGGTACAGTGGAACCTGGATTCCTAGGAGTTGGTTTTGAATCCCAGCTTTTCCAGTAATTATTTCTTTGACCTAAGCAAGTCACCTTACCTGACTCAGTTTCCTCATCCATAAAATGAGTGAGTTGGATTAGATGGCATCTGTGGTCAAACAATCAATATTTATTAATCTCTGACTATGTATCAAAGTACAAAGTATGAAATGTTCTCTATTTACAATGAGCTAATATTCTAATGGTAGCTTTCAAATTTAAATCAATGATGCTATGATGCATATCTTAATTTCTAAAAATAAGAAAGCTATGTAATGCAGGAATTCATGACCTGGGATATGAGATTTTTGAGCAGAGAGCTATATTTATTATCCATTTTAAATAACCCAAGAGAAGTGAAAAAAAGTGTCAACAGAAGAGAGAGAAAAGCAAGGAGATAGAAGGTAGAGTAGGAAAGGGAGGGAGGAGATTATAGTGCATTTGAAAATTTTAGAAGAGGCAGTTGAAGGAATGATGTCTACTGAGCAAAATCAAATGAATGATTTTTTTTGGAGATGAAACCCTTTATCAGTGACAGTAACCTCGTAAAAGATAAGCTGATCTCTGCAAAAACCAGAGACTCTCAATCAATTTTCAATCAATGAAGTTACAAAATTTTCTATATACCCTTGGAGAAGATGATCTCCTTGCTAAATGTGCTCAAAAGGCTTTAATTCCATTTGTAACAACTTATTTTGGTGAATCTGAGTCTTCTCCTCTATCATGTCCCAAGCAAGAAAGCTAGCTGAAGATTAGATCTGATATGTGGGTATCTCCTTCTAAAACTATATTGAACAGCAATAATCCCTGCTACTGGGGAGGTAGAGCCTGGTGGATCACTTGAGCTTGCAAGGTCTCACCGGCAGTAAGGATAAACCTGATGAGTTATCTGAAAAGATAAAAAATAAAAGTAAAAACTAAAACAGAACAAAAAATTCTAACAAGAATAAAACCGTTGGTTGACAAGAAACAGAATTCAGAATCTCACTTATTCCTTTGACTGTTCTAATAAACATTTAACAACATGATGATATTAACAACATTATTTGAAGTCTTGTATCAAATATTCTTGATAAAAAAAATTAACCTATTTTATTTCTTATGTGCATGTCATGGTAAACTCTAGAACGTATTCCCTTTCATTCATGAGTGGGAAGCATGGGGAAGAATTACTGAAAACCTAAAGGTACAGAGAATACGAAAGATTGGGAAGATCTGTCCTATGGTTTAGGGGATAAGATGAGCTAGCTTCCCCAGGCTCCTTCACTTCATTGTAGGGTATGTTACAGAATCATAGCTTAGAGCTTAGAGCTGAGAGGTCACCAAGTCCACCCTCTCACCTCTTGATATGGGTAAGAAAAAGCAAGGTCCAAATTGGAGAAGTGACTTGTAGTAATAGGGTAATAGGCAGAGTACCTGAACTCAAGGCCTTGAACTCACATCCAGAGCTTTTCTACTCTAACCTTTCATTTAACTAAATTTACTCTTCACATCACAAGTGCAGGAAGCGAACAACATGGGGACACTCAGTCTGAGACCTTTATCCTTGGATTGAACTCATTTACTAAAAAGCTGGGGACTCTGTTTTCAGAAGACAAAACTTCTTCATCTACCAGTCCTACAGATAGGCCAAGAACTTCAGGATTTACAAGCCACATGGGCCAAGGAATCCAAACCAAGGGGCACCCACTGGTTTTCCTGCTTGTGTCGCTGATGGTCAACCCAAATCTGAAATAGAGTTGTTCAGGAAATTTTCTCACAATTGATCAAAGAAATATAAAATGAAATGGTACCTGATTTTCCTCCCAGCAGGGATACAGTTTTGTCTTTGCAAGTTTTCTACTCATTACACAGAAATGAACCCAGAATACAGATGGACTTTTGCATGCATGGGCAAAATATATTTTCCACTGTTTCTAAAAGGCTGAAATCATTTTTACCCAATTCCTAAATCAAAGGCTTTGCTAAGCTTAAACTCAAGCAGTTTAGCTTAGAGTCAAGTCCAATAAATCAGGAAGGACTCAATAGAAAGCATTTCAGAATGTAACCTTGGCAACGCCCAAAATGCTGCAACTGAATTTCTGCTCCTTTGCCTCATTCCTAGTTTCTTAAATTGGAATCTAAGAAGGGGAAACATTAAACAGAAAAGAAGAAGCAAGATTCTGCAACTGCTTGATTCCAGAAAACTCTGGTCATCTTAGGGAAATCCTGCAATCTCCTTGAGTCTCCGTTTCTTTATCTGAAAATTGGAGATCATCATCATCACCGTCAGGAGTCAGCATTTATTAAATACCCACTATATGCCAGACAATCTGCTACGCCCTGGGGTTACAAATCTTGACTTGAGTCCCATTTCTCTCTCATCCATGCTGAGTGGCTCCTGACAAATCACTTAACTTTCAAGGTTCCTATTCTCTTTAAGACTATAAAGATCTGCACTGGTAGAGGTTGTTTCCTCACCAGGGAGGTCCCTACACTGATAACATCCCAAGTATAGACCCCTCCCCCCAAAAAAAACTATCATTGTGAATGTTACTTCTATACTTGGAGGATGAGTTTTGGTTCTTCCAAAATCTGAATTTGAATTGTGATTCTCCCATTTGTAGCTTTGTGAACTTGAGCAATCACTTCGTTTCCCTGGGCCTCAGTTTCCAATAAACTGGGGGACTGAATAAATGGCCTCTAAAATCACTTCATCTCTAAGACATCTGAGATCCCCTTCAAAGGATGTATCATGTTGGGGCAAGCACAAAAAGCAGCCTGTTGTATAGTTGGGAAGACCCCTTGATTAGAAGACAGAAGCCCCACTTCTCCTACTACCTACCTGGCTGCATGGCCTTGGATGAATTATCTCATCTGAACCCCAGCTATAAACATGGGATAAGAATACCAGCCTTAACTAGATGCCAAGGTTGCTATGAGACGTCATGGATTCCCAAGCATGTGGAAGACCTGTAGAAATGGGGCATTCAAATTGGAAGTCTAATGAAGTCACTCTTTACTTAAAAGACAAGTACCATCAGAGGACCCTCCAACTTTCAACAATACATTACACCATCAAATCAACTTCTCTTTCAATCCAAGGAAGTTTTGTTATTCCTGGGAATAAGTCTAAAATTACCTTCAACATCCTCAGAGAGTCATCAATATGGCTTAGTAACTGATGGAAAGAACTTGGAGTTCATAGGAACATAAGATCATAAATCTAGCGGATTAGGAAACTGAGGTACAGAATGGTTAAATGATTTGTCCCTGGTCCCACAGCTAGCAAGTAACAGAGTCAGGATTTTAATGCAGGTCTTTCTGACTGCCAGTATCCTATCCACTACTATTTATTGCCTCAGTGGATTTGAGATAATTTCTTGTTCTGTGATTAACCAGGTTACTGGTAAATTCACACAACCACTCATCTTCTTCATTGTTAAAATACAGGTCTCTAACTTGTAGTTATTTGGGGATGGCTCTGAGATCCATAAAGCTCACATGTGATAGGCTGGCTCTTCTGAGGCAATTTGTCCTCCAGCCTCTCTCTCCACCCTCTGTGGTCACCCTTGTCAAGGATCTCCTATACTTGAGAACTCCCATGTGCTGAACTCATACATCCAGGTCTCTCATGGTAGCCAATCTTTGGTATATACCCGACTGTGACATCAGAGATGGGGAATCAATCAGATGTCTGAGTGAAAACCAAGCCCTCCCTAGAAAACCCACCAGCCTACTGTCATTGATGGAGAGGTGAGAAAAGACCCTGGCATTTAATCAGTGGATGACTTAGTGAACATGATAGGTCAAGTTGTGAGGGCAGCTTCCAATAGGGCCACCATTGAAACCAGCACCTTCCCACCCCTAGCCTTCTCCTGCCTGAAGATTCAAGTTTCAGTAATCTCCCTAGTGACAGTGTTGACTGACCCTGTCCACCCTTAGATCAGTCATGTGAGCACCTATGCCTTCCCTAGTGTAAGCTAAAAATAAGACCATTAAAATCTTCTTGCTTTTAGCAGTTTCTAGACAGTCAGACTCATTGGTGAAAATTTCCTGAAATTCCAAGATGAGTATAATGGACTAGGGTATCCATCCACCTGTAAAATTTGAGAATTTGGGGATCCTCACTGTACAGATAAATGGCTCTATTTTCCAATTACTTGCCTATGAGCAAAGAGGTAAGTCTGATTAAGTACCCAAAGATCTGGATGTTTAACTCTCACTTAACCTATTCTACTTCATTTGAAAGTTGAATAAAAGCATGTTACATTGATGGCTCAACGCGATGTCTGAAGAAGAAAAGGATCTTTTTTGCTCAGGGTAGCCAAAGAAAAAGGATTCGCTACTTCTTAACAATTTTTTAAAGGAATGTTTCCTAAAGAAGATCATCTGGGATCCATTTATTATTCCCTAGTATCACTTGTGAGTGCCACTTGGACTCTGTCATCTTAATAAACAAATCGCAGTCAGCTTACAATTCACCTTCTTCCTTTGGCATGTGAATAACAAGGTTTTGAAGACAAAATCCCACACCCCAATCAGTAGACTCAGAAAAGGTTGGAGGATTATAAGTAACATCACAGAAAAATAGATTTTGAAATGGAAAGGACCTTAGAAGTTATTTAATGTAACCCTTCAACTGATGGATGAGAAAGAAAGCAGGATTCAAACTCTGATTTTTCTGAACTCCATTTCCAATGCCTTATTCACTATGGAAATCATTCCGATAAAAGCATTTGCATTTTTTCTATCTTTATTGAGAAGGAAATTAATTGAATTTCTTTCTTAGACGCGTATATAACAGCTAACTTTGTAAAGCACTTTATGAAAGCTGTCTTTTTGGATCTTCATAACAAATTTGTGTTATTATCCTCATTTGACAAATGAGGATATAGAGGCTGAAAGTGCTTAAGTGACTTGCCTTGGGTCACATTGCAAGTGTCTGAGGCAGGACTCAAATTCAGGTTTTTCTGACTCCAACTCCAATGCTTTATCCACAGGGTCACTTAACTATCAACACAAAGAAATGAGGTCATGAAATGGATGGGACCCATGCTTGGGGTGTGTTGAATGATAGAAAAAAGAAAGAATTATAACTCCTTTTTTGCTTCTCTTTTACCCAGATCTGTCTTAAGTCCACATGTAGCACTCTTTCTATAACACTGCCTCTGTTTTGACCATACCTTCCATCTCAATAAGTCCTGTCAATCTCACTTTCCAGAGTGCCAGGCATCAGCTCTAGCTGCATTCTCAAGGATCTATCCTTCACTTGGAATGTCCTTCACTTAGAACCTGCAGTTCTAGAGCCCTTCACTGTTCCCAATAATGCCCATTCTTCCTCTTAGGGACAACAAAGACTTCTCCAAATACCAATTCACCAAGACTACAAATCCTGATCCTTCTTTAGGCAGTACCTGTCCCATCCAGACACAACAGTGTAAACTACTGATGAGTCTCTGAAACATTGATTTCACTTCTTATCATTCAATCTTTGCCCAGGAAGGCTGAAGGCAGCACTGAGTACTTACAAGGCACAGCATGGCGGTAAAGGTTATCTCTTATGACCTGCTGCAGCTCATGATCTGGTGATCCCTTCTGAAAACGTTGATTGAGATAATGTCTCAGATCTTTGTTGAGTCGACTTCCTGTAGGAAAACCAACACAGGTGTAAAAAGAGTTAGAAAAAAATGAGGATTCCATTTCAATCCTAGATCACTGAAAATAAAGAGTGCAATCATCATTCATTAAGTCATTAATCAGAAAAAAAAATCTTTAGGAAAGAGGGCAAGAACTGGGCCGTATAGCACAAAGCCAACCAGTCTGATCTTAGTAATAACTATGACTGCATGAAATTAAAGCGCGGCAATAACAGAGAATTCAAGTGAATCTGTGAAACAGAAAAGAGTTGGTGTCCAGAGGACGTCACTTAAATAATAGTCACCTGAAAATAATACTTCACACCTATCCTTCATGAGCATCTTGCCTAGGCTTTCCCCCACCCTACCCTACCCTCTTGAAGAGCACTGTCCAGGGTAGAATTACAGAGACCATGCTTCCCTCCAACTCAATTCAATTTCAGTTCAATAAATAATAATAAGTGTCTACTGTATGGGGTAGCTGGATGGCTGGAGTCAGGAAGACCTGAGTTCAAATCTGGCCTAGAATATAACCTTCCTGAGGGCAAGAACTCTTTTATATGCTTCTATCTATATTCCTAGCACTTAGCACACTGACTGATATATAGAATAATTAGATATTTTCTCTATCTACCTACCAACATATCTATCTACACATTACATCATGGTGCCTCAAATCAATGTTAACACTGGAATTGGTTGGAATTGGTTCTGGAACTGGTCTACTGCTCCTCTTCCCGATGGCTCTACATGCCTCGACTGTGACTGTTCAGATGAGAACCTCCTTCTCAGGCCATTCCATTATCAGAATGCAAGATCATCAAAGTGCAGACTTTCTCACTTGAGGATTATAGCCACAGTGCTAGGCTATGCAGTACTGCACACAGTAGGAGCTTAATAAGTGTTTTTTTTCATTCCCTCATTTCTATTTACAAAGTATTTTACAGTTTACAATGCACATGGCATTCATTACTTCATTTGCTCCCTACAACAAGCTTCTGAGGGAGCTGGCAAAAATATTCTAATTCCTACTTTATGGACAGAGGTTAAGTTACAGCCCAGGATCACAAGGAGAGCTAGCAATACACAGACACAGACACAAACGTGTGTGTATATCAATGCATATATACATATACTTATATACTTAATATATGTATGTTTGTAAAACAGTATTTGTAAAAAGCACTTAGTGCAGTAGGTCCTATATAAATGCTTTTCTCCCTTCCCTTTCTCCTCCTTCTCTCTCCCCAGCATTCAATATTTGCAGATCCTGACAAAGTTAGATCCCTATATCCTCTTCACAGAGAAAAGGTCATGTTAGGGAAAGCCAAGAATAAGCTCTGACAAGTGGGGGAGAATATGTCAATTTCCTCTATTTTTGAATAAATAAGATCATCAAAGGATCATGGATGTGGAGCTGGAATGGGTCTTAGAGGTCATTTTAGCCTAAACTTTAGATAAGTAGATAAGGGACACAGACCAGCTAGTCCAATGCCTTCCTTTTACAGTTGAGTAATGGGGGCTAGGGTTACCCAAGATCTAATCAGAGGTGGTATGTGTGTGTTCATCCTTCATTGCCGAAGAAGACCATGTCATCGGAGAAATGATGACATGACTTGCACTTGACTTTGTTTTGAGTGAGGGAGGTCACCAGCTTCAGTTCTCCTCCAGAGCCATCTGAATTCAGTGACGAGATATTCATCAGGATGACTAGACATGACTCAGGATGAGGCAATTGGGGTTAAGTGACTTGCCCAAGGTCACACAGCTAGTGAGTGTCAGGTGTTTGAGGTGACATTTGAACTCAGGTCCTTCTGACTCCTGTACTGGTGCTCTATCCACTGCACCGCCTAACTGCCCCTAATCAGAGGTGGTAGTGGTACGTGAACTCCAGATCCCTGACTCCAAAGTCAGCACTCTTCCTCTGTCCCCTACTGTCTCCTTGTCCAGAGACATATAACTCAGGAACGCTAGAGTGGGAGACTTACACCCAAGGTCCCTGACTTCTCAGAGAATCTTAAGTCTAACTGGGATGCTGGGATGAACAAAGACACTGCCTGTGTTTGGAGAAAAGGATTCAGGCTTGGACCTTTGTATGCCCTCAAAGAATATCAGAGTTTTCATGGAGGGAATACCCACTCTACTGGAAACAGAGATGCACAGAAATCATGGATAGAGCAGTGGCCAAAGTCCTGTGAGATCTTAAGAGACATCTAGTTATCTTAGGAAAGTTGGAGAGGCAAGACATCCTGCAAAGAGGGCAATGGGGACGGAGAACAGAACAGATACACTGACTCAGACTGCAAGTCATGTCATCATCTTGATGCCACGGTCCTCTTTGAGAACAAAGGACAAACACCACAACTGCCTCCAACGCTATTCACTTAGGAGACTGTGGGTAAACTGTGTCACTTCCCTGGGCCTCAGTTTCTTTATCTGTAAAATGAGGAGGTTTGTGAAGACGACCTCCTCGGTCCCCGGGAACTCTAGATCTACGATCCCAGTGGTCTGCATCTTGTTTTCTCTATTAGAGCATGAGTTTCTTGAGGGCAAGGGCCTTCCTTTGTACCTCCAGTGCCCAGCACAGAACCCAGCACAAAGTAAACACTCAAGAAATGCTTGCTAAATTAACTTGACTTGATCCAAAGGCCCTTCCGAGGGTCTCCATTTCCTCATCTGTAAAACAAGGTGATTAAACTAGATATGCTGAGGTTGCTTCTCTCTCTGGTTCTCCTGTAGCCTCTCTGAGTCTCACTTTCCTCACCTGGTAAATGGGCATAAGAACAGTCCCTATTTTGTAGAGATTTCTTAAGGACAGAAGGAGATTAATGGATACAAAATACTTTTCAAACCTTGAAATGATATGTAAAGATGAGCCACTCACCAAAGGCTGTCCAATCAAATCTGGCTATCTGATGATTAGCACAGCAGCACCCACATTTACCCAGAGTGCCAAGTCTTCTCTAAATCTAGACATTTATACTTTCCCCAGTGCCACATAGCACAGAGACGGATGAATAGAAGGCACTAAAAAAAAATCTGTTAATTGCAATAGTATTAAAATACATACAATCAGCTGCATGGTAGAATTCAGTGTCAAGAAATCAAAGTAATCACTGCTGATTCAGTTCCCCTACACATCTCAAAGGATTCTAGGATCATGCAATATATACAGGTTAATCTCCACCAGGTGTACAGAGAAAGGGGTACAGAAAGCAACAAAGACCACTGGGCCAACTCTGGTCAAGGTTTCAAAGATGGATAAAGCACTGAGAAACCTGGCCCAGAGTTGATGACAAAACCCCAAATGCCTTCTATGCCACAGGCATGTAAAAGGCCAGAGTTAACACTGCTGCCGCCTGTTAACATTTACTCTATGCTCCATGACATTTGTGAGAAAAAAATCCCAACCTTTGCATTCCGTGGAGTATCATCATTTTCAGCATCTGATCTAAAATTAATTGCCAATTATTCAGGGGACATTTCTATAAATCTTCCCCTAATTGTCAAGAGCAGTGATCCTACAAGATATTAAATTGCAAGAGTGATGACCTGTCACAAAAACATAACTTCTTCTTCATTTTCTAAGAAATCTAAGATTTCTGTGTTAATGGCCAGGGGAACATACAGCAGGAAATTAGGAAAGTGGAATGTAGTCCAGAAAGGCTCCAGGCTTTCTTTCAAGGCAATTTTGCATTTGGAAATGAAGGAGAGAAGTGAGAAAGCTTGGTACATAGGAAGGATTGGGAGGCAAAATCTCAGAATGGCTTGCCCAGGGTCACATAGTAGTAGCAAGAGAGATGGGATTTGACCCAAATGCTCAGCCTCATCTTAGATATGCTGTTACTAAACTTTGAACATCATCATGGAAAATGTACTACATATATGTGCTACATATAGGTACTACATATATGAAAATTGACACCGATCAGAATACACCTGTGGAGAGAGAACCAAAGCTATGTCAAGCAAGTGATCATGGGTAGACTTGAAAGAACCCAATAATGGGTCAATTTCCACCAGTATTTGTTCAGATTTAATTATTGCAATTCTATGGACCAGGCTCAAATCCCATCTCTCCTCTTACTATGTGGCCCTGGGCAAGCCTCTCTGGGCTGTAAATTCCTCATGTGCAAAATGATGGGGGTCAGATTGAATGGTCTTTCAGTGGCCTTCCAAGTCTAAATTTATGATCTGCTTAACTGGGTTCAAATGCTACCTCTGATTCTTAGTTGGGGGTGTGATCTTAGCTAAAGATTTCTAGACCTCAGTCTCCCCTTCTGTAAAATAAGTCAATGAGCCTAAACAGATGGTCAATAACATGCCTTCCAACTTTCAGTCTATGACTCTATGAACTCTACTTGCACCTTGTCATGATTTAAAGCGAAAATTCTCTTCTGCTTCCCAAAAAACTACTTAATTGTTCAGCCTACTTCAACTTTGCTATCACCTACCCAACACAGATGAGAAACATCACCTCTTAGGTAGTGAATGGTGTGTGAAGGGATATGATTTCCTTGTCATAAATCCAGTTATTTTGAAAGGCTTTAAAGTTTGCAGAATCTTTTACCCACAGTTACTTCACTTGAACCTAACAACAATCCTATTATTTCTCCCATTTTATGGAAAAGCAAACAGGTTCAGAGGTTATGTGTGGCCATTTTATGGAAGAGCAGACAGATTCAGACGTTAAGTGTACCTGTGGTCACACAAAAAGGTTCAGGGCCAGTATCTGAATCTAGTGTGTTCTGTCAATGATAACTAAACCTGCTGGCAGAAACCAATATACTGATTATATCAAAAGCAATTATGGATTCTCTTTCTCTCATTAATAAAGTTTGCTCTAGAGAGCAAACTTTTGGCCACTAATTTTGAACCAAAAGACAAAATATAACTAATTTCTTGCAGTCTCTAGGCCTGACCTCATGGGTGACTTGTGCGGCTTGAGTGCCACACCTGAAGGGCCAGAGAGGGAAATCTCATTACTCCTAGAGTTGTACATTCCATCCTTTTCAAGTTGTCGCCTATGAGGGACCATTTTGCTAATGATCTGTAAAGTCATCACATGTTCAGGTGATTTCTGCTTCAGCACACACTTTCTCCCTAGAACATTTGTAGTTTTAGAAAATGCTAAATTTATTAAGGCTAAAGAAATGGGCTTACCCGATAGTAGCAATATTAAAGCAGGGAGATTTGTGTCATGTCAGCAGCTCAGGTTTATCAGGAACGTGAGCTGAATTGAGCTTTGAGGTTGATGCTGAGAACAGTAAATCAGTATACAAATGAACTAGTTATATATTCACTCAGAAACTGGGGGGAACATAATGTATTTAAATCTACCTTGTCTGAAATTTCTTAATAAAAACAACCAGCTTCCCCAGCATGACACTCGGTACTATGGGAGAATTCCAATTCCGCTCAGTTCTCGGGGAGGCATTTCTATTAGTCTCTTGGAGTTCACACTAATGAGCTTTGGGGATTGACACTGAATTGCTCCCAAAAAAAAAAAAATTATTCTCTTTTCTGCTTATATATTTGGTTCTTGTCTTAACATTGACAGAAGATGATATGCAGGTAGCATGGAGGTTGGCAAAAATTAAATCTGAACAAACACTAGTAGAAATTGCCCATTATTGGGTTGCTTCAAGCCTATCCATGATTACTTGCTTGACATGGCTTTGTTTCTCTTTCCACTGCTGTACATCTGAGTTATATCAATTTCCATGTATAGACAAAGGCACGCGACACATTTCCTATGATGGTGTTCAAGGTCTAGTAGCAGCATACCCAGGATGGGGCTGAGCACTTGGGTCAAATCAATAAATTCTCCCACTCCCTCCCTTTTATGCAGAAGGATTTCCAAGCAAGTCCTGGGAGAGAGTTCCTAGTTACAGTGGGCACTCTAAAAGGATAATAAGTTAGCAAAATGGAAGTTCTGGCACTTCCTACACTGTGTGTCTTCTGTTTGAGAACTTTCATTTTCCATTTTGATTTAGCCATCCATGAGTGGAGAAGACCTGGCTTCAAGTTCTATCTCTGAATACACCAGTTTTTGTGACTAGGGGGCACATTAAACTCTCCAGTGCTCCCCAGCAGAAGAGCCTCCTCTGACCCTCCCCTCTCACTCCAAGTACTCTCCTCTTGATATTAACATATACTGTTGCTCTATGAACTTTATATTTACAAAGAGATGTGTGTCTCTTATTTCTCCTGACAGTATGTAGTCTCCTAGAGGATAAATAATGTTTCACTGTGGTCTTTGGGACCCCAGCACCAAACAGAGTAGCTGAAATGAAGTATAGATGCTTCATAAAAGCTTGTCATTATTTTTGTGTTCACAAGGGCAGTTCATCCAATTTCTCTGAGTCTCAGTTTCCTCGTCAGTAAACTGAAGATAATTATAGCTGTACAATCTACCTTAAAAAATTGTGAGAGAAAAAAAAGCTTTGAAACCTAGAAAGCACTTCGGAAATGTATTATTTTTTAAGCTACCGATATGTAGCAAATTCTCAACTTAAATCCCAACATTTCTACCCATGGCATTATGATTAAAGCCATACACAGGTTTTTTAAGATGTCAAACCTGAGGTGTGGGGGAAGGAAGGCAGCTTTACTCTATATTTAGATCAATGTATGTAGAAATTGCACTAGATTCCTAGAAAGTAGTTAATAAGCTATGGTCTCCAATGTACCTTTCTTGTAGACACAAGCTCTAGGATTTAAGCATTTTCCTCTTGAGCTTTGTGACATTAACTCTGTTTAATAATAAGCTGTTTTTACGTAAGTGCAATCTGCATCCCAACTGGCATTCACCAACTCTGGACATTCAGAGTAATTAGTGCAAGTGTTTCTCACCCTTCTCCCCTATTTTCTCTCTCAAGCTGGCACTGATCCTCTAGATAATAAACTAAATTCTAATAAACATCCATGCAGCAGAAGGAGGAAGACAAAATTTCAAAGGCTGAAAACAACATTGGGGACTCTCATAAAACAGCCTTATCATCGAACATCAACCAGATTCTGCATAAGAAAAAGACTACGGACCATCAGCCATGTTGATTGAAAGGGTTTGAAACAAGGGAGTCATTTCTCATCAATAGAAAAGTTAGGAGTCAGGGATATAGTCAGCAAGTCAACGAGTATTTTAGTTTGCCAGAATGAGGAATAACAGTAAATGGAAAAATTGAACACTCAACTGGTACCCACGAAATATGAAAAGATCTAGAAAAAGGCTACTAGAATAATAGGCGTTATCCTTTGTGGCAGGATGTAATCAAGAATCCCATATGACAAGAAGATAAAAAAGAATTTATACAGGTGTGTGTACATCCAAGTGACAACAAATTTTATTGAACTGTTTACTTCATTAATAAGAGTATTTTGTATGGAGATCATACCCTATGTAATCCCATCCTGAGTGACCCTTATGTATTTTTTCCCATAAGTAAATGCTCCATGGAGGCTACCACCAACATCCAGGTTGCTTCCTGAAGTTATCTTGACCTTGTATGGATACGAGAGCACAGTCAATCCATCAGCTTGCTTTCCTCCTTACTCTGTGCCCAGTTCATTGCTAGCTACATTTGTTTATCTCTGTGATAATCTTTATGCTGTTTCTTTGAACCATTCTCCACTGGTAGTCATTATTGCTCAGATCTGTTGCCCTTTGGGTGACCATCAGCTCTGATACTTGGGATACCTTGATCTATTGCATGACTCAAGACCTTTGGTAGGACTTTATTGTTATTAACTATCTAGAACCTCCACTGTAGGTGCCCTAAAAATATTCACTGAATTAAATTGAATCAAATTAAAAAAGACCAGTCTTCATTTCAAGGGAAAGCACTATCAACCAAATCAACATTTACCAAGGGCCATCTTTGTGCCAGGCATTGTGCTAGGCAACAGTGAGTCAAAGACAATCCTGAGCAACAGTCCTTGCCCACACAACACGCTTACATGGGGGAAGATATCCACACCTAAATAAGTCTGAGAGCAGGAAAGGCAGGGAAGACTCAAAGAAAGAAACACCACCATGAGGGGGCTTGGTGGATATAAGAGACCACACAGGTGGCAACTCCATTTGTCTTGCAGAGCTTGGCCACCTCTTCTGAAAGTGGATGATGGATAAACTCCACATTGGAAAATGATCAGGAGATTGCTTAATAGACAGACTAGAAAGACAGTATCATTAAATCTGAGTTCAGACAGCAAGGGACTATTGAAGAAACACATTTTTAGGGAGTACAGCACAACTTTCCACCTTTGAAGACTTGGATATTTGTGAGGGAAATTCTCAAATTTTCATCTGGGACTCAGTCACCAAGTACTACAGTGCTTCCAAATACAGCTCCAGAAAGAAAATTCCCTCACTAACCACAAAACTGAGTCAAAAAATACAGCAAGAAACTGGACACCAAATTGGGATATACATACCCCAGTGGAGATAAGACTCATGCCATGGGTGCATAGACTATTTGATAAATAACTGTATTATTCTATTGAAATTAATCTCTTTATTTCTTATGCACATATAAGTGGCAAATTGAAGAATTTTTGTTTACATCATATTGAATGCTGGTATTGCTGCTTAGTCATTTTCAATCACGTCCAACTCTGTGACCCCATTTGGGGTTTTCTCAGCAAAGATATTGGAGTGGGTTATCATTCCCTTCTCCAGTTCCTTTTACAGACGAGGAAACAGAAGCAAAGAGGGTAAAGTGACTTGTCCAGGGTCACACAGCTTGTGCGTCTGAGGTCGGATCTGAACTCATACTGCATAGGGGTACTAGAAATTTTACTAAAGGGGCATTGAAATAGGTTGGCAACCCCTACTATGGCAGGGGGGAGACTTGGCATCAGGGAAAATGGGTTGGAATGTCCCTTCTGCCACTTAATAGTTGTGTGTCCCTGGGCAAGTCATATAACTTCTCCAAACCTCAGTTTCCTATGGTAGCTACCTCACTAAAATACTGTGAGTCTCAAATGAAATCATCATCATCATCGTTACTATTATCATCATTTTTATTATGCTATGCTCTTAATTAAATCAAATTTTCCTATCATAGCCTCATCAAAAATTGTATATTAAATGTGCACCATTGGACAATGGCTTTTGATATTGGTAAGGTTGTTACATTAGGTAACACATTCAATTAAGAATACTTCTCAAGGTTCATACTCTCACAGAAATGATTAATGGACTCCAATTTAATCCAAGAGGCATTTTTAAAGCAAAGCACTGAGACAGACCCTGAGAATGTGAAGACAAAAATGGAGGAGCCGCTCCATTACATTCTAGGGAAGAGAAACAGCTTATACATGGACAAGTAAATATGACACGCAGAAGGACAATGCAAATGACGCAATTATTTCTAAAGTAATTGGTAAAATTGAGAAAGGTCTTGTAAAGGAAAGTGCATTTAAACCTTGCCTTGAAGGGAAATGTGGATTTCATGAGGTCTTTTTCAGAATAGGAAATTGCCTGTGCCAGAACCGAGTATTTACATGGTGGAAGAGTTCTCCTTTTGGAAGCTTTGTACTCAAACGGCATCACTGTGAAATATTCCTAATCCCAATAGTTCCACAGAATGATAATATTTTTCACGCTCTGTCATTTTGTTCTATCCCATCCCAGTCTTCCAGCTGCTATCTCAAAGTGATTATAAATAATGGGACTATAAAAGCCACCCAATAATTAGGAAACTCACTGTCCATATGCCAACTATGACAAAGGAAAGTGATTTATGGAAGTCAAGCACACCACATCTGCCAGGCTGATTTCATCACTGGTGTGGTTTGCAGGTCAGAGTGGTGCATTTTTCTTAACGGTCACTTTTCTGGAGTAGGAAGCAGACAGGCAAGCGGACATATGACATCTTTGGCTTCGACACCTGAAACGCCAGACAAACATCATGGTTTCTCACTCCTGACGTGTTACAGACTCACTGAGGAAAGGATAAGAATGAATTCTGACTCACTTAGACCAAGTGAATACACCAGTCTTCTTCTTAGAAAGGAAAATGCAAATAAAAGCAAAAGAAGTTTGTCCTAAAACATCTCATCTCATTTTTCACATGGAAGCTTTCAATGTCACTTTGAGTCATTTTAATTTAACAATGATTTCATTTGATATTTTTGGTTTTTTCACCAGATACTGATTTCATTCTATCCCTTCATCACTTCTCCCCTATGAAACTTCTGAGGGAGGGAGAGAAGAAAGAAGAAAGCAAACAAAGAGGAGGAGGAAGAGGAAAAGGAGACAGGCTGAGAGAAATGGACAAAGCAACACAGTCTTAAGACAAATTTACTATTGTCATCTTTTAAACAAAAATATCAATTTAAAAAACTGTCATTTCTTCATACTCTCCCCTCTAATCTTCCCTTATGAGAAAAAAATGAGGAAGCAACTGAGTACAGTGTGTATATTATACATATACATGTGTGTGTTTGTCCTTTGCTGCCGAAGAAGACCATGAAATCAGAAATGGTGACGTGACTTGCACTTGGCTTTGTTTTGAGTGAGTGAGGGCTGTGCAGGTCACCAGCCTCACTTCTCCTCCAGAGCCATCTGAATCCAGGGACCAGATATTCATCAGGGTGACTGGAGATGACCCAGGATGAGGCAGTTGGGGTTAAGTGACTTAACCAAGATCACACAGCTAGTGCGTAGCAAGTGTCTGAGGTGAGATTTGAACTCAGGTCCTCCTGACTCTTGCACTGGTGCTCTATTCACTGCACCACCTAGCTGCCCCTTTCATACATACACACACACACACACACACACACACATATATGTGTGTGTGTGTGTGTGTGTGTGTATATATGCATATACATATGTAAACCATGCTCCACTACTTCTCAAAGACAGGAGGGGAGGACGTCATCATTTGTTCTCTGGGACCAGTATAGGTCATTACAAATGATAAGAGTTCAGTTGTCATTTAATTGTAGGCACTGCGCAGATAAGGGCTCCTGGTTATGGTAACTTCACATTAGATCATCTGACTTAGCCATGTTTATCGAAATTTCTCAGGTTGGTTGCTCGTTATAGCATAGTGATCCTTTATATTCACATACCACAACTGTTCCATCACAACCCATTCAATGAATTGTCAATTTGTTCCTTGTTTTCCCTTCCAAAAGAATGCTTTTGGTACCAGTAATTTGGAATGCATGGAACTTTTTCCTCCTACCTTTGGCCTCCTCAGGACAGATGTCCTTTAGTGATATGACTAGGTCAAAAGTGTTTAGTAATTTTTCTTGAATAATGATTTGCCAAATGGTTGGACCAACCGTTGTGACTATCTTCAACCACGTCAGAGTATGTTGTTTTGTATAGTATCGCACAGCTATATTTTGATGGGCAAATGGTATTTTTCTTGGGTTAAAATGAAGTCAATATTTTTCAGGTTACTATAAAAGGGTACATGCTGAGAATTAGTCTATGGTTGCTAAATAAATATTTCACACACAGCCTTCCATCACATACATTAATACTTCAAGAGGTTAGCGATTTTATCTACATCAGTCCTCAACACCATTGCAGATAAAAACCCCTCAAGGCTTTTAGTTTCATGAGTAAATGTAGATTCCCAAGTTCATTACCTCATGGTCAACTCCCAGAGGCCAATAGTTTCAGAACTGAGCTAGGCTGGTTCTTGGGCTACAGAAGGGTAATCCATTAATGAGCTCATACTCAAAGCCTTTCAGCTTTACATGGCAGCTACTGAGGGCCCAGGGTCACCTTGACATCATACTAAGGCGACTGGATGATGTCAGCAGAGGATTTATCCACACATATACAAGAAACAGTCCCATACAAGTCCGGCATTAGACTAAATAATGTTCATTGAACGATGTGGCATTTCAGTTAGGGATTATTGACCTCAAGAATTTCCACCCATTATGAAGTCTCTTCTTCCTGTATTCTCCCCAAGACCTATAAATAAGCTGTCAACTTATAAAATAAAGAGTATAAATAAGCCATTTGTCCCTTCCCCCCACCCTCCACCCCATGGTCTGAGACCTCAAGTCAATCAAAGTCCATGTTGTTGCCAAAATGCCTTCATCTATCCATTCCTATTTTTAATATACAGTATATGGAAAAGCATTCCTCTAGCCAAGGAGGTCTCAACCTGGGGACTATACCAAAAATTTAAGGGGGTCTGGGAACTCCTGAACTAGGTGGTATCCAACATCTCTTTCCCATCTTAAAACAACAACAAATGCTTTCTTGGCCAAACGTTCCCATAGCAGTCCAAGGGGAAACCAGAACACCGGCCTGGGCTGTTGCCCAGGATAACCACACAAGACTGACTCAGCCAGGAAGGACTTCGAAGTCTCTTGGCAAAGTTAACAGCGCAGGGCTGTTGTTACCATTAGCAGTATCATCCAGTTACAGGTCCCTGTAACAAATAAGCCCAGTCTCACTTCTTCTTTTGTCCCTCTCAACACCCCTCCCCAAAAGTTCAAACAATTCAAAACATTCCAATTGTTTGTTCAAAGTAGGGGAAGCTACGGAAGGCTTTTAAAGCTCCTTTTCATTTAATTACCACCCAGGGCATTTCCACTGTTATACTCCTGAAATAACAACCTGAGGAGTTGGAAGGAAAGACACCAAATGAGCCAGGATGAGGACACCAAACCTCTCACACAGAGGAGTTCCCCAAACACAGGCTGCTCCAACATTTGTCCAAGGGACATGGTCACAAGCTGCCACTTCTCCTCCAGGGAGGCCAAGCCTGGTTGGAAAGTGTGACATTTTTTTGGAATTTGTTTTATTCTCTGCCACCTCATCCCTCCTTTAAAAGGGGTTTATTTTCTCAGAAACCGAAATTAATCAAGTCTAGAAAATTTTACAGCGTCCCTTAAGATTAGAGACTCCCTGGGGAGTGGCCAAAAATAAAACTTTAAAAAGTTAGTGAGAGCAGGGAGCCAAAGCTCTGTAGTAAACACACCTTTGAAAGTTACATGGTACTGGTCCAAGTTAAGGGTAGAATCTTGAAGGAAATTCAGAGACTTCACAGCTTTCTCACATTATTCAAATAAAGGGGGAAAAGTGGATAGGAGATGACTTTAGATATCTAAGTTTTTCAACAGCCTTTAACTAGCTGAGTGCAGGTAAGTTATTCCAAATTTAAATTTGGTAGCAAGTCAAGAGCATCAGATATAAGGAATGGACAGAGGGCCAGCCTTGGAGTCATAAAGACACTTCTATGACACAAATTGAACAAAAGCCAATCATTTACTCTCTCAGTTCAATTCAGTAAACATTTTCAAAATGTTGACCACGTTTCAGGCTTTTTCCATGTCCTTGGGCAAATAAGACTTCAAGTTCTAGACCAGCTGTTGATCTGCATTGGAGGAAGGAGTTTACACACAAAGAGTTCTCTGCAAAGATAATCACAAAACCAGACCTACCCAAAAAAATAATGATTTCTGAGATATGCACTTCATAGAACATTGATTCACAGGACAACCATTCATTGAATGCATAACAACTCTCATTTCATAGTCTTCCATAGGATCTTTTCCCCTTCCATAGATGAAATGACTTTTTATAATTTGGGAGAGGGGGGGTTAAAAAGAGGCATTTTTTGTAAATTTACATTTAAGGAGATTTTAAAGAGAATCATTGTTTTCAAGAAGAAAAAGAGGGGTGGGGACGAGCACAAGAGAGGAGCTTAAAAGTCACTTAAGTTCGGAGGCAGAATTCAGAATTCAGTCCCTCGGCTTACTTGAATGGGGGAAGAAAACACCAAACACTGGTGGGTGGAATGCTTCTAGGGACTGCCAGGGACCCATAACATAATATCCCTCAACAGGACCTCACCCCTCTGCTTGTCCTCCCACCAATTTGCAGGGAAAATTGGCTATTGCTTACATTTGGGTCAGGTGCTTTGAAGAGCAGTGGGGTAAGGTGAGCCTGTAAGCTTTCAAACTGTCTGTAACTGATGGGAAAGAGCAAGGAAAGAAACGTGCCTAGGTGAGAGTGCAGATGTAGGACATTCTAGGGAGAAGAAAGAGAAGGTGAAGGAAAAAGAATGAAGGAGAAGGGGGAGGAGAAGGAGGAAGAGGGAAGGAAGGTAGAGAGGGAGGGAGGAAGGTAGAGAGGAAGGAAGGAAGGAAGGGAGGGAGGGAGGAAGGAAGGAAGGAAGGAAGGAAGGAAGGAGAAGAAAGAGAAGAAAACCTATGGACAAGAACCTGACTATGAAAACTCAATGAAGTATATAAGTGCATCAACTGCAATGTAACTTTGGAGAACTTGGGCAATTAAGCTGATGATGGATTCCACATACAACTGTGAATGGATTCTGAGTCTGCTATCCAAACACCGAGTTCTATCAGGTACCATTAGCAGAGTATCAGTGAGAAGTTGTCATTCTCCTACTGGAATTTCCTATACTCTGGGTCTGGCCAGTTCTTTTCAATACAGTCACCGGTTAAACAAAATGCTTGCGTTACACAATCGGTGAAGCCTCTTCGAAGGCTGAATAAACACCTTGAGAAAATAGGCAATTACGTAAGTAAAGGTTATGTAATATGCCTAAAAATGTCTCCAGTTTTAAAAATCCACTCATGTCATCCTGACATCAAACTGGAGTACTGAGGTTCATGTTTCACCAGTTGTGATATTGACCTTTCACAAAATCTCCATGGTCTATAAAAAGAGAGAAAAAAAGCCAGGCAATGTGCTAAGTCCTTACAAATATGATCTCAATTGATCTTGATAAAAACCCGAGCCTGGAGGGGCTATGCTGCTCCCCATTTTACAGATGAGGGAAAGTGAGGAAGATAGAGGTTAAGAGACTTTGCAAGGGTCACACAGCTAGTAAGTCTCTTAGGCTGAATTTGAACCTAGGGCTTCCTGACTTCAGGCCCAGAGTCTTATCCACTGTGCCACCTGGCTACATATAAGCTAGATAACCTCACTATCCACAGTGTAATATATTTCAAATGAAATAATTTATGTAAAACACTTTGGAAACCTTGGAGTCCAATAAAAGACTAGTTGTTATTACAATTATAACCTTTGTATCAATACAGTATTGATATAATGATAAAACTATCAACTAATGATACTAAATTGATATGCCGATATTAATAGTTGATAGTAATAATAGCATAATGATATAACAAAAATATCAATATACCATTATAATATGGCTATCAATATTACTGCTATTGAAACTATCTCTATAATACATTATGTTATGTCATATCACACATAGCACATCCTACACAAAATATTGAATGGCATAGAAAATAGAGAGCTGAGTTCAAGTCTCATCTTTGACAAACACTGGCTATGCAGCCCTGGCCAAGTCATTTTCAACCTCTCAGTGCCCTAAACAAATCTCAGAGATTATAAATTGCAGAGAAGGTGCCAACTTGCATTTATAGAAGAACTTTTCTCACCTGAGAGTAGCCTATATCATTTAATTTTAGATTCAGTTCATCTCATTGTATCCCCAATGCTAAGCAAAGAGCCTGGGTCATAGAAGGTGGTTAATAAATGCTGGTTAAGTAACTCTGTCTATAGCTATAATATTATACATATTTAGATTATATTCATTAATGCAGCAGCATCCTCATTACCATCATCATAAGACATTCCCCACTCAGCTCTCATTTCTTTCTCAATTCTACCCCAGCATCACCTTCAACTCAAAACCTTTCCTTGTTCCCCAAACTACTAGAGGAGGGTACATTGCCTTTCACCACTTGACCTGGTATTTACATTTCATGTATTTTTATATGTGCATTTCATATACACAATTGCCTCTCCACAGGAGAGCATATTAACATCAGGAACTTTCATTTTTCCTTTTGTATCTCCAGCTCCAATTCTATGCCTGGTATGTAGTATGCATTTAATAAATACTTACCAATCTATTCGGTGGTACATTAGTCATGGGATCATGACTGACTGACCCCGAATCACGTAATCTCTATCTCATTTTCCTCAACTGTAAAATGGGCATAATTTCAGAACCTATCTCACAGAGTGGTCATAAAGATCAAATAACAGCACAGTGGATGGAGAGCTGGAGTCAGGAAGACCTGAATTTAAATCCTACTTCAGATACCCTTTAGCTCTGTGTCTCTGAGCAAGTCACTTAACTTCTATTAGCCTCAGTTTCCTTATCTGCAAAATGGGGGATAATAAAAGCATCTCCCTCCCAGAGGCAGTCAAGTGGCACAGTGGATGGCTTGCTGGTTCTGGAGTCAGGAAGATTTACCTTCCTGAGTTCAAATATGGCCTCTGTCACTTACTGGCTGTGTGACCCTAGGCAAGTCACTTCACCCTGTTTGCCTTGGTTTCCTCATCTGCAAAATGAACTGGAAAAGGGAATGGCACAGTACTCCAATATCTTTGCCAAGAAAATCCCACCTGGGGCTATGAAGAGTCAGACGTGATTCAGTGATGACAATAACCCCCCACCCCAACCGCAGGGTTGTCTTCAGCATCAAATGAGATAATATCTGTAAAGCTCTTGGCAAACCTTAAAGCACCATATAAATGCATGTTTTTCTATAAAGTACGTTGCCAACATTAAATCAATGTGAGCTGTTCGTAGATTGAATGATTTTAATAATAATTAGCCACAACGATCTTCAAATACTTTATTTAGGCAACAGGATGAAAACCAACTGGCTACACTGAGTTTCTTTCCCTCTTTGTGCTTGATTAAAGTAGGCAGGCTTAACATTAGCTTTCTTTTTCCTTGAGGGGGAACATTCTAGAAAGGGGAAAAAAATTAAGCTTTTGCTCAAATAGGATTGGGAAGAAAACATCTAAGGAGAAGCTTCATCAAAAAAGCAAAAGCTCCAATCTTTCATCTGCTCAATAATACCTGCTGGGAGATGGAGTCCACACTTGAACATATCTCCAGAGACAGCTTCTCTTCCAAAGCACAGGGCTAGTGTTTGAGTTGGGAACGCCAAATCCACTTGAACAAACAGACGGCGCTGCTAAGCTTTAGAGGAACCAACCCAGCGTAATGTGCCAACGAAACACATTTGACAAAACAGAAATGGAAAAATATTTTCAAAATCTGTTCTTGGCTTAAATGTAGTGTTCAGTTCTGCAAGTAAACAGAGAGAAAAACTGACTTACCAAGATCTCTAACTTTCTACATTTGTAGCTTTCGCTCTCAACACATTCAGTAGTGTCCCCATAGCTCCTCCCCTTTCTGCCCACCTGCCATTTGGCCCAGGCATTGGTCAGCCCAGGAACAAATGTATACAGCCAAGTTCTGATTTCTGGATAAAGATGAAAAGGTCTTTTATGATCAGTTTCTCTCAACAGATAAAGAGATAAGCCATCACAATCTTTCTATTGGCTAACAGCTTCCACATAGCCAGGTTGTGGAAGTAGCTGACTCTCTCCAATCCAAATGACCATTTATGACACCACACCATGGCAATGCTTGGTTGAGTTTTTTCTTTGTCTTTTTTTTTAAACCAAATATGATTTTATTTAGCAAGTCAGATTGGCAATATTTTGGTAACTTAGAGTCTTTGAAAGTTGACTGAAAAACTGAGATGTTAAGGATCTTATGTGGGGCAGGACTTGAATCAGGGTCATTCTGACTCCTTTCTACGCACCATGCCACACTGCTTATTAGTTTAATGCTTATCATAAATACTCCTGCCATTAGCCTAGATTCTGGAAAGAACTGGAAACTTCCATTGCCATGAAGTATAAGAAGATTGACTGTCTTTCTCAAGAGGCAAAGAAAAAGGAATATGGGATGTCCTATCAGTTTTCTCAAGGGATTTGAAGGATATTAACAACTCAGGGAAACAGAAAAAGCTTGAGGCAAGAGGCAGCCTTGAAAGAAAGAGTTGGTGAGAGGGAAGGGGGGCTTTCCAGGATAGCCTGTGAGCAATCACAAGACATACGAAGGGAGAATAAGGTGCAATCAGTTGAGAACAGGGTTTCTTAACCTTGTTGATGTTGTTTAGTCATTTTTCAGTCATTTCTGACACTTTGTGACTCCATCTGGGGTATTCTTGGCAGAGATATTGGAGTGGTTTGCCATTTCCTTCTCAAACTCATTTTACAGAACAGGAAACTAAGGCAAAGAAGGTTAAGTGACTTGCCCAGATTCATAAAGCTAGTAAGTGTCTGAGGCTAGATTTGAACTCATGAAGATAAGTCTTCTTCACTCCATGTCCTGCAGTACATCCACTGTCCTTCTTAACACAGTATCCATGAACTTAAAAAAAAAAAAGTCATTTACCTCTACTTCAAGAGACCTGGTTTCCTTTGTAATACAATATATTTTATTTAAAAACATTCTTCTGGAAAAGGTTTCATAAGCTTCCCCAGACAGCCAACAAGGCACCATGATACATAAGGGGTTAAGAAGACTTGATCTAGAATAACGAGTTTGGAGGAGCTTTCTGTATATCAAACAGAGGATTCTATCTTTTTTCTAATTTTATTTTATCCTGGAAGGAACTGGGATCCACTAGTATTTTTTGAGCAGGGTAATCATATGGTAATGCCTGGGCTTTAAGAATATCATGTTGGCAGCTCTGTAGAAGATGGATTGGGCATGGAACAACCTGGAAGCAGTCATAAAGACACAGCATTATCAAGAATGGATCATGAGAAGTGCCACATTCAGTCCAGGAGAAAGAGAGGCAAGAATTGGTCCTAAAATACAACTCTACTGGTCACTTGAGACCTTTGAAACACTCTTGATTTTAGGGAGTCAAAGATGTCTGTTACGTAGCATTATTCTGTCAGGGGTATGAGAACAACTTATTTAGAGAAGATGAAGGTTCCCACAAGTCATCAGAGTTAAGGATATGGATCTTCCTTATACCACAGATAAGTTCCCCTAAGAAATAAGGAATCAGCCCACTGCTAAGGCTCTTGACAGTAAACACAGAAGAAGCAGTACTTCTCAGAAAACCCAACTGGATAGACAAAGGCAGATAGTTAGAGAACAGAAGGCACACCCAGGCTTCAGAATCTACAAATTGCAAAGGCTTCTGAAGCCCATAAACCCAATCCTACAACACTGAGGATAGGTAATAATGCTGCCTCTGAAGACTCAGAATGAATGAGGAAAGACCTACCCTCCTGATGCAGCACATTCCACTCAGGGATCGATCTAATTGCTAAGTAGGAAGTTTTTCCTTACACCTCTTTGCCATTTGCAGTCTTATCCCCAGTTTTGTCCTCTGGGATCAATCCCCTCCCCTGCCCCTTCCACATGACAGTTCACATGCAATCTGGCTCTTTTTTTGTCCAGATTAAACATCTCTAGTGCCTTTGACTCATCATCTTAGCTCAAAATCTCTAGTTTCTCCACCAAATGTCACACAATCATTGTGTACAAAAAAGAATCTAATGTCTGTCTATAGATTGTAAGACAATCAATGCTAGCCCCAAGATGTCAGAAGCCATATTGGACCATGCAGCAAGGCCAACAGTGCTGTTCAGAAGAGCTTCTTGTCAATATCCTACAAGTAGATCCAGTGACTCAGTGGGATTATAGGTGAGGGCTCACCAGGTCAGTCATACACTGCACGTTCAAAACTGAATGAAACCAGACACTCACAGTCCAATGAACAGTTAACAAAAGGAGTTTTATTTAGCCATACCAGGAGAAAGACATTCAGATCAAGGAAGGGATGCCTACTCCAGTTACACTTGATTTAATTGAGAGATGCTTTACTATTCCCTTGTTGGTGATGCTGATGGTGGGTATTCTGAAGAAGGAAGGAAGAGCTCCTGCCCATCGTATCCTGGTTATTTTGGTAGTTAACCAACTAGAAAGCTACACAATTAACCCAAGACTTGGGCCAACTTAAACTCAAAAAAGGTTTCAATAGCATGTTAAGGAAAAATTAGCCTATTCTGCCACAGGATGTCTTTAGATATTGTTCCTATCACAAGTACAAGTACATTCTGGACCATCAAGCTGTACTGCTCAAGTCAAGGACCTTTTATGGTGCCAGGACACCCCTGAGCCTCTGACCATGAGGCTATCAACATATTTACATCCTGGCTCTACTAGGCATGATCATAATACATAACATGGTCAGAACGTTAAAGATGCTACCCCAACTGTATTCAGCACTGTGTATGAAGAAAACAGAATGCTTCTGTGTATGACTGCACTGTGACCCACCCTTCCTTTGAAATTTTGAAAAATCTATCAACAGCATAATGTTGATGCAAAGCACCAACAGTAAATGTTTAATTTTCTACTTTTAATTTTCTACATTCTATCTTTAGAATGTCATCCTGGAGAAACGAAAAGAGAAACTGAGATAAGAAGGACCATGGAATCATTCTTTTCATACAGTGGAAATAAACAATGGATTTCATTTTAACCCAAAGCAAAATTTTAGAATCATTCTAAATGGAGCTAAAGTTTCTCTGCCACCAAGAGAAACTTCACTTGAAATTTACTTTCATTAAGTTTATCTCTTAAAAGAGAAAAAGAGAAAGATCCAGTCCATACATGTCCTGTGAAAATTTATTTATGGATGCACATTAAACTACTTTCACAAGTATTAAATTGAAGAAAAGTATTTAATAAAAGGGATTTAAAGGTAGAGATGTCCCCAACATCAATTTCCATTACTACACATGAGAAGAATCAATAAAATCTAGGTTGAAATACCATTTAAGTAACTACTATGTTCTAGGCACTGTGCCAGGCACTAATAATACAAGAAAAAGGAAGGAAAAAAGGAAGGGAAAAAGGATGAAAGGAAGGAAAAGTGAAAGAAAAAAGAAAGAAAAGAAAAAGGAAAGGAGAAAGAAAAGAGGAAGAGAGAAAGAAAGGGAGAAAAAGGAGAGAAGACAGAAGAGAGAAAAAAGAGAAAAAAAGAGAAAAAAAGAGAAAAAAAGAGAAAAAAAGGAAGGGAGGAAGGGAGGGAGGAAGGGAGGGAGGGAGGGGGAGGAAGGAAGGAAGGAAGGAAGGAAGGAAGGAAGGAAGGAAGGAAGGAAGGAAGGAAGGAAGGAAGGAAGGAAGGAAGGAAGGATCTCCACTGCCCTACGTCTTGCACAAAGTACATATTCAACTCTGGGTAAGTCACCACGCCTCCCAGTGTTTCCCATCCCCCACTTCCCCACCCCTGTCCCTCAGACAACCAGTTAAAGATAAGCTTTGTTTGTGAAGGGAGGCTTCCTATCCTGAAGGTCCTACACTGACAAAATTATTTTATTCATTTTATATTAGGCAGTGCAATAGAAGCTGAGAAAAGAAACATAGAATCAATGTCCTAAAGGAGCTTATAGGCTCCTAGGAGGAAATAATATGAACCCAGAGAATTAACTACAAAATGAACCTAATGAACTAAGTATTTGATGAGAATTTCTGACTGACAGACTAGGTGGTACCATGGATAGAGCTCTGGGAATGAGTCAGGAAGACCTGAGTTCAAATTCAGCTTCAGATACTGACTAGTTGTGTGACCCTGGGCAAGTTACTTAACCCTGTTTGCCTCTGTTTCCTCATCTGTGAAATGAGCTGGGGAAATAAAGGGCAAACCAGTACAGAATCTTTGTCAAGAAAACTCCAAATGAGGCCATAAAAAGTCAGACACAATTGAAATGGCTGAACCAAAAGAGAGGATATCTGGCACACAGCCAGGCAGCCAGGCACTGTGCTGGGTTCTAAGAATACCAGCCTATGAACTAAAGAAGCTTCTATTTTAAGATGAAAAACCTCAACACAGAACAAATACAAAAAAAGAGAGGATGAGGATGAGGAGGAGAACTCAATTGCACCTTGGGAGGGTCAGGATTTTGAATGGGATGTGGCATTTGAAAACATATGACCCTTGAAGGAAACTAAGAATTCAGTAATGCTGAGGGGAGAAGTCAAAACATTTCTGGAATATACAAAAAGCAAAAGAAGAAGATGAAATGTTTTGAAAAGGGAACAACAAATTAGAAGAGTGCCCTTAGAGAGCAAGATAGGCTGAAGTCAAATTGTAAAAGTCTCTGCAGAACAGAGGAATATGAATTTTAGCCTAGAGGCAGTTGGGAGTTATTGGAGCCTCTGGTTCAGCAGAGTGACCAGGTCAAGCCTGACCTTAAGGACTATCAAGGTGATAGCTCAGAAGAAGTATTGAAGGGGAAAGAAAATGGCACCATGGTAACCAACTGGCAAGTACCATGGTAGTCCAGATGAGAGGTCAAGAGGTCAAGACCTAAAGAATTTATGCAACCCTCTACCCCCCCCAAACAAGAAAAAAACCAAAAATGCTAAATACCAATAACAACCACCTGAGAAATGGATAAAATTAATTCCAACTATTTTGTCCTTCCTATTAATGGTAGATCTGGTGTTTTAGGACATGCGTTGGTCTAATGGTTCTGTCACTTAATAACTATGGGATCTTGGGCAAATAACCTTCCCTTTCTTAGCCCAGGGTCGTCATCTATAAAATGAGGGGCTGGACTGGATTCTCCCAGAAATCCCTTGCAACTCCAAATCTACAAGCCACAAGGAGGTTGTACAAGGACCCTCCTACAGTCCTATGATAAATCGCTGTTTGAAAACATTTTTCAAAATCCAGACATAGCCATTCACTGATGGGAAATTTCTTCTAGAATGTGTGTTCATCCCCCACCTCTTGCCACAATGACATCGAATTTAACTGAAAGATTTAGGAGAGAACAGACCTGAAAGCTGGCTCATCAAATCTGAAGAATTGAAGCCAAAGGGCAGCCTAGCTGAGAAATAAAAGCAGATTCCTTTAAGGCGCCGGTCTAGAACAACATATCTTGACAAACAGGTAAAAGGTAATCCATCTCAAATGCCTTTTCCTAGGGTATTGTAGCAGGGACAGCTTTCCAAGTCAGGAGTAACTATTTCTTAGAGCATGGAAATCATAGCGGGGGAGGGGGATTCATTAAGTCACCTAGAATTTATTAAGTCCTTAGGCTTAGTGCTGGGGATATAAATGCAAGCAAAAAACAAAACAAAACAAAACAAAAAAACAAACAAACTAGTCCCTGCTCTCAGGGACCTTATATTTTAATGGTTGACGATACTAGGTGAAAAAAGGGAGCTGCAAAGTGCTGGGTTAGAGGAAGGGGTGCCAGAGTCAGAAGCAGAGCAATGAGATGAAGGAAGGCTGTCCCGACCAAGGGGCTTTTCCTCAAAGAGGAGGAATTCACCAACGAAAGGAGACCCCGGTGGTGCAGGGATGTTCCAGGATGAGGTTTAGTAGAAGAGGCTGAAGAGGCAGAAAGCAATGCCTGGGGGTGGGGGTGAAGGCGCCAGTGGGGAGCAGGGGAGCAGCACAGCTCACATATTCATCAAAAATCTGAGTGGTAATGGACCAAACTTAGGTTTGAGTAGGAGAAGAGCAGAAAGGGATGTGCCCAGGTGTTATAGACAGCAAAATTTACCCATTTGTTTAGCATGGATCTGTTTTGTCCTTTATTAGCACAAAAGTCTTGAAATTAAGATGAAAAAGATGGCAAAGTGGTTCCAAACTGATTCAGAAATGGAAGGTGCCCCTCAGAGGGGCTTTTTCCTTCACCATCATGGAACTTTTTAGGTGACAGCCATCAAAGCACACACCAAAGAAGTTGGAACTACTTCGGATTTTTTTTAATTTTTATTTTTATTCAATTTAATTGTAATTTTTCACTTTTCTTGGTTTATTGCACAAAAACTCCTTTTCCTCAATGCTGCAGCCAGAGTGGCTAATTTGCTGATCCCTGAACTCAATACCTCATCTCCTTTTTCTGCAGCTGTGTACAAAACGCTCCTCATGCCTAGAAGGCACTTCCTCCCCAACTCTGCAGTTCAGAAGTCCTACCTTCCATTTGGAGTTTTCTTTTCTTTTTTAAAATTATCATTAATTTATTTGTTTTCAGTTTTCTACAATCACTTCCATAAGTCTTAGATTTTTCTCCCCGTCCCTCCCCAAGATGGCAGGCAATCTTATATGGGTTCTACATATACATTCTTATTAAATACATTTTCACCATAGTTATGTTGCATAGAAGAATGAAAATGAATGAGAGAAACTATAAGGAAAACCAAAACATAACACAAGAGAAGACATTCCGCTTAATTCTGCATTCCAATCTCACAGTTCTTTCTCTGGATGTGGATGGCATTTTGCCACGAGTCCTTTGGGAATGTTTTAGGGCCTTGCATTGCTGTGAAGGGCTAAGTCTACCAGAAAAATGCTGCACACACTGTGGTTGTCATTGTGTACAAAGTTCTCCTGGTTCTGCTCCTTTCACTCAGTGTCAGTTCATGTAAGTCCTTCCAGGCCTCTCTGAAGTCTTCCTGTTCATCATGAAGAGTCGAACTTGACGGAATAGCAACTTCTTGCTTGTACATAGTTGTTGACAAGCTATTACAACCTTCCCACCCTCTATTAGACAATGAGCTCCTTGAAAGTACGGACTATGCTTCATTTTCTTTTATTTTTATTTTTCTTTGTATCCTCAATGCTTAGAATAGTGACTCTGATATAGTAGGTACTTAATAAAAGCTAATTGGTGAACTGACAAAAACAAAAGAATCCTACCTGCCTTCAAGGTTGTTCTCATGTTATACTTTACAGTGGAGCTATGTTTTATAGGACAATCAAACTCATGTCTCATACGCAGCAGGAGCTGTCCAAACTCTAGAAGGCTGTCTGAACCAGATTAAAATGTAACTGAGAAATGCTTGACAAAATAAATAAATATGATATCACATAAACGATGTTAATTTGTGGTTTTCTAGGTTGAATATTCACTTTCTATTTGAGTTTTTCCCCTCTTGCCACTGGACTCAGACGACTCAGGAGGGGAGAGTGAGGCAGATGGCTTCCCATAGCTTTGCCTCACTTAAATCCAATTCACTTGCAAGTCATGACATCACCCTCCTGATGTCATTGGCTCTCTTCCAGAACAACATGAACAAGAGGAAGCCTCTCTTCCTTTTCATCCCTTCTCCCTCCCCCAATTATGACCTATAAACTTAGCTATTTACATTCCATATCCTCCCAGTAGAATAAAAGTCCCTGGAGGACAGGGGCAGTATTTTGTCTTGTCGTTGTATCATTGGTACCCTGTACAGAGTAGATACTCATTAAATTCTTATCATAGTGGATTGCTGGGTTTCAAGTCAAGAAAATTTATGTTCCAACCCAGTTTCTGACATTTCCTAGCCAAGGGACCCTGGAAAACCATTTAACCTCTTTTTATCTCTCAAGTCATTCTCGGGAACTAATTTAGTATAAAATCCAGACACATGGCAGGATTTCCTTGATACATCATAGAAAGTCTGTGGTATGCTTCAAAAGTGGGAGTTTCCCATATTCTACATACTAATAAATATATAAACCACCCTCTCTAAGATTTTTCACACTAATAGTAACATTAAATATCTATCTAGTAGGAAAAAGATCAAAACTAGTACAAATGGCCATCATCTAAAGAAGCATTCTTTTTTTAATGCGTACTTGTGAACTTTGGAATTAGAACACAGAATGAAGCAGACTATTTTCTTATGTTTTATTTTGGTTTTTTTTTTCATGGTTTCTCCCATTCATTTTAATTCTTCTATGCAACGTAAGGTGAAAAAGTATTCAATAAGAAAAAAAATGTGTGTGCACGTGTTTGTGTGTGTGTGTGTGTGTGTGTGTGTGTGTGTGTGTGTGAGAGAGAGAGAGAGAGAGAGAGAGAGAGAGAGAGAGAGAGAGAGAGAGAGAGTCTGTAAGGTGTGTGGAGCCCTTGAAATCAGGACACTTGGGTTTGAACATCCCCAGACACTTACTGTGTGATAAGACTTAAATGTTCAGCCTTAATTTTCTTTACTGTGGAATGGGTATCATTATATCCGCACCCATTCCTCTTAGGGCTGCTGCATAGACCTACAGCATACATGTGAGTCAACAATGACGATTATCATTCATGTAGAAAGGATGAACTGACTTTAAGGACAGAATTAGAAGATGAGCAGTGGGGTCTAAAGGAAAGACTCAGAGGACCTAGGTCCAAATTCCTCCTGGTAAGTAGCTTTATTTTGGGACTCAGAATCCTTAGCTATGAATGGGCTCAGATGAGATGACCTCTAAGATCTTTTTCTAGCTTGAAATTCATGACTTTATGCTTATAAACAGATTGGAGTAAAAGGGCAATATTGAGGGATTTGTTGCTATTCAATTGTTTCAGTCGTATCTGATTCTTCATGACCCCATTTGGAGTTTTCTTACAAAGATCCTAGAGTAGTTTGCCATTTCCTTCTGCAGCTCATTTTACAAATGAGGAAACTGAGACAAACAGGATTAATTCACTTGCCCAGATCACACAGCTTATAAATGTCTAAAGTTATATTTGAACTCAGGTTTCCCTGGCTCCAGTCTATTCGCTCTGCCATCTAGCTGCCCATTCAGGTTCTTAGTCAGTGTTAATCCTTGGGGTCAGTTATATGTTCTTGGTTGGCTACCCTGTGGGCACTGAGTAGAAATAAGGCAGTTTTATACTTGTAGGTGATGAAAGACCCCTGCCTGCAGCCTCAAATCAATGGCTCTATCAATACTAAAAACTTTGCGTAGGAACATAAGAAAGCATATTTTAAATGATGCTAATATATATAAGACATACATGTATAAAGTCATGATTTTTTAACTTTACATGAAGAAAATAAACTTCTTTGATTCTTTCCTTGTTTCTCAGGTGCTAAATTATATATTATATCTCTTCGGCTCTTAAGTGCTATCTGAAGGACTCAGGCAGGAAATTGTGTTAGACCATGAAATGAACATTTCTTGAAATTCAAAACAAAACAAAACAAAACATCACCACCAAATCCTGTCACTTCCTCTACATTTTTTGCTTCCAGTGTTAAGGCTCAGCTGCTTGGGGCAGAGGTACTGTTATTATTGTCAAGGAATTTCAGAAGGGCACCATTTCAAGTGTGGATTGCATGTAGAAGGGATTGTATGTGCAGTAGATCATATGCATTTTGTCATGCTTAATAGCAGAAAGGTAAACACAGAAAATGTCTCACCATTCCCTTGTTTCCTTTCATGTCTCTATCAAAAGGTAAAAACTGTCTCCTGCTTGGATCCATAAGCACAGCTACAAATGTTAGGAAAGGAAGGCCTTTATAAGCCTTCTTTATTGCCTCCAACACAGTCTTCTACTCACATGATGGCCTAACTAGTGGGAGGTTCTCTTTCTGGGAGTCAGCTCATCTGCATTCTGCATACTCTAGAGTATGGAAACAGAGGGTGTTAGACCAAGAGGAAAAGAGTAGGAAAAAATGGTGAATCCCAGATGGTGCGAAGAGACACTATCACTTTTCTCCAGACCATAAAAAATTGAAGGAAACATGGAATAATGATGTTCATTTTACTTTAAAAAAAAAAAAAAAGAAATGAAAGAATAAGGCAAAATGCCTAGATTCTCATGTATTCTGGGGGCAAGTGTGATTCTTGAAAAAGCAGGATATAAAACAAATCAGATCATGATAGACCAGACCAGCTCATGGGGGGCAGTGGGAAGCAGGCTTGAGAATGCAGTCCCTTATACAGTCAGGGATGCAGAAAGGGATCCATTGTACCCAGAGTTCAGACATTTATTAAATAGAAAACAACGTCATGGGGGGAAAATATGCATTTACATAGTGGTACCATTTTGCCCAGGGAATCAGTGTTGACGTCATGCAGAAATGAAAGAGAGATGACAGACAGTAATGAATTTTGGAGAACAAGTAGCCTTTATGCCAGGCTTCTTCTGCAGTAAATAGCTACAAAGGGAGATGAGGGCCAAGAGAAATGAGATCCTCGATTACGGAGGTGTGGTTTCCCCGCTCATTGACCATCCTCAGATTTCTGTTTTCTAACACACATGGAATCCTAAAATGGCATCAAGCTTGCATCCAAAGAAGAGAAATAGAGTTGCGGCACTGCTTAATTGCAAACTTTCCTCAATAGAGCCAGAAAAAAAAGAGTTCTGTGCCATCCAAGGCTACATTTGTCTCCCTCTAGTCCCCTAGCATCATTGCTGCTGAAGCGCTGGAGTAGCATTGAAACCCCATGTGACACTAATATTCCAAGCATCTGTTTGATTCCTGTGACTTTTTCAGCATCTTAGGAGGTTTCATACTAGAAATGAGGCAAACTATTGTTTTTATTTTCAAAGTCTGCCTTGGATTCTTTTATAAAAAGAGATGGATTTGATTTTGTAAAGTACTGTTGAACATAGAATTGTCAATTTCCTACCTCATTTTCAGTGGAAACTCTCAACTTATCCAGAAGTCTGAGCTTAGAGCACTAGATCTAGAAGTTTGGGGCTCAAATTCTACCTCAGATGCTCAGGAGCTATGTAATCCTGAACACCAAGGCCACCTGAGTCCTGGTTTCATCATCTATAAGATGGGAAAAAGAGCACAAAAAGGATTTATTAAATGCCTACTATGTGCAAGGCACTATGCCAAGTGCTTTGGGACACAAAAAAGGCAAGAGACAGGACCTGGTCTCGAGAAGCTCATGGTTTAATGACACAAAACGGGGTGGTCATGAGGCGAAAAGGAAACAATTCATACTAAATGCTTTGTAGGCTTCAAAAACTAAGGAAATATTAGTAAAAAGCAGGAATAACAATAAAAATAAAATGTGAATTGTTAGGGATGCACAGAGGGAGTCAGGGACATCCAGTCCTGGAAAAGGGCATTCACTTCTCCTTTATGAAACTTTTTCTTTGGCTCCACAGTCAGAGGTCTTGGGTTCTAAACTTGTCTCATATTTACCAACAATAACATTTATATAATGCTTACTATATGCCAGGCACTGTTTTAATCGCTTTACAATAACTATCTCATTTGATCCTTACCAAACCCTGGGAGATAGGGTCTTGGATTCCCCATTTCACATTTAAGGAGACTGAGGCAAAGAGAAGTTAGGGGACTTGCTCAGGATCACACAGCTTGCATGTTTCTGAGGCTGGATTTGAACTGAGGTCCTCCTGACTCCAGAGCTTACTACTCATGTGACCTCGGTCCAGTCATTTAAACTCTGTACGCTTCAAATTTCTCAACTGTAAAATGAGCAAGTGTGAATGTCACTGACGTCACTTGCAGCATTCTGATCCTAAGAAACACTGAAATTCAAGACAGTCTATACCATACTCTTACACGAGACAAATAAGATACATTGTCCTGAATAGGGTATGAAGGAAAAACACTACAGCCAGGTATCAAAGAGAATAAAAAACACCACATCAGGTTCTAAATACAGCAGCCCAAAGAGACCTCTCCACTGTTTGGCATATTTGGGATTAGGAAAGATTGCATGCAACAGACCAATGCTTCAGGATTCATCTAAGTTATTTTTATAAGTGGACATTTCTGTTCAAATGGACATGCAGACCCAGTCCTGGTCAGTGGTGAGGGACTACAAAATGCTATGAACAAGACTTGGCAAGTGATGGCCCACGAGAGAAGCCTAGCATGACAGTGAGGCTACATGCCTGGGTGGCTAGGAATTCAAATGGTAGCATCCTGAACTGCCATAAGCAAGCTTGGAGGAGGGACAAGTTTAACAGAAAAGAAATCACTTGTATTTTGGATATGTTGAGTTGGAAGAACCAATGGAACATCTAAGAAAAAAGTCGAGCAAGATCTTAAGAGATGCATGGCTGACACTCTGGAGAGAGATTAGGTTGGAATGTCTACACCTGGGAAGCATTTATATATGCAGAACTGAACCCTATAAAACACAACAAAAATCCTTCCATTCAAACCACACAAACAATCCTTAAGTTTCTCATGACTACGAAAGTGTTTTTGAACTGTGTGGAAATCAGTATATGAAATCCTTTTCCAATTTTTCCATTTTCATTACTGGCATCATCATCATCATCATTAATTTCTTAAAAAGGGAGGAGTCAAGGATAACACTGAATTTATAAGCCTGGATGACTAGGAAGATGGTGGTCCCCTCAGAAGTAACAAGAAATTTGAGAAAAGGAGCAAATTTCAAGGTACGATAATGACTTCTGTAGCCTAGGGGAGGAGCACACATGGTGCCACTGACAGATGCTTTGATAGGTATTGCCATATTGTTATTATATATTGCTTATTTGCTGTTGATTTTATGCCAAGAAAAATGTTATATATAATAGCTTAAAAAACAAAACAGAAGAAATGATAAATAGAAGTACTTATAGAATGATTTTACATATATAAGTATGTATGTATATACACACACATACATATTTGTGTCTAATGGTAGCCATCTCTAGGGTGGGAGGAGGGAAGAAAAAAGAACAAAAAGAAATTTACATGATTTTTTACTTTATTATATATTTAAAAAGAATAGCAAGTTGCATATAAATTTATAGCCTCGTGCAGACATCTTTTTTCTATTATGTTATGGAAATGTCTGTTTTATTTAAAAAATTAATAATAGAAAAGAATGAATGGATAAAGGAAAAGCATTTACTGAGCACTTACTATGCACTTAATTCATACAGGAGTGAAGACATTACCCTGCAAAGTCATTTCTTGGTCGTCTCCAAAAGAAAATAACAAGTATGCATACAAGATACAAATGCAAAACTCACTCTTGCCCCTGCAGTCCAGAGCTTAGACAATTAGGTCAATAGAGTAGAGAGAGAGCTGGACCTGGAATCAGGAAGACCTGAATTCAAATCCCTCCTCATTTTCTCAGATATAAAATGGAGACACTAATAGCACCTACCTCCCCAGGTCTTTGTGAGGCTCAAATGGGATAGCATACAAAGCACCTTTTTAAGTCTTGAATATTACATAAATGCTAGCTATCATCATCATCATCATTGTTACATTCTGAGGGACACAACACGTATGGGGGGGCGGTGGTAGCCAGGATATTTTGGTCTGAGAAGTCACAAGAATAGTGAGTGTAGTCACAAAGAAGTAGAAGGAGCCTCAGTTTCACTAAGATTTGGGATTCCCTGTATAAATGCTAGCTATTTTTATTAAAAAATGCTTCTTGATTGGTTGACCTAATGTACCAATAAAATGCTTTCCAGATCACATTACTCTATAAATGTTACGTATTACTATTCATTAGAATATAAGCTGAGTGAGGGTAGGATATAGTTTTCATTTTGTCTTTTTATTCCCAGCACATAACATAGTAGATCGCACATCAAAATCACAATAAATGTTTCTTGGATTGAACTGAATTGTTACTGTCATACTCTGAATGCCTATTCCCCACAAATAAGTTTCTTACACAGTCTTCTTTTTTTCATAATTGGCTCTGAATCAGAGGTAAAAATAGGGCATGATGGAAAAAGTTGAATTTTGCATCAAATATTCTAACTGTTCCCTACTTTTGTGCCCTTGGATAAGGCATTTAATGTCCTGGGGCCTCAGTTTCTCCACGTACGAAATGACCCTTAAGGTCCATCCTAGCTCCAAATATGTCTTCACATATTTGTCTTCACAACCAGATTGCAAAGGATCCTTATTCTAGGAGTCTAAAAATCCCCCCAAATTTTAGATTATATAGGAGGTTTTTCATAAAAGACTGATTGGTGTGCTGGCTGATGAATTAGATAAGGCAGAATACTAGATGACCATAGCACTCAGGCTTCCGTTAAATCAAGCTTGTTTCAATTACTTGTATTTTTATTATGATGTCCCAGATAGAACTTAACATATTGAGCAAATTTAAAATTAATAACAAACCGCTCTACCATTTGCAGTTGTAAATGTTGTATCTGGAGGCACTTAAAGCACAATTTTTATTAAACAGCCCCTCCTCCTCCCCCTCATGGTATGATAGCGGGTGAGGAGAATGATGTTAGGATAATGTTAACAATTTTCTGAACAGGATTGAACTGAGAAGTAAAAATAAGCTTTGTATGTGGAAAATACTTCCAGATTTAACATCCAGTCCATGTCACAAGGACTTTCAGAGACATGTGGAACCCACACAAAATACAGGCTATTAGACATAACCCTATGCTTGCAGTAAAGGCTGAACAAAATATTAAATGTTAAAAATAATTTGTTTTCAACAGCCCCGAGTGAGTCAATGCTGGCTTAAAATTCTTTTTAAGGCATGACATCTGTAGAAATTTGGTGTATCCTCTCAGGGATTGCACTGTTCCTTTTATAAATATCAGTGCTGACTTTCAATAATGTTATCATGGACTTCATCCATATCAATATGGCAGAGTTGGAATGAAAGCTGAGTTTTATTATTCAGTGAAAGCTCACTGAGCTGCTAAAATGCTGGTATTTTAACAGTCTAGCTCCATTTTGAAGCACTTTCACTTTCTGTAAGATCTAGTCCATTGTGAAAGCCTTCACCAGGGCTTAGGACTGAGAGAATCACGTGGGCAGCTCAAGAAAGATTTCCAATACAGGTGCATCCTCTCTCCCAAAATCCGGTGTTGAATTTTATGCAAAGAATGTCAGCCCATTTTATTCGTCTTCTGCCTCATAAGGCAGAAAAAAAAATTCCACATAACCAGCCCATGATGTACAGACCTTCGACTGCTCCTGCACTGAAGGGTTGCTTCCTCTATCAGTCCTAGACAAGGTATAGGAATGATGACTCTTACCAGTGGAAGGAGAACCCTTTTGGAATCTCTTCTCCAGAAGATAATACACTTTTCTATCTGTGGAAATTGCATGCCCCATACCTCTGGCATCCCCCCAAATGATTATGCTTTTATTGGTGCTGGGAGCATGGTAGGACTGATGGGCAGATCAAATGTGGAGATTTCTGGTCCCCAACTCCATGAATAAGAATTTGTTAAAGATGATTCACCAATGTATTCTCTGATTCACTCTCTCTGATCTGTGCAGAATCATACTTATGTAACAACTTGGCATTCAATGAATGACTAATTCAATTCAACTATGTCCCTATGCTGTAGGCTTTGAGGGATACATCATATCCTTACAGAATGTATACTTTGTGCTATGAGGAATATAACGTACAGTGACAAAATGTAAGCTCTGAAGGCAGGGCTTCTTTCATTCCTACCTTTGAAGAGGTTCCTGGAATAAGTGCTTGGTGGTTGACAGGCCATTAATAGAAACGTGTGAGACAGACTCTAGACCTCTAACAGTCGCAGAATATCAATGGCAAGAAAAGATCCATGAAGAGAGAAGAGGAAAAGGCTGTCCTTTGTTGAATTAACTACTAAAATGAGTGCATTTGAGAAGAACAAGAACAATGATGATGAGATCCGATTTCTTCCAACCTAGAACTTCACAGAAAGTCAACAAGAAGCATAAGGACAGACTGTCTTCAACAAAGATGGCACCAATGCCTCCACAAAGCACGCCACACTCTGCAGCAAAAGGATGAAAGAATGGAGGAAGCTCCAGAGAGGAGTCGTCTATGACCAGAGCAAAATGGCACAGTGGTGGCGCATCCCTGGAAGTGGGACGGCCCAGGTGAGGAGGCACAGATGCCCTCACTCCATTCTGAGGTGCCAGAGCAGACCCAGCCGACCTAGCACTATGAACGAACCTTAGGACTGGGATGGAAGGAGAAGGGCTTAAAAGTAGCTAGCATTTATATAGAATTTTCAATCTTACAAAGTCACTTACATATATTATCTGATTTTTTCCTCATAAGAACCTGGGCGGGGGAAGGTGGAGCCAAGATGGCCACAGTAGAAGGAGGGACCTACTCTAGCTCTCCCCCCACAGCCCATAAAATACTTGCAAAAAATGACTTTAAACAGATTCTAGAGCAGCATAAAGCCACAAAAAGACAGAGTAAAAGGGAATTCCAGCCCCAAGAGAGCCTGGAAGGCTGATGGGTAAGGTCTATTGCACCGGGCTCAGAGTGGACTACAGCCCAGCCCTGGCTGCAGCACTGACAGACCTGGAACAGGCTTCAGGGTGCAGAATCATGGGTAGCAGCAGATCCCAGATCTCTCAACCCACAAATACCAAAATCAGCTTCAAAGGTCAATATGAAAGTTGGTCTGGCCCAAGTCCCAGCTCCAGGGCAGTGGCAGTCACTGCTGCAGCAGCTTCCACTTTTGGGGTCTTTGGCCTAAAGAAACAGGGGGAATTAAGCTAATGATCTGGATCTCAGCCCTGAGTGGCAGTCCTGGGGTGAGGAGGAACACTGGTACGGTGGAGCTGGTGGTAAAGGTGGAGAGGGTAGCCTACTCGCAGATCCTTGGCAGAAAACAGTGTTTGTGGTTGATTACAGACAAGAGTGCAGGCCAAGAGAGGAGTAAACTTCTCTCCCTTGGTTGTGTCACCTTGGAGGCACTGAGAACTTACAGGTCCCTAGAGTATACCTTCCACCTAACAAGCCACGTAACTGACTGGGAAAATGTCCAAAAAAGGGGGAAAAATAAGACTATAGAAGATTACTTTTTGCTGAAAAGGTATTTTCTTCCATCCTTTCATATGAGAAAGAACAAAGCATACCATCAGTGGAAGATGTGAAAGTCAAGGCTTCTGCATCGAAAACCTCCAAAAACATATGCAATGGTCTCAGGCCATGGAAAAGCTCAAAAAGAATTTTAAAATCAAGTAAGAGAGATGGAGGAAAAATTGGGAAGAGAAATGAGAGTGATGCCAAGAGATGCAAAAAAATGATGCAGAAAATAACACCTTTAAAAATAGACTAACCCAAATGGCAAAAGAGGTTCAAAAAGTCAATAAGGAGAAGAATGCTTTAAAAAGCAGAATTGGCCAAATGGAAAAGGACTTTCAAAAGCTCACTGAAGAAAATAGTTCTTTAAAAATTAGAATGGAACAGACAGAAGCTAATGACTTTATGAGAAACCAAGAAATTATAAAACAAAACCAAAAGAATGAAAAAATAGAAGACAATGTGAAATATCTCACTGGAGAAACAACTGACCTGGAAGACAGATCCAGGAGAGAGAATTTAAAAACTATTGGTCCACCTGAAAAACATGATCAAAAAAAGAGCCTAGACATCATCTTGCAAGAAATTATCAAGGAAAACTGCCCTAATATTCTAGAACCAGAGGGCAAAATAGAAATGGAATGAATTCACCAATCACCTCCTGAAAGAGATCCCAAAAGGAAAACTCCTAGGAATATTGTAGCCAAATTCCAGAGTTCCCAGGTCAAGGAGAAAATACTACAAGCAGCCAGAAAAAAAGCAATTCAAGTATTGTGGAAATTCAATCAGGATAACACAGAATTTAGCAGCTTCTACACTAAGTGATCAAAGGGCTTGGAACATGATATTCCAGAGATCCAAGGTGATAGGATTAAAACCAAGAATCATCTACCCAGCAAAACTGAGTATAATATTTCAGGGGAAAAAATGGATTTTCAATGAAATAGTAGACTTCCAAGCATTCTTTTTGAAAAGTTCAGAGCTGAATAGAAAATTTGATTTTCAAACATAAGAATCAAAAGAAACATGAAAATAACCCAGGAAGAGAGATTGAGTTAATAGCCCCATTTTACATGCAAGGAAATTAAGGCTGAATGTGAGTCATCCCAGAGATAATATGTTATCAGAAGGAGAGTTTGAAATCAGGCCTTCCTCATGTTCCACTGTACACCTTGCTGCTTTTAACCTTCACCCATCCCACCAAGAAATAGAAGTCAATGAAGGGAGTCAAGGAAAGCCAAAACCAAGCAGGACTGATCTAACTAGCCAAAAGTATATTAGGGATGGAGCCTGGCCCTGGCTGAAAATCTCAATCCAAAGAGAGAGAGAGAGAGAGAGAAGTAAATCAAAACACCAGTCACTGTCAAAAATGATTGAAAATTTAACTGTTACAACTTTAAGACTCAAAAGAAAAAAAAGCAATAAATTTTCCCATAAGGATTACATAAAAAACTAGAATAAATGAATCTAAATAAAATAAACATCTTAAAAAAGTTAAATGGAAGAAGAATATGAAGATAAGAGAAAGTGATAAACTTTAATCAAGAAATACTTGGAAATTAGACTACTAGACCAAACCAAAATCAATCAATGACTCCATCAGAGAGCAACATATATTGTAACAGAATCAAAAGACTGAAATTAGAGAGAAAATGTAAGACAGATACAGAAAACAGCATACCTGGGAAATGAGTTAAGGAAAAATAACTTAAAAATCATTGGAATCCCTTGAAAACCATTTAAAAAAAAAAGATAAGTCTAGGCACTATATTTCAAGAACTTTTAAATGAAAATTGTCCATCTCTACAGGAACCTGAGGGCAAAGTAATGAAAAGAAAGAATCTGTGGAGCACTTCTTAAATGAAATCCTGATAGGAAAAGTCCCAGGAATTTCAATGCAAAATAAAGAACTCCTCCATCCAAGTCCCCTTACCCTAGCTCTTCTGTTTTCACCCTGGTCAGGGTAGTACAACGCAAGAAAGACCAACTCTGGAGTTAGAGACAGTGAGCTCAAATCCTACCATTTCCAATGCTTGCTACCTGGGTAAATGTTCTTGGATGTTTCTATAACATTTGATGTTGATGACTATTCTCTCATTTGGGTTCTTCTTTCCACCACTGGCTCTCTCATATTTGGGGCTGGTGTTTTTTTTTTTTAATCTTGCCTGTCTGTTCGTGTCATCCAATTCTGTTTTAACTGCTCATCAAACGCTGTTGTCCTTTAATATTATTACTTGCAACTTCAGAGAAGCCTGGAAAGACTTATATGATCTGATGCTGAGTGAAAGGAGCAGAACCAGGAGAACTTTATGCACAACAACGACCACAGTGTGTGAGTTTTTTCTGGTAGACTTGGAACTTCATAGCAATGCAAGGACTTACAAAAAATTCCCAATGGTCTTCTAAGACAAAATGCCTTCCACATCCAGAGAAAGATCCATGGAATTCAATTGCAGAATGTAGCAGATCATTTTTTTGTGTGTATATTGCATTTTGGTTTGTTAGATGATTTCTCCCATTCATTTTAATTCTTCTACACAGCATCACTATAGTGAAAGAATATTTAATAGGAATGTATGTGTAGAACCTATATAGGATTATATGTCATCTTGGGGAGGGAGGGGGAAAGGAGGGCGGAGGTGGAGAAAAATAATAATCTAAGTTGTATGGCAGTGATTGTGGAATATTGAAAATAAATAAAATTAATTAAAAAATATTATTACTTGAAAAATTCTGCAGAAGTCCCTGGTTTTCAAGGAGATAACATAAGTAAATCACTTTGCAAACCTTAAAGGTTTATATAAATTTTAGCTCTCATCATCTCTCTGTGTATTAGATGTAGGCAGATTTATCTGTTTCCATGATTTCAATTATCTGCTTCATGTTGATGACTTTCTGTCCACACATCCAGTTATGATCTCTCCCGCTGGACTCTAGGTGCTTATTCACAATTGCCTACTGGACATCTCTACCTTGGTGCTCCACTGGAACCTCAAGCTCAATATTAATTTGATCATGTGGCAGGGTAGTACAGTGCGAAGAGCACTAGATTTGGATCAAGAGGACACGGGTTCATATCTTGACTCTGCCACTTACTCCTGAATGTATCCTTAGTTACTTAATACCTAAAATGAAAAGGTAGTTCTCCATGAGGCCCCCAAGTGCTAAATCAATGCCAATTTCCCACCCTCCAAACTTCATTATTTCTATTGATAGTACTGCCAGTCTCAGTCAAAGTGCTGCCTTTGAGTCATTTTTATCTTTCCTCTCTCTTATCACCTATATCCAATGAGTTGCTTCATCCTTTTTCTCATCTCTCTCAAATCCATCCCCTAATGTCTACTTAGACAGCCTTCATTCAAGTTCAGACTCAACGTTTCACCTGGCCTAATGAAACAACCACCCTATTGCAGACCCTTCCTTCATTTGTCTCTTCTCCCCAATCTTTTCTTCACATATCTGACAAAATAATCATCTTACTATGAAGCTTTGGTGATGTCACTCTCCTGCTCTACAACTTGACTGGCTCCTTATTGCCCAGTGGATCAAATATAAAATATCTAGCCTGACACTGAAGGATTTCCACAGTCTTGCTCCCACCACTTTGTCAGTCTCATTTCACATCACTCTCCCTTCCTGCACTTATATTCTAGCCAGAATGGAAGAGGAATTATTTCCTGATTCTCTTCTACTATCTCCTGCCTTGGTGTATTTGCATATGCCAACCAGATGCTTAGAAGGCTGTCTTTCCTTTTTTTCTTACTGGTGGAAATCTTTTCCTTTGTTCAAACTGAGCTCTGCGTGCTTCCATATCCTTATTGAGCCTTTGCTGATTTCCCAATTATCCCCCCAACTGAAATTGACTTGTGTCTCCTAAGAATTTTTTTACAGAAATTTACCTGAATCCTTGCAGGGTCACTACCACACTCTGCCTTGCTCACAATGACTCATGATCCTGCTGAATTCTTTGCAGATAATAATAGGAATCAAGTGTTTCCTTTAATTAATTTAGTGGGCACATGGTATCCACCTAAAGCTATTTGATTGTAAGTTCCTTGAAGGAAAGGATGTTTTTTTTTTACATTACTGTTACCCTAGGGCCCCATTATCTAGTAGGCAAATAAAGTATTTGATGCATTTGTTGAATAAATTCCAATGAAAAATTATTTGTGGTGTTGTTCAGTCATTTTCCAGTCATGTCTGACTCTCGTGACCCCATCTGGGGTTATCTTGGAACAGGTACTGGAGTGGTTTGCCATCGTATTCTCCAGCTCATTTTACAAATGAGAAAACTGAGACAAGCAGGGTTAAGTGGCTCCCCCAGGGTCCCAGAGTTAGAAAGTATCTAAGGCCAGATTTGAACTCAGGTTTTCCAGACTCCAGGTCTGATACTCTACCTACTACACCACCTAGCTAGCCAATGAAAAAATTCTACTTTCTCTTTATTCAATACATAAAATATTGTTTCCTTAGTGTTGAATGACAATCTGAAATCATGTTTATTGTTTTCTACCCTATTCAACCATATTCATTGTTTTAATTATCAGTTCCAAAGGCAAGTTCTCCTTCTATCATTTGATCTACATTTCAAACAGCCACCAACCTAAGATACTGGGAATCAGAGAGATTCCTAACATCAGTCATCAGCCAACGATTCTTCCAGCTTTGAAGGAAAGGTTGAAAAGCTATATCTGATTAAATCAACATTTGCTGGTGATTTTTTTTAAGTCAGTAAACATCTCTGTGGGAGACAAGACAGCCAGCCTTCTGCAGTAAACTTCTACAACACAGTGGAGACATTTATCTGATCCCCAAGGACTCAAGCCTTAATTTCAGGAATGAAGATTGGTTACTAAAACCTAGACATGAAAGCTAAAAGAAAACCATGTGACCATGTTGAGAACCGATGGATGCTGGGGACTGCTGTGGTGGAATGCAGGGCTGTATTTTCTTAGGAGTTGTTCTAAATTTTGTTCTTTCCTAGTTCCAATATTGTAGACTACAGTGTTTTCTTTTTTAAAATGATTGATGCTCTTAAAAAAAAAATCACACTGTCACTTCTCATCTTAGGAAATATACAACCGTGCTTCCTAGGACTGTAGAATTTTGCCCAGCATAGTTCTGAAAGGAAAAAAAAAATTCAATCATTTTGAAAGCCCCATTACTTGCCTGATTATGAGTGCTACACATAACTCCTGGACACAAATCACTTAAACTACAATACAGACATCTGACATTGATGGCACCCCCCTTTTTCAAATAAATTAATAATTCCTTGGGGTTGGGGATGATCGTTTTGCTTTTCAATGGCAGTGTAACAAAACAAAAAATGCGAAAAGCACCAATCCATCTTATCATATGTATATGTAAATTCTAAAATAGATCAATTGCACGTATGTATATTTCTGCTTGAAACTGAAATTGTGTTCGCTTTGTGTCTTAGATGCCGCAATGAGTGCACAGAGAAACAAATGTCAAGTGATACCGCTAGTACTGCATTTAAATCACAGAATAAATGATTTCCTGTCAGTAAAAGTGATGAAACCTGATGTTATTTGGAATGAAGCATCTCATTATACATAGGGCCTCTTCACAATTAAGAAGGGAAAAGACAGAGAAAAAGAAAGCAATTAAAATAACAATGCAGCAGGAAGAGAGAAGGCATGATAGCTCCAGATCTCACAGCCTAAAAAACCAAAACTTACTTCAACAAAAATGGACTGTTCAAATTTCCTAAAGACACCTGTAAAAGTACATTGTCCTTTCCACCTCTTAGTGAGTCAAGTCAGAGGTAGATGAGGTGTTCAGGGAGGACTAGCATCTTTGGGGTGAAGGCTTGCAGGGACCTTTTCTGGGCTGCTCATTTACCTTTGGTATCCACCTGATTCACCCAACTCTTACCTATGGCTCCAAGAAGCTATAATATGTGCAGTGGTCACATCCTAGTATAATCATCTAGGCAGACGGGCTAAGCCAGACTGAGAGTAACAGACAAGCCTCAAATCCATTGTTGAATAAGGGACTGAATCTACCCCAAGCATGGGAAAATTTTCCCTGGTAGAATAGGTGGATGAGAATAAATTGTCCCAATGGTCATGACTTAGGAGGGCTTGGAGCTTGGTTAGACACTAAAGAAGCCAAGGTCATCCAGAGCATTCCAGGCCATCACCAGTCATCTTGACCTCTGTCTTGCCACTGGACTTTGATGACTCAGAAAGAAAAAATGAGGCTGATGACTTTGTGTAATTCCGCCTCATTTAAATCCAAATCACATACAAGTTAAGACATCACCCATGATGTCACTGGTCCTCCTCAAAAATCAATATTCAAGTCAATACTAGCTATGTTTCTGGAAAGAGTATGATAATAGATTGTATCATGGCACCACTAGCTCCTTTGAGTTTGTGCACTCTCCATACATTATATGTTGTATTCCCCTAATAGAATATAAGCTCTTTGAGGGCACAGGCTATCTCTCTTTCGTACTGATTTCGCCAGTGTTTGATAGAGTGCCTTGTACATGGCAAACTCTTAATAAAAGCTTTTTTCACTCATTCATTTATGTGTGAAAGATGACTCCCAAGACAGATGTCAATGACAGAGACCTTAGTGATGCTAAAGTCCTGGGAAATACGTTTGCAGATTCCATCCTAAATGTCATGAACTTTGGCATACTGAGTGACTCAAGACAAGGCATCCCACCATCAAATTCTCTTTCAATTTAAATCATTCAATGGGAGCCATAGTTCTCCCTTAAAAAGAATACAGGCCATATCCTTAAGTATGAACCCAATTTATTTTGTCTTCAAATTGCCCAGTGTGAGAAATTAAAGCATGGGGGCACCATGATGTCTTCAGGATTCCATAAATGAAATCTCCACTGTGAGTTCCCAAAAATGAAGGAGATAGGGGAATTTTAAGATGGCGATTTATACAGAGGGGTTTATACAATAAATGACTCTGAGTCCAATGCTCTTCCAACCATATCCCCCAAACCCCTTGAGGACCCTAGGCTTTATGCCAGTGACAGTGGGATGCTAAGAAATGTTTCTGAGCAGTCAGGAGTGAAATGATCAGCCAGGCACCTTAGAGGGATTATTGTGGCTTCTCTGAGGAAGCTGGATGGAAGACAGGTGAGGCTGGAAGTAGGAAGATCAATTAAGAAGTAATCATACTGGGGTCATTAGGGTCTGAATTCTAGTAGTAATTGTTAAGATTTCTACCCATGTGTGTGTCAGTGTATGTGTGTGAACATACATATGTAGCTAAATATATGCATATGTGTGCATAGGTATGAATGAGATGATCTATGTAAAATGCAAATATTTTAGTGCTACAGAAATCTTAACTATTATTATTATATATGTATATTTCACAACTAAAGACTAATATCTTGGCCAGGGAAGAAAGATTAGCATAATTACAAATTAAAGCACATTTATCCTTTATCCTAGAAAAGATAATCATTTGTTAAATAAAATTTTATGTATATAATAGTACTATTTGTGGCTGGCATAAACTGACTGAACCTGAGTCTCTCCTGTGTAAGGCATAATGCATAAATGTTGATACAGCTGTCAATTTAATACTCTGTAATATACTGTAATTTATTGGAGTGCATGTATTAGTATAATTGGAGGGAGGGAAAGATTACCGCTAACAAATTATTAGAATTGACAGCATAAGAATAAACAATTCCTCAATAACTTTTACAGAGTGGACCCTAAAATACCCATTTCACAGATGGGAAACTGACAACCAGAGAGATATGGGACAGAGGAAATGACATGAACAGGGGCTCCACCCCACATGTCCTGTACTCTTGCCCCATGATATCATGCTAAGAAAAGTGCTGATTTCTTCCTGACTGTGAATAATCGGTCAACAAGCACTTATGAAGTGCCTACTATGTGCCGGGCATCATGCAAAGGACTAGGATACAAAGAAAGGCAAAAGAGACTGTTTCTTCTCTTAAGGAGCTCAAAGTCTAATGGGGGAAACAGTGTGTGAACTATGGTAGGATAAATTAAGAAAAGTTACCTACTTTGCGCCAGGCGCTGTGTTATGTATTTTACAAACATTATGTCATTTCATCTTCACAACAATCCTGGGCAGAAGGTGCTCTTATTATCCTGATTTTACAAATGAGGAAACTGAGGCAGACAAAGGTTAAGTGACTTGCTCAAGGTCACATATCTAAGAGACATCTGAAGTTAAATAATAATGATAATAGCAGCTAACATTTATATAGTGCCTACCATGTGCCAGACACTGTGGTAAGCACTTTGCCAATATTATCTCATACGATCTTCATAACTACCCTAGGAAGTAGGTGCTATTAGTATCAACAGACAGAAAGCACTAGCTTGAGTTTGAACTCTGTGGCACACAAAACAATGTTATCATAATGGGAGAGGGGAGGAAGGGCATCTTGCTTTTTTCCCGATCTCATATATTCCCAGGACAGCACAAGGTCTTAGAAAAAAAGTGTTTGGAGTTTCTTCTTCTCTAAACCTAAAGTAAGACTTCAGATAAGCGATCGGAAAATTCTTGCCTTTGTTGGTTTCCAGAAACTGTCCCAGAAGAGAAGTTCCATCCCTGACAAAGGGTCCCTGTGCTGCGCACGCCTCCATGGCTCATTATTAATTTCTTGATTCATTTTAATTACTAAACAGTAACATTTCTAATATCTAATTGTAAAGCGCAACTTGCTCTCATTTAAACCTGCTGCTTTGATCCTCAGATAAAATTGATCACTTCCATAGTCAACATCCCCCCTCTATCAACCAGCTTTAATTTTCACTTTCTTTCAGGCTTCTGGTTTGGAAGCTATGTATTCGTATTTATGATGCCTTGTTCTTAAGGAGGTGCTGGTAAATTATTTAACAGCCAGTGCTGGAGTGGGGTGGGGAGGGAGGAATGTACACAGGACACACTTTTTAATCTGCACTATTAATATATTCTCTGTATTCTTACATTCAGATTATCAACAAACAATGATTTATAGCTACCAACTTCCGAAGTATAAATGTTCACATTGAAAATATAACACTGAGTCCCAGCCTTTATGAGCTGTCTCCAGTACATCCCTGCTCCTTGTGGTTTTAAACACAGAGATATGAGTAAGGACAAGGAGAGGAGACAGGAAGGGAAGAGAGAGGAGATAAGGAATTCCCTAAGAAGACGGTGAAGGCCGCTTATGGAGATGGGTGTCTCACATGAAAATGCAGATTCTGAAACTGAAAGACGCATTGGCTGTGAGAAGGATAGAATTTGATGTCACTGCCGCACTCTCAAGGGTCTAAATGCTAAACATAAGTACAGGATGAGCCATGGAGAAAGGATGGCCTATTCATCAATGAGGGGAACTTGGAAGCTTCCAGGTCTTTCACACTCACTTCCCTGTCAGTAAAACTTCCACTTACAAAGCCTTCCTGGCCTCGGACACTGGGCTGCTCCATAATTTGCTCTGTGGCTCTTATCTTGGGCTATGATCACCTCAGAGATGCTGCACTGTGTGCTATTTCCCATACATAAATTGCCATCATTTTCTTGACTACTGACCATCACCAATAGGGCATGAGGCAAATTTTTTAGGAACCCTAAGACTGTCCCATAATGAAAGGGAAAAGGCAGTGAGATCATAAGATCAAGGGTTTACAGACAGAGTGAGCCTCGGAGGCCAATCAGTCCAATTTTCCAGATGAGATAACTCAAGGCCACATGAAAAATGATAGGCCTAGAAAAGACACCAGGACCTGTGATCCCAAGTCCAATACTCTTTCCACTGCAACACAGCAATGTGGCACAAATACATGCCAGTCTGCAACCTACCTGCTCATAAATGGATGCAGGTATCATTTCTCTCACTTAAATTGAGAGAGGTGTATAAATTCCATTCAATTTAATATTTATTTAGTACCTTTTCTGCACCAGGCACTAAGCATACAAAGACAAAAGCAAATATAAAATGAAAACCCAACCCAATCCTTGTCTTCTAGAAGCTCATATTCTATTGGCTTGGGGAGTGAGAGAATATAAGATATAAAAATATAAATTCATATAATATACACAAAGTACAGAAAGCAAAGGCAATTTGGTACAGTGGACTTGGAATCAGGAAGACCTCAAACATTTAAGCAGTTATAGGACTGTGGACAAATCATTTAATCTCTCGCAGCCTCAGTTTCCTCATCTATAAAATAGATATAAAAAGAGCAGCCACAGGTTTCTTAACACAAATATAATTTCCATTTTCAAAACCCATTTCTTGCTGCAGAACTTGTTGAGAAGGTTTTCTAATTTCATCTAGCGCCATGACCAAGGATGTTGAATTCTCCAAAGCTTTTCCTTAACTGCAACCCAATGTACACTGAATAATTATTGTGCAGCTACCACTGTGGGATACACACGAAGCAAGAGATGCTTGAGGCTCCTTCTCATAGACAGCCATTTATTTAACTGTAGGTTTTTCTTCTTTACTTTGGAAATGTCTAACCAAAAAAGTCATTGATTTTCTACATATTCCTAACCTTTTAAAGGATTATAAACCAAGCCAAGTTGAATTGCGAAAACCAAGGAAGTATTTTGAAAATTAATTCCTTTGTGATGGCTTTTAGGTCGCCTTGGGCTTATCTCTTTGTCCCTTTCCAAAATTTCAGCAGCTCTACAGCTGATAGGACTGCATTCAGTCATTCCTCTGAAGGGATCCTTCTTAAGAGATAATACGAGCCCCCCATGGAGTAGGGCTGTTTTTGCTTTCACCTTTGAATCGTAAGTGCCCAGGACAGCTCATCATAATACAGATAATCATTTATTAAGCATCTATGGTCAAATAAGACAGTGCTCAGTAAAGCACTAAGCACAGTGCCTGGCACACTGTAGGGGCTTAATAAATGCTTATTTGTTCCCCTTTCCTTCCTACCTACTCTACTCAGAATACCAGAGGTACAAAGACAAAATAGTTCCTCGGTTCAAGAAACTTACATTCTGCTTGAGGAATACAATGAGTAAATTAAACAGTCTCCATGTGATATCTTGAGGAAAGAGAGAGAGATCCCTAGCACACAGGAAGATCTGAAGGCTCCAAGGGGAAGGGCATCATGAGCTGTGATTGGAGGGAAAGGAAGGATTCCTATCAGGCAGAGACTCCCAAGCTTTCTAGGCACACTTTACAGCCCACACAAAGGCAAGGATACAAAAACAAAACAAAAATGAGGCAGAATTCAAAGAACGGCAAATGGGCTGTCTTGAAACACAGACTGAGGAATCAATCTGGAAAGGTAAATAGGGACCACATTGGAAAGGGCTCTAAATGCCAAGCGGAGGAGACTAACCATTGTGATGGCAATAGGGAGCCACTGAAAGTTCTTAAGCAGGGGCTGTAGAGTAAATATTTGTGGAAATGGTTGTAAGGACCTAAGTAAGGCTGCCTGCAATTGCCTCTCCTAGGATGTTATATATATCTTATGACTAAACTTCAGAACAAAGGAGGTGTTATAAAGGGAGGCATAGAAACTGCATGAAAGAGGATTGAACTTAGAAATGGAGTACAGTCAAGTCTTACAACTTAGATAATCATGATCCACCTAAGGGGGATTCAGTTCATACCCTAGTGTGGATTCTACTCCAAAATAAGAGGGATGAAATATCTATGATCCATTCCCCTTATAGACAACTGTCAGGCAATTTGGTCAAACTGAACCTCTCTTTGAAATGATATACAGGCTGACTTCTCCCTTTGGAAACACTGGCTTAAGACAGGAATACTGAGAGAAAATGCTCTCCTTCTCTAGGGTCACACCTCACTAGTCCATGGCACCATGTTTTATGGAAAGTTTAGTCCTGAAATGGACATTTTTTTTTTTAGTTTTAACATTTTTATTTGAAGTTTTGGGTTCCACATTTTACCTTTCCCCTCTTGTTTTCTTCCCCCCCGAGATGGTATCAGATATAGGCTATACATGTGCAATTATGTAATACATTTCCATTTTAGTCATTCCATATAAGAAGACTTAAATAAAATTTAAAAAATAAAAAAAAGAAAGTGAAAAATAGCAGGCTTCAGTCTATATTCCATCAACATCAGTTCTTTCTGTGCAAGAAGACAGTGTGCTTTATTATTAGTCCTTTGAGATTATCATGGATTACTGTATTGCTGAGACTAGCTAAATCATTCACAATTCTTCATCATACAATATTGTCATTACTATGTACAGTGTTCTTCTGGTTATCTTCACTATGCATCAGTTCATGTAAGTCTTTTCAGGTTTTTCTGAAATCATCCTGCTTGTCACATCTCTATGGATCCCATTGCAATCATATATCACAGCTTGTTTAGCCATTCCCTAGTTGAGGGGCATCCCTTCAATTTCCAATTCTTAGCCACCAAAAAAAGAGCTGCTACAAATATTTTTGTACAAATAGGTCCTTTTCTCCTTTTTTTGGATGTCTTTGGGATATAGACCTAGCAACATTCATTCTTCCGTGATGCAAAAAGACCAAGAGGTTTTATTAGAAGAATAAAATATCCTAAGCAGATCAATAACATGGAGAACCTACTCATGCTATAGGACTCATTACATAGATTTTATATCTTTTACATTTTAAGTGAAAAAGAAAAAAAGAAACCTGAACCACAGTGATAATTCATTTGAAAAACCTGAGTCTCATTCTCAGTCCTGCCAAATTCATGCTCTGGCAAGCCCTTCCTCCAGGCAAACAGAAGAATATTTAGTTACTGTAGCTCTGTTTGTTAGTTAAGCTGAAAATGAGGAAATTGATGATGTAAACAACAAGAGCATTTTTTTTCTTACATGACCCTTTGTGGATGATAGCGGTTGCCTAAACAAAGTCGAAAATTAAAGGAATATATCTGCAGGTTACATCAATAGACTGTGTTCTTTCCTTTGTTGCTGAAATAAATTGATAAAAATGGATTGATGTGGAGGTGTTGGAGGCTGAGAAAGTGAAAATGAGAACACATGCTATTCTCCTAATGAGTGAAGGTACTTATGGCTCTTAATATTTCAAGGAGCTGTGATTTTGTGTGTGTGAGGATGCCCCTCACCAAAATGGGTCAGAAGACCTATGCCTTATTCTTGACTTAGGAAAGAATCTTCATGGCTTGCTATATATAACTAGAAGGGCAGTAGACAGAGTAGACCTGGGTTCACCTCCTGCCTCAGATACTTAGGAGATGTAAGACTTTGAGCAAATGACAACCACTCAGATCATCACTTTTCTCATATGTAAAATGAACGGATGGAACTTGCCCCGAGCTCACAGTGAGTAAGTGTCTGAAGCCAGATTTGAACTCAGGAAGATGAGTCTTCCTGACTCTAGGCCAACTAGCTGTTCTATGTACCCTAACCCTATAATATGATCTTGAGTGACTTATAGTATCTGAGGCTACATTTTTTTCATCTTTAAAATGGGGGTAATAATACTCAATCTACTAACTTCATATACAAAACAAAATGCATTGTAGACCTTAGAGCACAATGCATACGAATAAGTGAGAAACGTCCATACTGGTTCAATGTCTGCCCACACACGCACACACACACACACACCAGGTGCTATACTTGGACTAAATTCAATTAGAGGCAATGCTTTCTGCTTCTTTCCCTTTTTGACCCTTTATATGTGAATCACCTCTAGTGTACATCATGGATCCACAATGGCCATTATAGTACTTCTGGTGCTACTGGGACAATGGGGGAAAATAAATACCTAGCATCTATAGAGTGTATTAACATTGAAAAACCATGTTATCTCACTTGAGCCCTGCAACAACCCTGTGAAGCAGTTGCTATTATTATATCCATTTGACAGATAAGGAAACTGAGGCTGGGAGAGGCTAGGTAGCTTTCCTGAGGGTCTCACAGCTAGTGTGTATCTGATACAAGATTCAAACTCAGTCTTCCTGACTCAGAGTTGAACTCCCTAGCCAATACTGAGAAAATAACTACAGGAAAAATAAAACCAAGAACAAAAACCACCCCCCTAGCAACTGGAAGAAAAAAAAATATATGTAAAGAATCTTAACTCTTCTACTACATTATAGAATGCTATCAACTTCAGATCATATATTTAAAACTTCCAATGCTTGCAGGAAGGGCAGTTTGACCCATAGTGGTAAATCAGTGCCATGTTGTTTTTACAGCAGCAATTAAACCTCCTACAACAATGATATAATGCAGAATGTTCATAGACTTGGAGCTGGAAGAAACCTCAGAGGCTATCTAGTCATTTTACAGAAGACTGAGGTCTATAGATGTTAAATGACTCACCCAAGGGCATACGGGGGCAGAACCAGGCAGGGAGCCAGGTCTTCTAGCTCCCAAGCCAACACCATTTCCATGGGAGCACAATGGGTGAAGCAGTCAGCAGGGACGTACTTGTGTTCTCCTTGAGTTTTCTAGCTAAAATAGGAAATGTGGCTTGACTGAAAAAGTGGAATGGACTTTTGGTATCTCCTTTAACAATGTGGGAAATGTGTAGGACGATTTAATGATGGCTGCCCACTAGGGTCTCCCATCTCACTTTCTGCAAAAATTGCATGACTTCTCGTCATCATGTACTCTCTGGTCCAGTCAGGACAGTCCCCTAGCCTATACATCACATTTACAATACATTCTTGCCTTAGCAGAAGGCATGGATCTCTATGTTGGAAGGGCAGGTCCTTAAAGAATATTTTATGAGCTTCCTTTCTTACATGAAGTCTTTCCTCTCCAATTCCCATAACAGGCAGAACTGTTTTCTCCTTCTTGACACAACTTTGTATGCATATCTTTTACACATTTTATCTCCCTAGCAAAAGGTAAGGTCCCTGAGGACAGGAAGTATTTCATTTTTGTTTCTGAGTCATTGCTTGGAACTGAATAAAGATTTGGTCTAGGTAAGACAGAACACTGGAGCTTCTCAAAATAGGCTTGCCACCAAGAGAGGTCAAACCACAACTCATCCCACTCAGTAGTTCATGCCTTCTCCCTCGGGCACTGGACATAAGATGACACCAGTACAAGAGTCCAGTGAAGAAAATCACATTAGGTCTGGAGAAGGTCATTATCTTGATCACGTGAGCAGTGAGCTAAGCTCAGGGATGTACTTTCATAAATGAAGCCAACCACTATACCAGTGAAATTTCACACCTCTCAGTGATGATGGACATGATCCAAATCCAGGGACAGCTTTTGAAATTCTACAATCTAATATATTTTAGAAACATAATTTTCCCCTATGTAAATATATGTGGATAAGAAAATATATACATATATGCATACACAGTCACACAGGTATAAGCTATAGATATGAAAGTCGATATGAACAGATAATATAGATATGGACGATATAGACATCAGTGATATAAATACAGATGATGCAGACACAGGTATAGTCTATATAGATATAAATATAGAGGATGTATATTTGAATATGAATAGATGAGAGAGTGATGATGTAGGTGTTATACGGAGAAAGGTGTTATATGGGGATAGATGATTTGGATAGATACAGATATAGATAATCTAGCTTCAGATCAAATACAATTCCCCCTCTAAGTAGCTGTATAACATTGGCAAAGTCACCTGAGCTTTTGGGTTCTCAGTTTCATAATACTGGAAGGAAGACATGCATTTAAATCCCCCGTCAGACACTAAGCAGCCATGTGACCCTAGACAAAAATCTGTTCCTTAATCCGTAACATGAGGCAATTGGACCCAATGACCACTAACTCCTAGTTTGCTCTAAATCTGTGATCTTATGGTTTAATTATTCAATAAAATGGACAAATCTGATACCATGACATGCAAGAGAATTGGATTTAAGTGAGGGAGGGCTGTGCAAAGTCACCAGCCTCACTTTTTCCTCTGGAGTCCAGTGGCCGGATATGCATCAAATCAATTGGAGATGGCCCAAGGATGCAGTGGAGCACCCTGACATTTTCAGAAAGACCTAAGTTGAAATCTGGCTTCAGACACCGACTCATGGGTAAGTCACTAAATTTCAGTTTGCCTCAGTTTCCTCACCTGTAAAATGGGGGCAATAATAACATCTACTCCCTGGGTCATTATTTCCCAACTGCCTCCAACCTTCCTAAGGTTGTAGCGAGAGTAGCTTTAGAAATCCTGCCTCTTGAGGGATGAACACTTTATTGCCTTGATGTCCACCAACATTTCTGCTCATCATCCTTCTTCTTCAATGATCTCCCCACTATTTGAGCATTCCTTTGCCACTTGTACCTCATGTTGCCATGAGTGGTCAGCTGCCCAACTGGACAGACCTCTTTCAACCTCCTCCTCAAATGCAGGATCTGTGAGCCTGCCAGGTACATCAATAGTCTGGTGCTATACCCTAGTGGAAGATTCCTACTATTCATCAGACTCAAATAAAATATTAAAAATGAGGATTAATCGCATCCCTACCCTCCAACAGATGCATTTAAGTGTTAATAAATAAAGTTCAAATTCTGCAGACTCTGTAATGTGCATTCCCAATGTGATTTTGCTATAGATCCAGGAGACTGACAAAAGGCAGGGAAACACCACTGGCATTCTAAAGCAGCTCTAGTATAGTATCGAAGCAGCAGGGCACGCAATATGGTGCAAAGGGAAAGAAGCTGAAATTAGCAGGGGGAGTAACATCGGGCAACAGAGCCCTCTGATTACCGAACAAACATGAAGCGGCCTGTCAATCTCCATCAGAATGGGGAGGTGAGGCGGTGAAATTCAAGGGGCCAAATAAAAACAGAATTACAATATTCATGCAGATTAATGATCGAAGAGTGAATTAAAACTTCCATATGGTTTGGTTTTAAGTATAATTTAAGAAAGACAACACATCAGCTTTAAAAGTGGAACCCCTGTGGCCACGAAACTTCAAGGAAAGAAGTACATACTTGCTTAGAATAAATCAATTTAGAAAGCTGCAGTCATCAATCTCAAAGTAATTTCTGCCAAGCTGTAAGAAAATGAAAAAAGAGGTGACAGAAAATCTCTCTGAAAAGTTAGCTGAGAAATACATCCTGGGTCATGTGCGAGCTACACATTAAGATTTTCACGGAAATACAACGAACAAGGTTTGAATAAAAATGTAAGGACGAAAGAGACTAGCAGAAGGCTGTGTACTCTTCCCCCTATTGCTCCAAAGAGCTGTGCCTAAGTCAACTAAAACTACCATATTTCCTCTAGAAGACTTTTTTGGGGGAAAAGGAGTCTTATTTGTAATTATCGCTTGACAATAACATCCAACCTCCAATATTCAGAGATGTCAATTGTAAACAAGACTTTGTTGTGTCACTGTTTACCTATTAAATGGACGAATATCCATTCAATGCTGAAGAGGCTGTGGCAGAAAACGTAGTCATCCAATGCTGAAGGGTCTGCAAGCACGGAGAATCTTTTAGAAAGTAATCTAATAGTGCCCAGTAAAAATTACTATATGTGTGCATGTGTACATGTATATATATATATATATATATATATATATATATATATATATATATATATATATATATGTACATGTATATATATATATAGATATGTCTATGTATGTATGTGTGTATGTGTGTGTGTCTGTATCCTTTGACCAAGTCATTTCACAATTGGGAATATATCTCAAAAGTTTTATTAAAAACAAAATAAAAAGAGCTAATTATACAAATAATTTCATGACAACAGTATATGTAGTTGGGAAAAAATAGCAATAATGTAAAAACAATATGCCAAGAAATGTTTCAATAAAATGTTTCAATTGCCTTAACATAATAGAATCCCATAAGGCAGCTAAGATAGACATACAACAAGGCCTGGAAAAATATTTATTTTCTTTAAAAAGTAGAACAGAGAAAACACTAATTAGAAAAACATGAAAGAGAATTATGGGATAAAGGATCCTGAAGAAGACTTAGGGACTGAAAAAAATATTAGAATACTTTATATGCTGAAATTAATTATTTTAAAAGTAAATAATTACTAACCAAGTTTAGTGGGTTGTACTGATGTTCAATGTTAATCTTTTAACCAAACAGTAGGAAACCAAAAGTCCTCCAGAGGAGAATATAATCTGGTATTAAAGTCCCCAGTAAAGCCAATGTTCCTTTTATCTGCCATGGATATCCCATTTGTAGCTTCTGCCCCAATGCTCTTGTAGGGTCCTCAAGAGTAACATAAAACAGATGGCCATGCCTTAGATTTGTCAAGTGAAATACACTTGAACCAAAGCTTTGTGCTGGGTTTTTTTGGATGGATGATGTTACAGATGACAATACAGAATGACACTTCCCAGTTTGCCCCTGAAATATAAACATATCAGGCTTCCATGCTATGGAGATATGCGAAAGGATGCTGCCATGTGTATTCAGTTAGGTTCAATTAAAGAAGTACTTATTGAGAGTTTGTTCTCTGCTCAGCACCAAACATGAGAACAGCATCTAAGAAAGAAATAATCAAGAAGCTTTCGGGGAAAGGAACTCAACACACAAAACAAAAGCTAGCATTTATGTAGAGCTTTAAGGTTAGCAAAGCACTTTACAAATATTATCTCATTTTCTTCAACTCAGTAGTTTCAAACAGTGTATGCCAGAGACATTCACACAATGTAGCCTTGTAGGACCTCAGAGACAGGGTCTTCCTTTTTGTCTATTTTTCAAATTTATTATTTATTTTTAACATACTTTTTAAAAAAAGGTTGAGTTTCAAATTCTCTCCTTCCCTTCAGTCCATCCACCACCCATTGAGAAGGCAAGCAAGATGATAAAAATTATACATGTCAAATCATGGAAAATATATTTCCTTATTAGTCATGTTGTGGAAAAAGGCAAGAAAAATAAAGTGAAAAAATTATGCTTCCATCTTCACTTAGAGTTCATTAGTTCTCTGCCTGAAAGTGGATAACATTTTTCATCATGAGTCCTTCTGAATGAGACAGGACTTTTCAAGGAGAGAGAACTCAATGTTAACTGAGTTGGTTAAGGAAGACTTCATAGAGTAGGTGAGACATGAGGTAAGCCTTGAAGATGGAGCCAAACATATGGAAAACTGAGGAAGGCATTATTAGCAAGGGAGGCTGAAAGGAAATCAAGGGGAGCCAAACAAATCTAGAAATGAGTCAAGTATGTGCATCAACAAGGGGATGAGTCTAAGTGATGAGGGAGGAGTGTGTGGGGGGGGGGGGGAAGTGCAAGATTAAGTTTAAACAGACTGGGAAGAGAAAGATTAGGAAGGACTATGAAAATAAGGATGAAGAGTGTAGACTTTATTCATAGATTTAGTACCTGAAAGGCCTTCAGGAGCCATCTAGGCAAAACACTCTCGTTTTCCAAGAGGAGAAAGTGAATTCTAAAGAGGTTCAAAGAGCTGGCCAAGTACACAACAGTTGGTAAGGGGCTGAGCTGGGCCAAATTACCTGATGCTTCTGTAATTCATTTCTTATACCTTATACAGAGGATGTCGATGAATAAAAGGCAAGAGTTCCCACCAAAGAGAGAGAAAAAGATAATGTATTTATTAGGTACTTACTATGTGCCAGGCACTGTCCTAAAATGAGCAAGTAAAGTAGCCGATGCTTTCAAGGATGGGGGAAGATGGAAGATGAAGGGGACTCAGAAAGTGGCGGGGGAGAGAGAAAGGGAGGGCCCTAGGTCAAGTACAACATCAGGAAGTTAACACTAAGATAATCCTCAGCATGCTGCTTTTCTGTATCTTACGCAGAGATGACATTGTCTGATAAGTCACATTGAAAATGACTTTGTTCTTGTATTTTTCATAGCACGGTGCATTTTACTGACCAAGAAATCAACTCAAATTTGCTGGGAGATCGATGCTCATCAAAAACTACACAAGGGCAATGTTCCTCTGGAGATTCTCCCAGGTGACAATATGCAATCCTCCTTGGAATGCCCCCTTCCTTTTCCACTGTGCACCTTTTAAATATGGCATCCACAGTCATAGAGAGATGGAGAGTCAAAACCCAGCCTTTTTTCAGTCAAAACAACTGGCCCAGATAATGATGAAAAAACTCATCTTTATTTTTTGGTGCTGCTTGATCAATTACTCCACCCAGTTCCGTTATTTAATTTGTCATCCGTTAGGCATAGCTTGTAGACTCACATAGCAATTTCTCTCTAATGAGTGTGTGATTTCTGCCGTTACCCAAGAACCTTCATAAACAGCTGAGGCCCAAAGCTCTACCTGCCTGCTGGAAAACGTGAATGCCGCCTTGGCCTATGGATACTGGGCATTCAAGCAGTATGGAATATATGAATCACTCACAACAATGAAGACGAGGTGATGGTGATAAAACTGGCATTTATGCAGCACTCTGGTCGGCAAAGTCCTTAACAAATATGATCTTAGGTAATCCTTACAAAAATCCCTGGGAGGTACATGCTATTATTATCTCTATATCACAGATGAGGGAACTGCGGCACAGAGATTATGCAATTTGTTGGGTCACCCAGATAGTAAGCATCTGCAGCTGGATTTGAGCTCAAGTTTTCCTGACCCCGAGCCCCATGTTCTGCCCACTGGGATCCCTAGCAGCCTCTGAATTAGAATAGATTGAAAGACGTAAAATAACAGAATGGGAGTTCTTTGAAGGCAGGAATGATTCTGTTTCCCCAATTTTGTATTGCTACCCCCAACACGCAGTAGGCATTTAAGAAATGCACATTGCATTACACTTGATGAATTACATCTAGCAAAGCAGCATTTGCTTTCCATCAGTCCAATAAAAATGGAGCCCAGATACTCCCAAGCAACCAGGGTAGAATGTTCTACTTCAGGTTTCCTTGGGGATGCTCCATCAATATGCATCAATCTGTGGGCGTACTTCTCCCTGACCATAGGAAAGTCCTGGGATGAATAATCAGAAGCGGAAAAAGAAAGAAGCAATAACTAAAGATGGTGGCCATGCAGAGGTAGCTTCCCTCCAAGCAGAGACTCTTCATTTCTTGTTTGTCTGTTTCATGAACCCCTTTGGCAGTGTGGTGAAGCCAATAGACTCCTCAGCATGCTTTAAAATGAATGAGCTAAAATACATAAAATTAAAGGGGATTCACATATTGAAATATCAAAGTTCATGGACCCTAGGTTTAAAGTCCCTGCCCTAGGGGGTTACCATATCTCTATTTTAGGAGTGAATAAAGATGCCTCTGTTCTCTTGCCTTTCTGCTGTTGAATATCTCCAATTTATCCTGCATATGTCTTATTCATACATAGATTTTTGCATGATGTCTCTCTCGTAGACTATGCATTAGCTCCTTGGGAACAGGGGCTGTCTTTTGCCTTTCTCTGTCTCCCTTGCTCTTAATATAGAGTATGATCTAATGCGTGTTTACACATATGGATATATATATGTGTATATGCATTTGTAAAACATACATGTAAATACACAAATGCACATATATGTAGTATATATAGCATGGGAGATGATTAATAAAGGATACCTGATTGACTGATTACAGAAGATTATTAATGGGCAGAAAAAACAGTTTTAAGTCTCGGTCTCCAAGAGAATCCATCAATAAGCATCTATTAAACCCCTACCTATGTGCCAGCACTGTTCTGATCACTGAGGAAAAAAAATAGGGGGAATAAAACAATCTGTCCCTTGAAGGGACTTACATTGTTGTAAGGATGGGACACCCTGGAGGGCAGGGAGAGTTTTGGAGGATGTCTTCACATCCTCATCCTAGTATGACGTTTTCAGTCCAGAAGGTATTTAATAAATGATGAGTGGATGAGATGAGCATCTTTCTTCCCAGTTCCCTTTTATTCCTCTCTCTTCTTGCCCGTTTGCTTCTCTTTCAGCCCCGCACATTTAATAACTAATTTCTTCAACTTTGTTTAATAAGCCAAACCACAAATACACTAAGCACAGTTAGAAATACTGTGCAGACTTTGATGACACAGAGAGGCAAAAATAAACAGATGTAATTCTAACATATTTAGAACATTGGTTATTTTATTTTCTCTCTAAATGAAGAATTCAAACATTTTCAAAGAAAAAGAAATACTTTCAATAAAGTTTATGTCTCCATCTAGAACAGACATTACAGTTTACATCACCTGCTCCACAGACAGATTGTTTGGGAACCCTTCCCCTGCCCAAAGATAACCCAAATCTGTGATTAAATAAATGTGAGGGGGATAACTATGCTTTGATGCATGCGCAAACCTGAAAACAATAAATGCATTCGATGCCTTGCACTCCAAGGGAAATTTGAATTGTCTATACATAATCTAACCCAGAGTTTCCTCCCTTCTGGACAAAAAGAATCATTGTACAAGTTGACTCCTTTTGTTAGAGAATGGCTATAACTATGGGGAAATTTAAAACTAAAAGACCCTTAAAAGAATGCTTAGATGTTTTTGATGGCAAAACCAGAACCATTTTATCATTTACATGGATATAGAAAAACTGATTTATCATCATCATCACCATCATCATTACTAATTACAGAATTTATATAGAGCTTTAAAGCTTGTAAATATATAAACTTGTACTATTTAAGTGTAATTTATATCCTTTGCACTATATAAGTATAATCTCATTTTATCTTCATAAGAACCCTGGCACATAGGTGCTATTATCAGCCCCATTTTATGCCTAAGGAAACTGAGAAAGGTTCAGTGATACACACTTAAGTGTCCGGGGCTTCATCTGAACTCAAGTTTTCCTGACTTCAGGTCTAGTGCTCTCTCCATTAAGCCACCTAAGTTCCCAGACCTATTTTGTACTCATCAGTGGACATTAGAGTAGGAATGGGAAAGAGAACCCTGCTTAGGAAATGGAGAAGACCGCTCCCTATGAAGAGGGCCAAGGGAAACTAGTACCAACTGATATTTATGGTCATAAGTTAACAGATCTGGAGAGAAAAGGAAGATCAACTAATCCAGAGGCCTTGTTTTATAGATGAGGAAATCAAGGACCAGAAAGGTGATAAAAGTAGGATTTGAGCCTAGGTCCTCTGACTCCAGGGCCAGCGTTCTATCTACTAGCCCACACAATGGATTCAAAATAGATTCCATTTATAAAGTATCTCCTCTCACAATGAATGATCCCATGAAGTGGGTAGTGTGAATTGTCTCCACACTGTGTAGCTGAGAAAAGCAAGGCTGAAAAAGTCCACTGTTATACCCCCCAATAACTCCTGGGACAAGACCCCAAATCCAGGTTCTTTTGAGTTAAGTGCTGGTGCTCTTTCCATTTCCTTCATTTAAATAAATAGATACATCTGGACCCATTCTTCCTGTTTCCACCTTCAGTGCATCGAGAGTGAGAGGCTGGTACATCAACCCCTTTCTCCCACCCTCCCCACTCGCCATCCACAGATGCTTCTCAAGGCCAGTGTAACATCAACAAGGATAATAGAGCTGGTGGCAGATAAAATCTTGTAAGTTAGAGGATAAGCAGAGGCCACAGCCTTTCAGCCAGGTTGTATTTATTGCTATTGTACCTTGAAAAGCAACATCGTTTACAATATCCCATTCCCACTTTCTTTCAGACAATCTCAGAGCCTCCATTTTTATAAATGGCCTTGTCAATAGCTCTCTCTCTTCCGGTTCACCTGGTAATCATCTGCCTTTCTCTCCTTCGTCAGCTGAAGGATGCCAGTGACAGATCTCTGGTAACAGGAAAGAAGACTTCCTCACCCCTGGAAATGGAGATGTAGTGGAGAAATGTGGAAGCCAAGCAGGCCCACAGAAGCAGCCCACCCTGCTTTATGAAGTGTGTGAAGAAGGCAGACTGGCTGTCTAAGCTCAGATGCTTCTCTTTCTTCTCCCAAGGAAAACTCCCCAAAGTTCTCACTAAATCCAGTGTGACTAGGACGTGAGATCCACCAGTCAGATAAAGAAATGGACCACTCTCCTTTGGGACAGAGGAAAGAGGGGCTTGATGTGGAGACAAAAGATCTGAGTTCAAAATCTGTCTCTAATACCTGTGTGACCCAGGGCAAATCACTGCACTGCAGTTTTCCCATATGTAAAATGAGGGGCTGAACTAGCTCATCCATGAAGATCCTTCCAACTCTGAATCTAGGGCTGTGGGAGAGAGAAAGGATCAGTACCAGATATCAAATAATTGCCCAGATGTGGTCACTGTTTTACCTAGTTTTGCTTAAACTATACTCTCCCCTCTAAAGATATCCTTTATTCCTTCAAGATGTAGTTCACGTACTGCTTTCACATGAAGCCTTTCCTGATTCTCCCTAACAAAAATATAATATTAACAGCTAAATTTACAGAGCATTTTAAGTTTTGCAAAGCACTGTACAGATGTTGTCTTCCTTGATTCTCAGTAGAACTCAGTAGGAAATATTATCTCTGTTAGAAAAGTAAGGAAATTGAGGGTTGTCTCTCCCATTAAAACTTAAGTGCTTTACTCACTGAATAGGTTTTGCCTCAAAGTGAGACCTGTTAAAGACCTTAAGCTTAAAAGGGTCAAGGTGTCCCACTGCATCCTGGGCCATCTCCAGTGGTTCTGACTGACTGATTGATGGTCACTGGACCCAAATGACTCTGGAGGGGACAGTGAGGCTGGTGACTTTGCACACCCCTCCATCACTTAAATCCAATTCGTTTGCACGTCATGGCAACACCTCCCTGAGGTCATGGTCCTCTTTGAGAATGAAGGACAGACAGGGAAGGATGTGTTCTGTCCGTGTGTTCCAAGTACCTGGTACAATGTCTTCTATGCTTGAACTAAATTCAGATAATGCCTTCCTAGGGGGGTGACCTTTGGCAAGTCATAACCTCTGTGGCCTCAGCTTAAATGTAACATGGAGATAATAACAAACCTATCTCCCAGGGTTGCTGTAAGGATAAACTATTTATAAAGCACTTTGCCAACCTTAAAGCTAGTTATTATTATTGATGATATGCAGATTAGCTGTCCTTTTACACTAAAAGCTAACAGTGGGTAGGGGTGTGGAGGTAAACCTTTGAGGTATAAATAAAATGTTTAAAATAACAGTAAGGTGGTGGTGCTAGTAGTAGTGGTAGTAGTAGCAGCAGCAACAGCAGCGGCAGCAATAGCAGTAGTGGTAGTGTGGTAGTAATGGTGGTGGTGGTGATGGTGGTGGTGGTGGTGGTGGTTGGTGGTGGTGGTGGTGGTGGTGGTAGTGATGGTGGTGATGGTGGTGGTGGTGGTGGTGGTGGTGGTAGTGATGGTGGTGATGGTGGGGGTGGTGGTGGTGGTGGTGGTGGTGGTGGTGATGGTGGTGATGGTGGGAGTGGTGGTGGTGGTGGTGGTGGTGGTGGTGGTGGTGGTGGTAGTGGTGGTGGTGGTGGTGGTGTTAGTGATGGTGGTGATGGTGGGGGTGGTGGTGGTGGTGGTGGTGGTGGTGGTGGTGGTAGTGATGGTGGTGGTGGTGATGGTGGTGGTGGTGGTGGTGGTGGTGGTGGTGGTGGTGGTGGTGGTGGTGGTGGTGGTGGTGGTGGTGGTAGTGGAAGTAGTAGTCCAGTTACTACTAGTAGTAGTAGTGGTGGCAGAATATTGTAAGATAATCAGCTGTGAATGATGTAGATATCCCTCAGCCATACAATGGTCCAAGACAACTTATGATGCAAACTACTATCCATCCCCACAGAAAAAAAAACTGATGGTGTCTAAATACTGACTGAAGCATATTTTTGGACTTTATTTTTCTTGAATTTTTCTTTACTCATTTGTTTTCTTTCACAACATTTCTAATAGGAAAATAATTTTGCCTGACCACACATGTATCATCTATATTGATTTGCTTGCCTTCGATAAGGGAGGTAGGGGAGGGAGGAAGGGAGAGAATTTGGACCTCAAAGTTTTGAAAGAAAATGTTAAAAATTGTTTTTACATGTAATTAGGGAAAAATAAAATATTAAATAAAAATAATAAAAATTTTAAAAAAGAAATATAAATGAAAATATTTTGTCTTTTAGGATTTTCACACTCTGGATTTATCCTCCTTGAAGAACTATGTACAATAATAGGTGACTAAAATGAAGAATTATTATAATTTGCCACCTACAAGCACAGCTATTTAAGAATACAAAATACTGAGACCTGCACACTAGTATTTTCAGAAGAAAAACAAATCCTGAAGGACAATCAAATACCATTCTCATTAAGTGATAAACCAGCCCCTCTCACCTTCCCCAAACTATATGTGCTTTCATGCATTATAAAGTTGTTTGTTTTTTAGAACAGAAGAGCTGGTAACAGGTTTCCCATCCCTATAAACACATTCGAACTAAAGGACTATAGAAAAGAAGCCAGAACAACATATTTGAAGTGATGTCCCTTTCCTATAGCTTTGAAATCCCTTCCAGGGAATGGTGGCCCTTAGCAATTCTACTTCCAGTCATGGCTCTCCCATGTACCCTTGTCTTTCTCATCATACAATGAACACCTACAGCCCCCTGTCTTTGCCTCTCACCTGGATTATGGCTATTCTCTCCTAAAGGGACTCTGTTCCTCCAGTTTCTCCCTTCTCCAATCCATCCCCTGAGTCAAAGGTTCTTAATCTGGGGTCCACAAATAGATTCTGGAGGATCTGTGGACTTGGGTATAGAAAATAAATACTACATCTCGATTGTCACTAGCCTCTAACTGAAATTTTACATTTCCTTCAGCTATTTAGTTATTCTGAGAAGGCTTTCAGCTCCACAACACACAAAAAAGCTCAGAACCCTGTTCCTGTTCTAAAGCAGTTATCCAACAAATATTCCTAAATCACAAACATGACAACGCAGTTCTCCAGATCAATAAACTTCTGTGGCTTCCACTTACCTCGAGGATCTGGTGTCACCCCCTGTGTATGGTATCACAGCCCTTCACAATCTGAATCCAGTCTATTTTAGAGGATTTTTTCACATTCTTTTCTTTCCTATGCTCCACATTCCAACCAATCTAGCATAATCACAACTCCACCAACTCAGCAGCCCTCTCCTACCTTGGCATGAACATCCTTCATGCCTCTGTCCCCTCTTAGAATGCTGAATTTCCTTAAAAGCACAACTCAAATGCCACTTCCTACATGACACCCTTCCTGATCCTCTTCCCGCTCTATGCTGGTATTGCCCTCAAATTATGCTGTATTTACTGTGTGTGTGTGTGTGTGTATCATGTATATAAGTCCTTTTTCTGATGAAATGCAAACTCCTTGTAGACAGGGGCTATTTTTCATTTTTGATTTTGTATCTCAGAAAGTAACATAATGCTTAGCACGTAGTAGGTATTTAATAAATATTTTCTAAATGAATGAATTATTTTAACTCTAGCTGCTCTTTACCAGGAACTCTAAGGTCAAGCTCAGTGACTGTTTTTGCTAATGGTAACAGCTAGTTTCCCATTAGTGCGAACATTGATTCCCCTGAGTAGTTAAGTATATTCAAACTTACACTACTTAAAGTTAGGATTGTGTAAAATATGGTAATTGGTTCCAGGCCAATGGAAATATGCATTTAGAGTTCAATTGGTAAGACTGCTTCAGGGGTTTCATTATTTGTAGCTATGCTTCAACTTTAAACCTCTGTGACATCATTCCTATAGATATTCCTACTGCTGTCAAAGATGACAGATCCTTCATATGGTGGAGTCCAGTATCTCTGATGATAAATGAAGCTAGAAAATTTGTCCCCCTGTCCCTAGAACCAAGCTGTGGATGAGTTTTTTCTGTACTTGCCTTGGATAAGAGACTTTCAATCCATCATTAGGATTATATCTGGAGACTTGGGAGTTGAGAGGACCTATCTGAGCTTGTAAAAGAGGTACATGCTACTATAATTATTAATACTATTATTACTGTCATTTCCATTTTACTGATGGGGAAACTGAGGTTGTGGAAGGTAAATGGTTTGCCCGGAGTCACAGAGCTGGTCTGTGTCTCATGCAGGATTCAAACTTAGGTCTTCCTGTTTCCAAGTCCAGCACTCTATCCAAAGCTCCCTCTAGGTCTCTTGTGTAGGTGTGATTGGATTTATATGTGTGTGTACACATGTGTGTATATAAACACATGCACATATATACATGTACACATATACACAGTATAGAGAGAGATATAGGGGATTACCACAGTGTTTTACAGTTTGTAAAGCAAGATATATACAATCTCATTGATCCTTATATCAAATAGGTATTATCTCCATTTTGCAAATGAGTAAACTGAGGTACAAGAGGTAGTGTCTTGCCCAGGATCACACAGCTTGCAGGTTTCTGAGGTAGAATGCAAACCAAGGTCTTCCTAGCTTCCAACCAATCACATTTCCAAATGTAATAACAAGGGCCATCTCTTAAATACCAAAGCTGATCTATTTTGCTGCAAAAGGTTCCCTAAATTAGTCATGTCAAGATCCTTGTGACTTAGAAAATCACAAATTAATATTGTCTACATCATACTGTATTTTTATGTATTTTAGCTACCTACACTGGCCCAGATGCAATTTAATTACGTATAAAGATGGCCAGTCTTTGCTGGGAAACCATATTGTACAGCCAGATATGGGAACTTTTTGATCTTAGAATTGACCCAGGGAAATGACAAGTAGTTTTTTAAATTTGCTGCCTGATTTCATTTCCCGGTGATGTTTTAATGTTAGACAACCTATGCAGCTTCCATTTTTGCCTCAGATGATCTCGGAAGTCATCAAAACCAATTTATTCATTTTATGAAAGAGGAAGTTGCAGGCCAGGAAAATTTAATTCCACAATCATACACAGAGAGACTCAAACTCTGGTCCAAAACCTCTAAATTGGGTCTTCTTTCCATTTTAGGACATTGACCCTCTTTATCCCCTAGATTGAACATTATTCTCTCTAGTCTCCCATCAAGCCAAATAACATGGGGCATAATTCCTAACCCGTCAAGTCCTTCTCAATTCCCAAGCCCTAAAGGCTCACTAACTTCACCTCTGACACACTGCTCCCCCAACTCCACATATACCAAGAGCAGTTGGGGTAGGTTTGACCCAAGATGTTTGAGGATACTCTGCTTTGAAGCCAGTCCCTTCAATAGCTCAGGCTTCAAAGGCAAGGGCAAGATCAGAAGGCAATCACTGGATGCCCCAATGATCCCAACCTGGCAGCAGCTAGGGTTCACCATGCAAGCCATGTGAACAATCTTACTTACCTATATCATTTCAAAAAATTGGTATTTCCCAATTCATGGAAGCTAAAACCCCAACCTGAGCAACAAAAATAGCTATTAAAACAGAGTCTAAGCAATGCATTTCAGAATGTCTAAATACCAAGTTAAAGCTAATTAATTCAGCATCTAATTTTACACATTCCATATTTGTGATTTAATTGCATGACTCTAACACCACTCGAGCTGTTTTGAGAATACAATGAGGTGCACTTTACATGCAAAAAATGGGACCATTACATTTCCCTGCCTTTGTCCTTTAGTGCAGTGGAAGAAGTGGGGGTGAGGTGAGAAACAGACCTGAAGGAATCTGTCTGTCTGTCTGCCTATCAATCTATCTGTATTTACATGCAAGTATGTATGTATATACACATATACACATACACACACATTTGTCACTATTGTTCAGTCTTTTGTTTCCTGTATCCAACTCTTTGTGTCTGCATTTTGAGTTTTCTCAGCAAAGAAACTGGGGTGGTTTGCCATTTCTATATCCAGGTGGAAATTTTACAGATGAGGAAACTGAGGCAACCAAGTTTAAGTGATTTGCCTAGGATCATACAGTCAGTAAGTGTCTAAGGCTGGATTTGAACTCACATCTCCCTGACTCCTAACTGGGGCACTCTATCCACTGCACCACTTAACTGTCCATATATACATCATATATACATATATGTATATACACATTATATATATATATATATTCCTTGCAATATATGTGTATATATATACATATATGCACACATTTTAAAACATATTTATGTGCAAAATTATGTCTATGCATGTGTTATATATTCATGTGTTATATATGTACACATATATAACACAAACATATATATTCTGCACAGGATAAAGATTAAATAGTCAAGTATTCAAGAGACACAGAATCTGGCTGACATTTTTCTTGTCCTCTCCTGTGGTTTCACAAGCAGACCTGGAAATTCCCTCCCCTGCTGCAGATCTCTTTGGCACCTTGGAACCAAAGTTTCATGATTTGGGACTAGAATGGAGCTCAGAGGGCATCTGGTCCAGCCACTCCATCTTATCAAAGTCAACTATGGTTAAGTGGTCACCCGGTCACAAAGGTAACACATGACAGTGATGGAAATGGGAACTCACATCTGCTAAGTCTGAAGCTGGTGCTTTTTTCACTATATCCCACTTACAGTCTTGCCTGGGTTGGCTGACTTAGCCATAGTATGACTTAGCACGTCTAGTCCGTGTAAGAGGGGTAACTCGGTCCCAGGTCTTCCTGACTCTAAGGCCATCCTAGCTTTTCTGCCATATTACCTATCGTTCACCTGGATTGAAAGACCATTCAAGAGGAAGCAAATTTAGAAGGCCATCTTGGTCATTTCCCTAGGCCAATTCTAAGATCAAAAGTTCCCAGACCCACCTATACAATATGGTCTCCCAGCAAAGAGTGGCCATGTTTATACATAATTAAATTGGGTCCGGGGTAGTGTAGCCAGCTAACAATAGCAGAGAGATCCTCAGCGATCTTCCTAAGTCATCATGGTCCTTGAGAGTTGATATTGTTTCTTCAAGTTATATAAGAAACCACCTAATCTGGCTTGCATACCTCACAAGAATTTTTAGAAAGAGTTTCTTATATTTTCTGTGCCTTACTTATCTTTGTTTCCTCTCCCCCCCCCCCCCCCCCCACCCTTCTCCTTCCCTATTCATTAGCTCAAATGCTACCTTTCTCACACCTGGGTTATCTCTCTCCTTATTCTGAAGCGCCCTCCGACTGGTACTTGAAATTTTCCTCCCATATTTTCACGCTTCTTTTTTTTCTTTTCCAGCCAGACAAACTATTCCTTTCTGACGATGTTGCTCCTCTATTCAGACCTCCTACCTAGGCAACCAGCTTCCTTGAACAGCACTCCAGCTGACTCAGGCTCCTGTATCTCGGTTGCTATGGCAGCTTCTGTTCGAATCACAGGGACAGGACCTCCATTCTCTGTACTAGTTCTGCTCTCTTGGCTGGAAAACCAATAAAATGGGCTAATGGGTTTTCCCTAGACTCCAGGCCAACAACCCCCAGATGAGAAGCTCTGTAGTGCTGCAGGAAGCCTGGTAGGAGGGTGCCAGTCTGGAGTAAGAGATGGGGAAAAGATATTGAAGGAGACATCCTGAGGGGAAGGTTCCAAAATGGCCTTGCTGCCATGGTGGGGGGCGGTGTAGAGAAGGAGTCTGTAATGGAGATGGTTCCCTATTGCCTTCTGGATGAAACACCAATTCTTCAGCCTTGCATTTAAGTGTCTCCACTGTCTGGCTCCCTCCTATCTCTTCTATGTTATTGCACATTATCTGCCTTCACATACCTCCTCTGTTTCAGTTAACCTGGCCTGTTAGCCACTCCACATACGCAACGTTCCATCCTGATCTCCATGTATGTGTCAAAGTGGTCTCACATCAGTACGCAGTCCTTTCTCAATTTTAGTTTATCAAATTCCAGCTTCTTTCAAGGCATATATCAGGGGGTCACTTTACATGAGGCCTCTCCTGATCCCCCTTTCTTTTCTGGTTATCAACATTCTATCCTTCTTGAAATGATTATTTTTAATATGGTTTGTACCTATTTTCAGTCTACACAGTATCCCTCCAATAGGACTGAAGCTCTTTATAAGCAGGATTTGTTTCATGTTTTTCATTGTATTCCAAGTGACTAGCATAGTGTTTTGCATTTCTTTTCACCCAGATCTGTGATTTCATTACAGTGAAGGACTCCCAGTGTGAAATCTGTCTATCTGTCGTAACTTTTAGCGTGGGGGTTCTTAACCTAAGTTCCATGAGTATGTGTGAGTGTGTGTGTGTGTATGCTCTATCCATCTATCATCCACCTACTCACTTCTCTCTCAATCTAATAGTATATTTCAATATGCAATGCTATGTATTTTATTTCATGTATCTAAATACATTATTCTGAAGAGTCCATAGGTTTTACCAGACTGCCAAAGGGGTCCAACACACACACACACACACACACACACACACACACACACGAAGAATGTTTGTCATGGTGTTACTGAGCTGCCCAAGGTACTAAGAAGTTAAGTGACAATTTCCAGGGTTACACAAGACTTAAACCCATCTTTCTGACTCCAAATCCACTTCTGTAGAAACTTTACCATTCTTTTTCTTAACTTGTATATAACAGGTGACAAATCAATGTTCAATGAATTGCTGACTGCCACCATGAAAGGAAGTAAATGATAAAATAATCATTTCCATAGTTTTCAAGATGAGCTAAAACATGGATTGTCATATCTGAGGAGATTCTTAGATTACTTAACAGAATGTCTCTGAAGCATAAGGAAAGGATATTTTTTTTTCTTAAAGAAGGGGTTTAGAAATGCAAAATGGATTAATTAAATTTGCTGTGGTAAAGAAAGATAGAGAATGGAATTAGAGAGGCTAATTTAAAAAGCCAGGGGCAGCTAGATAGTGTAGTAGTGGAGTCAGGAGGATCTGAGTTCAAATCCAGCCTCAGACATTTGACACTTACTAGCTGTGTTGACCTTGGGCAAGTCACTTAACCCCAATTACCTTAACATCCCCCCTCCAAAAAACAAAATAAAATAAAGAATGTCTTGAATCCTGTCCTGGGGATGGGGAAGATACATGAAGAAGACATGATTCCTGATTTTAATGAGCTTACAGTTTAGAATGTGACTATGATATAAATAAATCATATGCCTTAATACATAAATGGATCTGTGATCTCCCTACTTCTTCTACTTCCTCCAGTGATATAGACTTCAGTCCTTTCATGCCCTCTCATCTTTTGTGACTCTCGTTCATATCCTCTGATGGGGTGGGAAGGTCCACTCATAGGCTGCAGTCTTTCCTCAACTTTCCAGATACCAATAACATCTGATAAGGGCATGATAAAGTTTCAAATGTAAAATGGAGGAAAAGTTAAGGATTAGCAGGGGAGTTAAGGATCAGAATAGATCTAAATAGAATATTTGACCTTAAATTTAAAGGATGAGTAGCTTTCTAAAGGAGTTACAAAATGGGGGAGAAAGAATTCTAGAAACAGAGAAAAATGTGAGGAAAGACACTGGAGACACATGAGAAAAGGACACACAAGGAAAAGGAAGTAATCTCGTAAACTTTCACTTTTCTTCCCCAAAAAAGTTAAGTGAGATTGACTAACACAACGAACAAATCATACAACATGTGCAACATTCTGCATCCATTGTCCTCTACTTTTCTACCAAGATGAGGGAGGTGCATTTCATTATTTGTACTTTTAAGTGAACAAGATTGATGAAGCAGTTGTACTTTGGTAGATTGGGTGCTTATGATCCTAAATATATTGGAACTCTGAGGAGGGAGGAAAAAACAAGAAAATAAAAGTTACTAATCAGAGTAAATCTTGAAATTTAGGGCAGTCTAGATCTACCCTTTGTATCCTTTTCAGAGCAATGTCTAACAAATCTTCTAACTTCTAACTTCATCAATAGGCCTATCCTCTTCCCCAATCAGAATTGAACAGCATTTGTTTACTCCTCTGGCAGACATTACCAAGACACTCCCATTGAACTTGAACTTACCTTCATATGAACATAGGAACTACTTATCTTCTTAAAGCACAGTTTAACGCATTGTACAATGAATGCAGTAATAATCAGAAACTTTCCATTCACAACTAAAGACTTCTATGAGAAACTATAGTAATTAATCCTTTCTTTCCTGGCATACTTTTTTGTTCTCTGAAAATAAACAGAAATGAGTTCTTTATGTTTTATTTTTCTGTTGAATGAAGACTCCCTTTGCATTTATATTCTTTTTTAAAGGCTAATTGACACCCTTTGTTTTTACACCACTTCCCATCCGCCATAAAACCTACTCTTCTGGGAGAAAGAGCCTTAAGCAAAACCATCCAACACATTGACCAAGTCTGATCAGACTTGTAACATCCTTTACATACAAAAAAACAAAAAACAAAAAACAAAACCAAGGTTTTTCTTCTCTGTCTTTTGAAATGAAGATTGGTCTAACAATTCCATTTAGATTCACTGGCTGCCCATGCTCCAGGCAGATAGAAATTTTATAATATTAGTATTCAATAAAGATTGAGAACACTGGAAAGATAAAATCCTCAAACAATTAAGTTTAGAGTACACAGCATGAGCATTCACTTATGGAAATTCTATTCTCAAGATTTTCTCAGGAAAATTCCCTTTTATTTAAATAGGGGCACAAGAAACTTAGTAGGTAGGTGGCTCAGTGAACAGAGCAATGGGCCTGGAGTCTGGAAGACCTGAGTTCAAATCTAGCTTCAGACCCTTACTAGCTATGTGATGTTGGGAAAGTCTCAACCTCTGATTGCTTTAATCCACTGAAAAATGAAATAGCAAACTACATTGAAATCTGTTATCCTCAACTCTACCTTTTTCTTTACCACCTATATCTAATTAGTCATCACATCTGGTCAAACTTCCACAAAATTATTTCATTGGCCCCTCAGAACCTCACCATCTCTCACCATGACTAAGACAACAGCCTCATTACTGGATTCTCAGTTCTCACTCCTTCACACAGTTGCCAAAAATAATTCTCTTAAAGCACAGGTATGATCAGGTTCTTCTTCTTTTCTGTGTCTTCCATCAAGACGATCCATCTTCTGACTCTGCATTTTCACTGTGCCCCATGTCTGGAACCCTCCCTCTCCTCACCTCTGCCTCCCACCTGACCTGACTTTTATAAAGACCTAGCTAAAAGTCTGCCTTCTGCAAGATGTCTTTCCTGACTCTTAATGCTAGTTCCTTCCCTCTGGGATCTGAGTTGAGTTTTGAAAAATACTAAGATTCTACGATATAGGGGTAAAGGGGGAGTCCATTCTAGTCATGAGGATTTAAAAAACACTTGTTAACTGGACCTTACAAACACTTAATCGAATTAGATAAACAAGTGGTGTGCTACACAGAAGGGCAAAATAGAAGGTCTTATCATTGGCTTAGGTGAGACCAGTGACATAGTTTACTTCACTCTATGGGATAGGTGTGAGTTCATTTGGAAGGAACCAAATTGTGCTGTCAAAATGGTGTAATAACATCTATACCAGATGCCTAATAAAAGAATTGTCCCCATTTCAGACCCAAAGAGTAGCTTTCTCACCCATCAAGAACTCCAAACTTGGACACTCTAAATGACATTTCTTGTAATTAAAGAAATTGCTAATCTTACCAAGTTATCATGGAATAATCCTCACATAGTATGCAGAGAAACAGTATTTGAATTTACAACAAAAATCCCCAACTATCATGCAACGGTGGCTACATCCAGGGGACACAGTTCCATAAAGGGAGAAGGGGAAAGTCCACTTGACTATTTTAATCTATTTCCCAACAGCCTTATGGAGAGTTGGAGCAAGATATTTAAATGGAACAGGTTCTTCTCTTGTAGTCAATTGATCCAAAATGTTAGTCAGGTTTTAGGGGCAGATGCTCATCTATGACCCACCAGATCAGTCCAATGAAGCTAGGACTCAGACTTATCAAAAATCACACAGCTAGTCAACTGAACTCAAATCTTCCTGACTTCCTGACAAAGCTCTATCTACCTGTGTAATCATACCCCATCAAGAGACAATATTTTTCATATTAACTATGAGATTCTCCACTATAATTGTCATGGAGTGGCTATCTTAAGAAATATTTACAAATGTATCTCCATGACTTTTTAATATATTAAGTTCAGTATTCTCAGGCTGTACTCTATCTGCTAATAAATTAAGCTATCCTACCACATATAATTTCAGCCTAATGTTGTGATTCTTTTGAGTATCAACTCTGATAATTAGCAGGAATCAACATTTTTTAATGACTAAAGCATTATATAGTAAATCCTCCATAGATGAAAAAAAGTGTAAATGGCCAGCAGACATTAAAGCAAAAAAATTCACAAATTGCCTTTAGCTGAAGGCATTTTTAATAGCCTCTAATGAAAGTAATACGTTTTAATTGAATAATATGGGTAAAATGACTGCAACTCCATTCCTTCAAATAATCAAATTGCTATAGGCTCTATAAAGAATGCAAAACTCTCAAGAATATATCCCTGAGACACTCATTCAAGCTTTATGTATATATGTGGAGCAAGAAGTGCATGCCACTGAGGAATTTCTAAGGTGGGGAGACAACTAAAGAAACACATGTCTTCCCCCAGCCCCACACAAAAAAAAAAATCACCATCTTGTCTTTATGTTGTATATGACTTATCTGTGTCCACACATGCATATCTGGTCTTCCCCTATACAGTGCTAGCTTCTTGAAGGCATGGGCACTTACATTTTTTGTCCTTGCATCCCTGACCTTACCACAGTACCAGGCACATAGTAAGCCCTTAATAAATACTTATTGATTGATATGTCAAAATACTTAAGAAGACATAAACCCTTTTTTCTGCCTGTGTCCCTGTCCATACTTTGATCTATCCCCTGTCCCCTCACAAAGTAAAAGTCAATCCACACCATTCATTGAGTGCCTACTGGATGCATGGTAATCTGCTAAGCATTAATTCTGAATCACAGAATTAGAAAGATGGAAGGCACCATAATGGCCACCCGGATTCCAAGTGGATTCTAGCAATGTAGACAACAACACTATAAAGGTCAAGGATGATAAGAGTTAAACAAAGAGTTAAACATTAAACAATGTATATTTTGATTAGGAAGTCATTGGTAAACCCTGAGAGGGCAGGTCCAATAATATGGTGGCAATGGAGACCAGCCAGTAAGAGGTTAAGGAAAGAAAAGGTAAGAAGTAGTGGAATCAGTTGAAAATAACTTTTTACAAAAGTTTTGCACTAAAGGGGAAGAGACATATGGATAGTAGTTGATGAGACAGATGTGTCAAGGAAAGGCTTTTTTTAGGATCAGGGAGACCTGAGAGTGTTTGTAGGCAGATGGAAAGGTGTCCATGGAGAATATGAGATGGAAGATGCATGAGACAGACACAGGTAGGTATCTTCTCTAAAAAGAGTCTTAGAGAATTGTACCAAACCCTAAACCTTAAGAGACTCATCCAGGCTCACAGAGCCAAGATGAGTCAAAGATGGGACTAAAACTCACATCTTCTAGGCTCCAAAGCCAGTTCTAGATCAGTTGCACCACACTGGCTCACTCATCTGATGGGAGGGAACTTATATCAGATGAAAATTCACTTATCAAACTCACTGGGTCCAGCCATTTGAAGAATCCTCTAACCACTAAATATACTATTTATATTACAGAAGAAGGAGCACTGAGTTGTTATCAGGATTTTTTCCAGGGGACCTGGGTTCAAACCCTACCTTTGGGCCTAACTGGAAAACATTGGGGAAGTCATCGACTTTCTTGGGTCTCATTTCCCTTATTTGTAAAATGAGGAGGTTGGACTCTATGACCTCTTAACATCCCTTTTAGGTCTATAAATCCATGATCTAGCTCACAGCTTTTGTCTTTCCCATAAAAGCAGTACAAGAGATGTTTAACTGCACTGCTGAAATCTAGATAAAGGATATCGACAGTCACCATGTCCTTTTCCAGATATTCACCAAGCATCATTTTAATAGTCTTTAATTGGATTGTACCAGGAATTACAATCAGCCCCACTAGCCTACAATATCTGCCCTTCTCCTGTAATATGCTGGTCCTTCTCTTACGCTCCATGGCAATTCATCATTCATATCTGTCAATTCTTTCAACAGTGCCTCTGTAAGTCATTCCTTTCAATGAAGACCAAAGCTCCTGATGATTCCTACCTAAAAACCCATGCTTCCTGAGGACAATCATACTTCAGAAACAGAAATTATATTTACCAATTAGCTATCACTCATCAGGCAATATGACAGAGTGAGGACACACAGTGGGGCCACAGGACAGATGAGGTTCGGGGGTGGAGCCAAGATGGCGGAGTAGAAAGACTCACCTATGCTAGCTCTGAACCCACAGCCCATATATTTCCTGCAAGAAGAACTCCCCATAAATTCTGGAGCACTGCAAGGGGCACAGAAACACAGTGGAAAAGATTTCTGTTCCAGAGAGCCCTGGAGAGCCATCCCCAGGGGTCCATCGCGCTCCGGACAGAGGAGTCCACCCCTGTGCTGCCCTGGCGGGTGGCCCCAGAGGAGCAGATCCGACCAGGCTTCAGGTATGGAACCTCCGGTGGCCACGAAGGTCCCTCCACCCACAGACACTACAGGTCAGTGAGAGAGACGTCTGGGCTGGCCGAGAGGGGAGCGGGGTGTCTCCATGGCTCGGGCCCCTTCAAGAGGCAGCGGCAGAGGCCCGGGTCTCCCAGAGCAAGCAGGAGCTCCATTACCAAAGGTCTCTGCATAAACCCCCTGAAGGAACTGAGCCTGGGAGACGGCCCTGCCCCCATCCCCCCCATTACGGAAGGTCTCTGCATAAAGCCCCTGAGGGAACTAAGCCTGGGAGATGGCCCTGCCCCCACCTAAGTACCAGAACTTAAGCTCACATTGAATAGCAGCTGCTCCCGCCTCAGAAAGCCCATTTGAATCTCAGACCCCAAGCACTAATTGGGCAGAGCTAGGCGGGGGTGGACAGGAATCTCAGAAGTCAAGTAACTGGCTGGGAAAATGCCCAGAAAAGGGAAGAAAAATAAGACTATAGAAAGCTACTTTGATGGGGTACAGATGTTCCCGCCTTTCAATTCTGATGATGAGGAACTATTCTTACCATCAGGGAAAGACGTGGAGGTCGGGGCCTCTGTATCCCACACATCCCAGATGGATGTCTGGTGGGCTCAGGCCATGGAAGTGCTCAAAAAGGATTTTGAAAATCAAGTTAGACAGGTGGAGGAAAAACTGGGAAGAGAAATGAGAGAGATGCAAGAAAAGCATGAAAAACAGGTCAATAACTTGCTAAAGGAGACCCAAAAAAATGCTGAAGAAAATAACACCTTGAAAAATAGGCTTACTCAATTGGCAAAAGAGGTTCAAAAAGCCAATGAGGAGAAGAATGCTTTCAAAAGCAGAATGAGCCAAATGGAAAAAGAGGTTCAAAAGCTCACTGAAGATAATAGTTATCTCAAGATTAGAATGGAACAGATGGAGTCTAATGACTTTATGAGAAACCAAGAAATCACCAAACAAAACCAAAAGAATGAAAAAATGGAAGAGAATGTGAACTCTCTCATTGGAAAAACAATTACCTGGAAAATAGATCCAGGAAAGACAATTTAAAAATTATGGGACTACCTGAAAGTCATGATCAAAAAAAGAGCCTAGACATCATCTTCCATGAAATTATCAAGGAAAACTGCCCTGATATTCTACAACCAGAGGGCAAAATAAGTATTGAAAGAATCCATCGATCACCACCTGAAAGAGATCCAAAAAGGGAAACTCCTAGGAACATTGTGACCAAATTCCAGAATTCCCAGATCAAGGAGAAAATATTGCAAGCAGCTAGAAAGAAACAATTCCAGTATTGTGGAAATATAATCAGGATAACTCAAGATCTAGCAGCTTCTACATTAAGGGATCGCAGGGCATGGAATAGGATATTCCAGAAGTCAAAGGAACTAGGACTCAAACTAAGAATCACCTACCCAGCAAAACTGAGTATAATACTTCAGGGGAAAATATGGTCTTTCAATGAAACAGAGGACTTTCAAGCATTCTTGATGAAAAGACCAGAGCTGAAAAGAAAATCTGACTTTCAAACACAAGAATGAGAAGAAGCATGAAAAAGTAAACAGCAAAGAGAAGTCATAAGGGACTTACCAAAGGTGAACTGTTTACATTCCTACATGGAAAGACAATATTTGTAACTCTTAAAGACAATATTTGTAACTCTTAAAATTTTTCAGTATCTGGGTAGTTGGTGGGACCACACACACACACGTACACACATGCACACACATACAGAGACAGAGAGCACAGAGTGAATTGAATAGGATGGGACCATACCTTAAAAGAAATTAAGGTAAATGGTGAGAGAGAAATGTAGTGGGAGGAAAGAGGGTGAAATGGAATGGGGTAAATTATATCTCATTCAAGAGGCAAGCAGGAGACTTTTTAGTGGAGAGAAAAAGAGCAGAGCTGAGAAAAAAACAAGAAGTTTACCCTCATCACATTCGACTAAAGAAGGAATAAAATGCATACTCATTTTGGTATGAAAACCTATCTTACAATACAGGAAAGTGGGGAAGAAGGAGATAAGCAAAGGGGAGGGGATGATGGTAGGGAGGGCAATGATAGGAGGGAGCAATGTGAAGTCAACACTCGGGGAGGGACAGGATCAAAAGACAGAATAGAAACAATGGGGGGCAGGATAGGATGGAGGGAAATACAGTTAGTCTTACACAACATGACTAGTAGTGAAGTCATTTGCAAAACTACACAGATAGGGCCTATATTGAATTGCCTGCCTTCCCAAAGGGAATGGGTGGGGAGGGAGGGATGGGGTGAATTTGGAACTCAAAGTTTTAGGAACAACTGTTGAGTATTTTTCTTGCTACTAGGAAATAAGAAATACAATTAATGGGGAATAGAAAGTCATCTGGGCCTACAGGACAAAAGAGAAGATGGGGACAAGAGAATGGAGGGATGATAGAAGAGAGGGCAGATTGGTGATAGGGAAAATTAGATTGCTCGGTGTATTGGGGTGGGGGGAGAGGATAAAAGGGGAGAAAATTTGGAACTGAAAATTTTGTGAAAATGAATGTAAAAAGTTAAATAAATAAATTTTTATTTAAAAAAAAAAGGACAGATGAGGTTCAATGTGGGATAAGAAAGAGAGAGGGGAAAATTCAAGAGTGTGAGCAGGACAGATTAATTAGTGGTGCCCAGATTTATGTAGGTTCATAGAGGCTTACAACCTGTGGCCCTTGAACTCTGAAAGATAGATTGATAGATAACTGTATTTCAACACAAGTGTTTTCCTTTGTAGCACTGGTGGTTAGCATCACTGACTTGATTTCTCTACTTTGACCATGCTGGAAGTACAGTGGTCAAACACAGTCCCAACCATACTGTAGACAGGCATGGAAGTTATAACCTGCTCTGCTTAAAACTAGAGAAGGTTTACTTTTCCTATGGCAATTCAATGACCCTCCCTGTCTCCCATTCTAGGGCTCAGTCTATTGGAGTCATACAGTGTAGACACTCAAGTGACTTTAATCTTCCTGCAGAACTCCTTAGCTGAAGTGATCTCCCAACGTCACCTTCCCAGGAGCAAGTCCAAGAAGCATGAGCCACCAGATTTGTCTTTTATTTTATGTATTTAATAACATTATTCTTAGAAGGATCCATAGGCTTCAGTCTGCCAAAGAGCTCCTATACAAAAAAGAGAGCAATTAGGTGGTAATGGGGTCATACAGGCTTGGACCTGGAGTTAGGAAGACATGGGATCCCATCTTGCTTCAATCATTCACTAGCTGTGTAATGCTGGGCAAGTCACTTAAAGTTCTCCAGACCTCAGTTTCCTCATATGAAAAATGGGAATTGTAGAAGCACTTACATCACAGAGGACCAAATGAGATAGTACAGTGTGCAAACTTTAAAGGCATATACTAAGGATCATTATTATTAATAATAATATTGTTACTATTATCATTGTTTTTATTGAAGGTTGCCTTTGTTTATTATAAGAAATTTGCCTGCTTTTCCATGGAACGCTGGGGAGCCATGGGAAAGATGAACTTTTTTTCCCCCTCTTCTCAATAAGGAGGGGTAGGAGAGTGAAAGAAAGTAGAATTCTGTTCATTTTTTTTAATGGAGAAATCAGAGGGTCTACAGATGTGACCTGACAGATGTGACCTGACTCATGCACTTTCAGATGAAGTCACTGCATTATTAGTTTTATAGTAAACTATTTTACTTTGTTACAATAGAAGTATAAAAAAAAGTTCAGTAAAAGTCAAAATTGAAAGAAAAAAGGCAAGAAGCATCTGAAGTTGGGGAGGGACGCTGGAAAGGAAGATATTGGGATGCTGAGGAACAATTTCATTTCCTTTCCAACTGTGTTCAAAGTCAGTCCTGCTTTGAGACCTCTGGGATTAGTTAAGAGAGCCTGGAAAGCATCAATAGTCCTCAATTGATTCCTCATGTAACCCTCCTGTGTCCTCATCATCTCTTAAGACAGGACCTCACAAAAAAAGTCCCCTCATGAGAATCTTGAGTACCTGAACCTCAGAGAGAAAGGATCAAAATCCAACCTCCTTCAGAAGAAGGAGGCAAATTTGCCTTTCACCTCTTGAATGGAGATCATATCCTCCACATTGTGCTTAGACCTTTGGGGGGACGGGGAGAGGGATGTTGCATTTCACCAGCTCCCACCTTACCACCAATACTGGGGCTCCCTGATGTGGTTAGACATTTTTAACATGAGGACAATATAGGTCCCAGAATGGGAATGTGAACAAACAACTAGAAGAGACAATAGAATCAAAAAGTAACCTTATTGGAAGCAAAGATAAAATTCTAATCTGAACATTTCCTGAGAGGAAACATGCAAATCAAGCTACATGCAAATTATATGCAGATTTCATGCAAGGCAACTATGAAAATGTTCATGGACCACCTAGTTCATACATTAGGATGGGACTCTTGGGAAAATCCTGGTGAAAACAACTGACATAGAGACTCAGAGCCTGGTGACAGCTGTGGAAATGATATGGGAGGGATGCTTTCAGATCTGTGTTAGCTACATATGTTTACAAGCAAGCCCACTGGTCTTTTTTAATATTTTAACTTAATTAATACATTTAAATTCCCAAAATAAACAATAAACATGCCAACTTAGTAGAACAGAATGCATGAGGTAAACTCCTCTAAGAGCTTGGGCTGTTCTGTTTTGTTGTTATAGCCCTGGCATCTCATGCATCACAATGCAGACAGCTGGTGCTTACTATATGTGTGCTGGTTCAGTTTGTAGCTAAAATAACCAATAGGAAAATGTGGAGCCCCTACCTCTTGGAGCATCAGGGCACAATAATGACAATTACATCAAGTAAAACAATGGTGAAAGACACTGGCATTCAGATGGAATGACTAACCTGGGACTCAGAGTGCCAATGATGAAATACAAGGTAGAAAGGTGAGGAGCTATGGATGCTGAATGTTACATGCCCTGTGAGTTGTGGTGGCTATGTCTACTGGTTTTGCTGCTGTTCTGTGGATTATTTCTGATTTATCCTGTATGTTGTTTCTGGGCAGCTAGATAGCACAGTGGATAGAGTGCTGAGTATGGAGTGAGGAAGACGCATCTTCCTGGGTTCAAATCAGATCTCAGACAATGTACTAGCTGTGTGATGCTGGGCAAGTCACTTAATTCTCTTTGCTTCATTTCCTCGTTTGCAAAATGGGCTGGAGAAGAAAATGGTAAACTACTCCAGTATCTTTGCCAAGAAAGCTCCAAATGGAGTCGTGAAGTCAGACAAGATCGAAAAACAACTGAACCAAATCTTACATACCTGTTAGCATTTTGCCTCCTTGAGGTCTTACCTTTATTTGCATCTCCAGTGTTTTGCACAGTGTCTTGCACATAGTAGGTACTTAATAAATGCTTACTAACTGACAAAGGGAGAATTGATTCTATAGAAGAAAAAAGCTGTCGGAAAATAACTAAAGATTGTTTATTTTAATCTCTATTAGTTAGACCAGGCAGGATTACTATAGATGAAACCGATGGTCATCATGGACAGACCGCAGATCATCTCCCGTGTACAGCAGTGTGATTAGTCACTGTTGTAATTCCACATGTACTAATATATTCCATTACACGACCATCTAATGTATCACTTTTTAAATGAATATGTAGAGCATGGGAATAAGGAAATGGGAAGTTCTGACTCCCACTAGACCTAGCCAAGAGAATTCGGTACATGGAAGACTGGAAGAAGGGAGTGAGGATGAAAAAATATTGCTTTAAGCACTGTCCCTTAGGTCTAGCCCTGCCAAAGATGACATCATTAGGGTTTCAAACAGCATAATCTGGCCTCACATGAGCCTTGAAGGGATTGGCTTCAAGAGACATGGGTTGACTTAGAAGGTCAGAAACTGTGGCTGCTGCAGTTCAGTATTTGCTTATTTGGTTTTTATAAAGTGAAGCACATATTTCTCTTACATTCTTGCAAGAGATATTTGGCCTCCAATCATAGCCTCCATGTTTACTGAACAAATACTGGCCAGGGGAATTGTAAAGAAATGAAAGTTCCCAAGAGCCTGGTGGTGAAGCACTCTAGTGACTTATATAAACAAACAGGGTCAGCCTTTGAAACTGGATTAGGGTAAAATGAAAGAGGGTTTTTCTGGGAGCCTTGAATGGTGAACCACCCAAGGCAGTGATTCAGAGGCCAAATTCACATTCCAGCTTCTGCCCCAAATACTCTGCCCAGTAATGCTACTGTTAACTAGACTGTACAGACAATGAGGATCTGCCTAGTAGAATTTTTAAAAGTACTACAGGCTCTAAGCAATAGATTAAGGGGTCCTGCAGAGAGGGAGAATTCTAGGAAAAGCTTAAAAGTTATGGAATCATATATTACAACAAAAATCAATCTTGATCTAAACTGTAAACAGCAGAAACTCATGTCTGATCTTTTCTTTTTCAACTTTGTTTTTTCATTTTCACACAATAGGTACTTAATAGGATAATGGATTTTAGATCTCAAAGTGACTTCAGAGGTGATTTAGTAGAACTTAATTTTACAGAGGAGGAAACTGAGACCCAAGGAGCAGAGCTAACTTGCCCAAAATCATACCGGTAATAATAGGGCCACATTTGAACACAGAACCTCTTAGACCAAATCCAGCTCCTTTTCTATCCTATTTTAAATATTTGTTGAATTGAATTTACTATAATATTAGTGAATATGAAACTATAAATTTGTAATAAGTAGGGATTTTTTAGTATAGGCCAAATTTAATGTTAGTAGCAACGCATCCCCTGTTTGTCAATATCTTCTTCTCAACTTCCTTTTGCTCTCTTGAGTTTAGCTTTAAAATGTTGAATTGACACTGTCTTTTTAATCATTATCATTCCACACTCACAATCTTCCCAAGAAAAAAAATAAAAACTCTCCCTTTGTAACAAATAAGTATGGTATTGTCAAGGAAAATAAAAGTACACATTGGCTGGGTCTCCTTCTGTACCTACCATCCACTCCCTTTCTGACAAGCATTCATCTGTTTTGTTTTTGAGGCATCTGGGGTTAAGTGACTTGCCCAGGATCACACAGCTATTATGTGTCTAAGGATGGAGTTGAACTCAGGCTCTCCTGACTCCAGGAACACTGCTCTATCCAGTGCACCACCTAGCTGTTCCCTGACAAGCATTTATTAAGCAAGGGCTACGTGTAAGGCACTGTATTAGACATAATAGAAAGCATTTACCTGTCTCATCAAACAACTTTTAAATTTTAGAGAAATTAAAATGGCCCTGGGCCATGCCTGGGCATTATTTATAATAACCTTGTAGCCAACTCCTTTAGAGTTCATTTAGAAACCACAAGTCTTTCCAACCTTTGGGTATAGTGCTGGTGCTCCCGAAAGATTCGCACCCCACGTTCAGAGAGAGGCTCTCACGTCTTCTTTTCCTGTTTAGAGTTAGAACCAGGTCGATTCAGCTGTTCTGTCCGATCCCAGACCCACTTGGAGACGGAGGAGAGCTGGTAACTGCTTCTGCAGCTGCAGCAGCTGAACCCTCAGAAAAGAAGGCTTTCTCTCCCCACCAAAATCCCTGGCACTGCCAGATGATCCCGCAGCAGAAATGGATATGGTGTTATTAATGAACCTGACATTAAAGAAGACACATTCCCATCTGTTCTGGCACTGCACCCTGAGGACCACGGGGCCTGTTCATCGGATTTGCAGCGAAAATGCCCCATTTCTTGTCTCCTCCTGATAGATTTTAAGCAGGGACTAGTTCAACTTTTCTCTTTGTATTCTTTAACACAGTGCTTTCACATAGGAAACACTTAATGAGAACTTTATCCTTCTCTCTGCCTTCCTTTCTTTAGTCCTTCCCTGCCTCTTCCTTCATCTCTCATTCCCTCCTTCCTTGTGTTTCCTTCCTTCTTTCCCTCTTTCTTTCCTTCCTTCCTTCTTCCCTTCCCCCTAACTCTCTTTCCTTCTTTCCTCCCTTTCTTTCCTTTTCTCCTCTCTTTCTTTCCCTCTTTTCTCCATCCTTTCCTTCTTTCCTGCCTTTCTTTCCTTTTTTCTCTTTCCCTCTTTTCTCCATCCTTTCCTCCTTTTCTTTCTCCCCCTTCCCAAACCTTCTTCCATCCTTCCATCTTTGCTTCCTTCCATTTTTCTTCCTCCCTCCCTCCATTCTAAAAGCCTCCTTGGAACTTGAGTCCCTTTCCCTCTCCTGATCCTTTGCTCTGATTTTCCATGTTTCTAAGAAGCTCTTCCCAGACAATTACTATGAACCACTGTATGTTTTCATCTAACTTTGCAACAAGAGCTCACACATTTGTTGAAGAAATCAATGAAGCTTACATGGTTTTTAATTTGGGAATGTTATTTATAGGTCCCTTCAATATTCTCCTCAATATAGTCATCTGAATTGGTTGCCAGGGCTGTCTCTGTGCATGCATGCCCATGTGGAAATGTATTTTTGTTTGTTTTTCAGAAAAGGATGGTAACTGTGCCTGTGTCCTCCCCACCATTCTGTCCCCCTACAGCCTCAAAACAAAAGGGCCAATAATAGCAAAGTTTTTATAGCAGTGCATTTTGTGGTATCAAAAAGCTGAAAAAAACAGTAGGTACCCCCAGACAGGGAAAAACCGGAATAATCTGCGGTAGAGAAATGGAGTGGAATGTCATTAATGGCAGGAGGAAACATGAAAGATAAGGCATTCTGAGAAACGGGGGAAGATTTGCAGAAATTCATTGTTGCTGATCCGCTGTTCAGTCAGGTCTGACTCTTCTGACTCTTTGTGACCCCGTGGACCCTGGCATGCCAATGCCACCCAGAGGGTTTTCTTGGCAAACACACTAGAAGTTTGCTATTTCCTTCTCCACAAGATTAAGGCAAATAGAGGTTAAGTGATTTCTGCCATTTTACTAGACATCTAGTAAGTGTCTGAGATCAGAGCTGAACTCAAGTCTTCCTGACTCCAAGCCCAGCGTTCCATGCACTGAGTCATCTAGTTGCCAACTGTTGGGCAAAATCAGTCAATGAGCATTTATTTAGCACCTACTATACACTGATAACTGAAAAAGAAGGGGCAGTGGTACAGTAGAAAGAGTCCTGGTCCCACAGTGAAAAGACCTGGATTCCAATCCCACCCCTTCTCTTGACTACCTATGTGACTGAGTGCAAGTCACTTAAATTCTCTCGGTCTCACTTCCAGTTTCCTCTTCTTTAAACAATGGGGGTGGAATGACCTGGGCTCTGAAAGCCCCTCTCCTAGTCTAGATCTAAATGCCTAAGATAAATTTAAAAAAAAACAAATAATATATATAACTATGGACAAGGACTCAGACTATGAGAGGTAAGGGAACTGGCCCAGGGACACCAAGTCAGATATATCAAAAGCAAGATACTGACTTTGGGGCTGCCTCTCCATAAAATGATGATAACAATATAAATCAAAAGGCCAATTCAGAAGAAACCAAAACGAGCATTTGAAAAACCAAAGATGGCACTAGACAACCAATATGGAAACCCACTTGTCTCCTTCCAGCAGAGGGCCTGGACCACATCCTATACACTCACTATAACGGATGGTTTTGCTTATCCACCTTTCTTCATTACAATGAAGGATACTTTCAGTGATGACCATGACATAAGAAAAACCATGAAAATGACAACAATCCCATGAAAACAGCAATAAAACTAACTGAGGATACAAATAAAGAGAAATTCTACTCACACAGAAAAGAGAACTTCATCGTCATTCAACGATCAAGGCTCCCTCTAGTCTCCAATCAATCCAATTCTATCTTGCAAGAGCCATGCCTTCATGTTCACCTGTCCTAAATCCCTTTTTTCCTTCTGGTCTCCAAATACAACTATTCACTGCTGCCCAGACTAAGTTGCAACATTCCCAAATCCGCAGTCACTTAAAACTGGCTGTGTTTGGCCGCAGATTGGAAGACTTTGGTGGAGGTGGAGGTGAAGGGTCAATCTTGCTGTATCTCATATTACTTTCACCCAGAGACTGGTCCCACGCACTTTTCCTGCACATTGTGACTGTCAAACACGATTTTTCTTTTGGATTTTTATGGCATTCTATTGGCCTGTGTTTTTGTCAAAGTCTATTCGGTATGGAAAAACAATTTCTAACCCTTGCTGAAATGTTATTTTAAGTAATAAAAGAATACACTTTCCAACAGCCTTGTTTTAGCTGAACATTCTTGCTCTGCCTCATGAAAACTCCCAGAATTGCTCAAATTCAGCAGTCTATAAAGAGAAGGTAATAGGTACATTTGATCTTTACTGAAATTCTGATTAAAGATGGACACACTAAGAGGACCGACAGTTCAAGAAAAAGTCAGTATCAGCAACAAGTCTGCTCGCTTGGGAACAAGGCATTCAGAGCTCCTTGGAATGGGGACATCAGTAAATGCAGATATTAGTTGTGACCCTTAGAGTTCCTTGTATCTCTAGCAATCAAGGAGAAGTCATCTGCATCTCCTTGGCTGGTCCTTGGACCTGACCCTTGTAGAGGAAATACGTATGATTATGAAATTCAAATTTCTAGCACCTGGGGTTTATTATAGCAAAGAATCTATACATGTTAAAAAGGCAATCTCAATAAATTCACAATGGTTCTTGGGTATTTCTGTAATTCTCTCAGTGATTGTATCTCACATAGAATAATTCCCAAGGATTTTCAAAGTGTTGGTGAGGGATTCAGAAAACAAATGACTACTGAACATTTGAGCTTGTATGCTTTGAGAGAGAAGTTCAAATTTAGGGTGTAGATAGGGAAAGGCAGAAGCATTGGAATCATGGGAGCTTCTGCAGAGGCTAAGAGATAACTGAGGAGGAAGGAAAGGAACTTGAGAAGGAGAGGGAAGACAATGATTCACATTTCTATAGCATTTTGTACACATTACCCCCGTTTGATCCTCACAGCAACCTTGGGGAGTAGAGGCTTTCATTTATTCTCTCCATTTCACAGATGAGGAAACAGACTCATAGAGGTTTAAGTCAGTTGCCAGAGGCAGGAATAACGCCCAGTTCCTACATACTCTAAATTAATGGTCACTGGAGGGACCAGAGCATCCTGATCCACAGAGCTAGAAAGGAACTTAGAAGGCATTGAGCCAAACTCTCTCATTTTGCAGATAAAAAAAAAAACACAAAAAACTGAGGCACAACCATAGGTTGACAGGCTAGAAGGGAATGAAGGGCAGCACAGTAGAGTGGCAAGAGCAACTAGATATGAAGTCATAGCTATTGTCATCAATGCAGTGATCCAAGAGAATGTCCAAGGACTCCTCATGGAAAATGCTCTCTACATCCAGAGAAAGAATTGATGGAGTGAATGCAGAACGAAGCATACTATTTTTCACTTTATTTTTTATGTTTTTTTTTCTTTTGGTCTGTTTCTTCTTTCACAACATGACTAATACGGACATGGATTTTACATGATTGTACATATATAACCTATATTAAACTGCTTACTGCCTTAGGAAGGAAGGAGGAAATGAGAGAGGAAGAAAATTTGGAACTCAAAATACCTTTTTTAATGAATGTTAAAAATTTCCTTTACATGTAATTGGGAAAAAATAAAATATTACTTTTAAAATTTACATTAAAGTTAATGGTAACCTTAAAAAAAAGATATAAAGTTAAAAGACCCAGGGTCAAATCTTGCTTGTGACTTTGGGTAAGTCACTTACTCAGTTTTCTTATCTGCAGAATGAAAGTGTTGGACCTGGTGGATGTGTGAGGTCCTTTCCAGCTTTAGATGAAGAAACTTTGGGCCACGGGATAGGAAATAGAAGGCTTAGCATTCTTATCTGATGGCATCGTTAGGAAGTTCCAGCGAGATAATAGGTATGGGGCATCTGGGCATGTATATGGGTGTTTGATATATATAGCATACATGTTATATACATCTATATAGATATTCATATATACACATATATGTATGTATCTGTGCATGTCTACATCAGGGGACTGGATATCCATGCACATGCATGGGTGCATCCCTAGCCCACTCCTATACAGACTTGGAAGTCAGCCTCTCTTCACTATTCTGTTTTGTCTCATTTATATAATTTAAGGCTAGAGGGTGAAACAGGGATTTCATAAGGTGTAAGGAAATCTCAGAGGAGGAAACTCCCATTATCATTAGAGTACCTTCTCTACAGCTTAGAGCCTCAGAGATTCTCCCAAAATGCTGGAATGGCTCACTCAGTCATTCATTCACTCACAAAGACAACATCTTTCAGGGGCAAGACAAACCCACATCTTCCTTTCTTTGAGGCCAACTTGCTTAGCTGCTTCTCCAATTTATAGAATGATCATCATAAGTTATTTCTGCATATCAATCCCTCAGAAGTTGTTAAGAGGAATGATGGTTAAAGTAAAGAAATCCTCAAATGTGGAAAACTTAGAATAAGTGGAGAGGACTTACCACCAGCGGGAACACCAAGAAATCTTATAGCATCAAAGGCATTACTGGAGAAAGAAGTACTGGTCAAATGTTCATCTGCACTGAAGATAAGGATGATGATGATGGCAACACAACTTAGATCAAGCTTTATAACCAACAACATGCTTGGGGTGGCTGATCTTTGGGACTGCTATGTATCAGGTTCAAAGCATTCAATTACCTAGTCACTCTCTCTTCTGCATACACTCGTGAAATGTATATACATTTCCTTTTCTCTGTGTTATTTTTGGAAGAGAATTTGCTTAGACTATAACTCCTCTTTACTTATCTGCCCATGGTAAATTCTCCTCTGAAAGGTTTCAGCACATAAATCAATTTCACCAAACATTCCCTGTTCTAGTTGTAAAACTCCACATTTCCAATCTTTCCATTTAGGTCTTCAGCGAGGACAAGCCAAAACCTGGACAAATTAATTTTTCTCAACCTCACTTGTTCACTCTCCTGGAAACACTGAAACAGTTTGCCAAAGTGGGGAGGGGGAGGGGAGGGAGAAGCCATTGGCAGAATGAACACAAATGATTTCTGAATTCACCTTGCTTTATCGAAGAGATTAAAATACAAAACAATCTTTACTTCATCAAATGAATTCCTGCTTCTGAAAGGACCCAAATGTTGACTTTCAACAAATGCTCAGAAATGACAATCCCTGGCACTTGCTGACACAAGCAAGCAAAACTGGAGCACAACTCTTAATAGCTCCCGAGGGCCCCCTGGAATACTTAATGACCCCTCTAGATGAGGTGGCAAAGCATGCCCGAGTCCCCTGATACCACATGGGCTCAATTCCAAATCCAAGTCAGTGTTCTGACCCTTATCTTTAAATTCCAGAGTCAGCTGGAAGACCCAGATACCAAAAGCTTTAGCTGGAAGCTCAATAGCAGCGCCCTCTCTCCCCAGTACCTTCTGAGTACAACTGAGGCACAGCTGATTTGTGATTTTATGGGATTTTATCCCCATCATGTAATTTAGAATTTGCTGTATGTTTATACATATAGGGTACATAAATTACAAATACAAAGCACTTTAATAGGCTTTCCATTGCCCCAAGATCTTTGAGATACCTTGTGTATCTAGCATTGACTACACCTACTATATTTACTAAGGGTTGGATAGACAGAGAGAAAACTGGAGGCAGCATGGTCTGGTGGGTAAAAAGCTGGCCTTAAGCCAGGAGGGCATGGCCTGAAGTGCTGTCTCTGATATACTGACATGACAGTGAGAACCAGGACAACCCACCAACACCTCTGAACTGTAGGAAGCAGTGGCTCAGACCTGAATTGGGAGAGGAGCTTCCTCCTCTGAAAAAAAGTGATACAAAAGAAATGACAGATTTAGCCCCAATCTACTGTCTGAATTCAGTATTTACTATGCATGGATCATACACACACACACACACACACACACACACACACACACACACACACACACTAATTTAGTATACATACTGCATACTACTTCCTGTAGACTTCCAAGCAACTTTCCAAAGGCTAGAAGTCTCCTAGCAGTTTTCATGTGCATTGGCACAGGGGGACAGTCTTCTCACTAGGGAATTCCCTTTTCTACAAAAGGAAATTACAGATCCAAGGACCCCTCAAAAAATATCTATACATGGGTTTCTATGCAACACATGTTTAAAAAAAAAAGCCAGGCATAGCATTTATCATATATACTAAAAGCAGCATGGTGTAATGAAAAGGGGGCCAGCTTTGGAGAGAAGACCTGAGTTCAAATCATGTGTCTGGCACATATTAGCTGAGTGACCTTGGACAAGTCACTGAACTTTATCATGGTCTAAGATTGCAATTGATAGGCAAGTTACTGATCTGCATCCATGAATAAAGTCCTCAGGTGGGAATTCACCACATCAAGGAAATCAAAGATTCAAACTTTTTAAAAAGGGTATCTATATATTATATAGATAGATACACATGTATATCTATATATACACATACACCCACTATATATTTATACACACACATGTTTGTGTATATAGACATACATACCTATGTATCTATATACATATCTATGCATTTAGATGTGTGTACACATACACACACACACACATATACACACAGACCCATTACTGTGTCTGGGCTTTATACAAGCATGCTGTCACACATCTGTTAATCATTAAGCACCTACTATATGCTAGGCACTGGGATACAAAGTTAAAAAAGAGTCCCTGCTCTCAAACAGCTCAGAATCCTAACATTTGCTGTACAAGCTATCCTACAAACAATGCACATTCAGCATTTATGATACAAAGGGGACTAGTTCTTGGATCAATTCACATGGCTAAGTCATCTCCCAACAAGCTCATCATGCCCTTTGCAGATAGAGAACACAACAGAAAGGGTGCTGGACTTGGGAAGGTAGATGAGAAAGGCAAAAGGGCATAAGCATTTAAACAGCACCTACTGTGTGCCAGCACTTTCCAAAGATTATCTCCTTTGACCCTCACAACTCTAAGAGGTAGGTGTCATTGCCCCCATTTTATAGATAAGGAAACAGACAAACCGAGGTTAAGTAACTTAACTTGTCTAGGATCACAACCAGCAAGTGTCTGAGGCTGGCTTTGAACCCAGGTCTTCCCAACTCCAGGCCCAGAGCTCTAGATACTGCCCCAAGGACCTGCCTCTACGATCCTCTCTTGGCCTCTTAGGAGCTCCATTGGCTCACCCACAAGTTGAGAGAGCTTGGCTAGGGGACTCTACGGTCATTCCTGCCTCTATGATCCGAGGCTCATAAACGCTGAGCTAATTTCTTAACTTGGTGGTACACATGAAGGACACTTACAGTGAGTAAGTCACTGCACAGATAAACTGGTGCCTAGAGAAGAGAAGGCAGTCTGGCTGAATGTAAGTACCTGGAGGTTTCTGGCACACAGGAGTCACTTATTACGCTTGTTGATAATTCATCCAAGATTACACAGTAAGCAACAACAGAGTCCAAGTCTGATATTTCTTTTGGAACGTCCAAAAGTATTTGGTTATTGGGAATGTATTGAAGGTAGACAGGATACAACCTTCTCGATTAAAATCTTTACTTAACTCTAGTTGAAAGACTTTGCTCTGGTATGGCTCAGTTCACTAAACATGAAATACCTACTTATAGACCTTCCTCTTCTTCAAGGATGAGAACCAGGTCCCTTCCCAATAAACCTGCAAACTAAATTGACATTATTTCATTCCCAATCCACCAGGCTTCAGGGCTAATGGAGACAAGTGAAAATCATGGACCTCACAGGAGCATTCTGGGGGAAGGCACACCTAACTAAGCTACATGGATAGAGAAGAGGTGCTCTATACCCACAGCAGCATAGCTACATTAGATGACTCAAGGCAAAGGAATATTGATGTTTTAGAGAGAACTCTTAAAGTCTCCTTGAGGCTGCTTTGTTACCAAGCCTTAATCTCAAAAGGAGCATGGCCTCAGTCAAGCTGAAACCTATTAAGGACCTTAACTTAAAAATGCCAAGATCTCCCATTGCATCTAGGGCCATCTCCAGCTGTCCTCATCCATATCTCACCACTGGACCCAGATGCTTCCAGGGGAGAAAGTGAGCCCTCCCTCACTTAAATTTAATTCACTTGCAGTCATGGCATCACCTCCCTGATGTCATGGTCCCCTTGGAGCATGAAGGACAAACAATAAGTCTCTGAAGCTGACTAAGGAGGAGGAAATAAAGTGTAATGAAAAGGATGCAATTTCCTTGAGGGTAGCAATAATTTTGACTTTTTATGCCCAGTCCTTAGTACAATGTCCAGCACATAATAAGGGTTCAGCAAGTGCTTAATTGCTTGGTTCACTGAAGAGAGCTCTGGCCAAGATAGTAGTACTGGCTTTGTCACTCAACAGCTTTGTGGCCTTAACATCAGCATCCACATAAGGTAAGATAGTAAGACTGAATAACCTATAAGGCATCTTCCATTATGGTGTCATATAAAAAAATACAATGGTAAAAGACAAGAGGTAATGGCAGAGATGATAAAAGGCCTTGAGATCTTGCTATATGATGACTCATTGAAGGAATTGTGGCTGCTTAGTTTAGAGAAGGAAAGACTCCTTGGGTCAGCCACTGGAGATTAATGTAGGACAAAAGACCCATCTCAGGTCCTGCCACAGTGGAAAAGAGCTGCCTCTGGAAGTAGAGGCTTTGGGTTCAAACTGGACAAAGTGCTTACATTTCCCATGTTGTCTGACCTCCAAGAAAGGCACTTAATTGCCCTGAGTCTCAGTTTCCTCATCTGTAAAAGTGAGGATTTACCTCTGAGTTGATCCTTTTCAGCTCATGATCTGCTGAATAAGTCCCTGAAGATAAAAATTCACCTCCCACTCCTGCTTCTTTCCTTTTTTTTTTTCTTAGTAGGTGACTGATGTTCCCAAAATTCATGGAACTATCATTCAAACTTTTCTAAGTAAGAAAAAAGGGCTAGAGAAAAAGTCCACAGACTGATGGATCTCTTCAACCAAATCTTCAAGGCTGAGATAATACAGATGCTTGGAACAGAAATGGGAGCACCTTCATCTCTGCACATCCAGGCTGCTGGTTAGCTCACTGTGAGTCACTGCCTTTAAAAGGCAGTCTCACCTGTCTCTTTTTTGGTTCAGAGAGCCACAAAACTCAGGCTTGAAAAGAGGGTTGATTCACGCACCAACATTAATACACCTCTGCCTCTTCTCCATTTGTTTTCATGAGACATTTAGCATATGTAAGCTGATTTTTGAAAACAGGCCACATGTCCTTTTGGAAGAAATAAAGAGAAAGACCAAGAGAGACACAAAGAAAAGGGTACACAGAATGGCTGGTTTTCAGGGCCAATATAAGCATTCAGCCAGGGCGGCCGCACACATGGCTTGGAATGTTTTCCTTTCAATGGCTGAACAAGCACTGGAATCTTTCAACACAATGAAGACCTGTCCTGCCGCTTTGAGTGAATATTTTAGAGGAGAAAGCTCATTTCATGTATTTTTTTTTTAAAGTATGTATCAGCTTTGTCAAGAGAACAGTAAGGATTCTGAATAGTTTTAACACAGACACTTCTATCTTATTTGAAATATGGTTGGCATTCAACATGCCCCATGTGAGTGTCAAAAGTGTACCTGGTGTGGCTTAAATGATGAGAGTCTGGCCTCCCAACCTAGGACACTAAACAATATCTGTCACATAGTCTGGGCTGGAATTATCCCCAAGACATGCATGTGTGAGGGAATGGCCTTCCCTCAGACTTTGGACCAGTGCATCAGCACAGACAACACAGGGGCAGAGATGACCATAGTTATCTTCACCATCGATGCAATGAGCCTAAGTTGGCAGACTACCAGAGAGTCAAAGATAGTCAGGACAACAGAGTCAGAAAAACTAGGTTCAAATCTTGCTTCTGACACTCCCACCTATGTCACCTTGGGCAGGTCACCTCAGCTTCTGTACCTGTAAAATAGGCAAATTAAATGGCCTGTGGACACCCATTCCAGTTCTCCATCTATGATATGGTCTGATCCCTTGTGGAGTAGAAAAACAGCTGTACTGGGAGTGAGAAAACCTGAGCCCAAAAGAGATTGGGCATTCTACTGTTGTGGAATTTAGCTTCCTTATCGATAAAATGAGTTAACTAATAATCCATAATGTCATTTCTAGCTCTAAATGTAGCACGCTAAGTTCTACTGATTCTTCAGTTCTCTTTGCCTTTTTATGTGCCATGTCCCATGCGTTGAGTCAGCTCCTTCCAAGTTCATCTCACCAACCACCAAATTAAACCCCATGAGGATTCTTCCTAGCAGGCACCACCCATCTATTATCTTCCAAATAATGCCCAGCTCTAAGTTATCTCTTCCCTCCTTACCTGTCTCATAGCACTGAGGATGCCATCTCTGCACATTTCATAGTCTGCTGTCAACTCTCAAAATCTCGCACAGTAACTTGCATACTATAGGTACAACAATTCAATATGAATGTGGTAACTACGAAATAGATACTACTCCTTATTATGACATTTCACTACATGGAAACAGTACATACACTGAAATGTGACTCAAAGTATACACAAAGTATAAGGCAATTTCCTCCAACACCTACGATGATGACATGATAAAAAATGGAAGGAAATTCACAGATCATCTAGTCTAACCCCTTTTACTTTAATGAAGAGGAGAAACTGAGCCCAAGTAGGTTAAATATCTGCCCAAGGTTATACAGGTATTAAGTATCAGAGATTAGATTTGAGCCAAGTCTTCTGATTTCACACCCAGGCTCTTTCCACTGAGCAATACCACTTCTTGATATAAACAGTGTCACTTAAACTATACAAATGCTGTTGCTCAGTCATTTCAGTTGTATCCAACTCTTTGTGATTCCACTTTGGAGTTTTTTTTGGTAAAGATACTGGAGTAGTTTGCCATTTCTTCCTCCAGTTCATTTTTCAGATGAAGAAACTGAGGCAAACAGGGGGAAGTGACTTGCCCAGGGTCACAGAGCTAGTGTCTGAGTCCAGATTTGAACTCAGGAAGATGAGTCTTCCTGACTTCAGACCCAGGAGTTCTATCCACTGTACCAACTATAAGTAAGTAATTCCAAGAGATAGAAATGAGGAAGAAAAAAATTCAAGGCATGTTGGGAAAAAATGGAAGGTTGGGTACTGGAAACAGCAAGTATGCCAGTTTTGCTGGTCCTGGGTATGCACATAATAAATATTTGCTGATTGTTACTACAGGCAATTTGTATGAAACAGAGATTCTACAGTATGTTTCAAACTGATGCCTGTTTGGATCTCCAGTTGGGCATCAGTTAAGCCAGCTGAAGCCTTCTATCAATCAGGAGGAAAATTAATGCAAGGTGCCATGAGGATCAAATGAGTTTGAAGCATTTTTCAGTTTATTTGGTTGTATATGAAGCTTTACCAAATTAGGAGAAAAGTGGCTCACTCAACAGTGAAAGGTAAGACTCTTTCTGCCTTCTCTCCCAGTCCCATGAACCCTACCAAGCTCTCCTTTGACCAGTCATGTCAAGGAAGCTCTGATCCCAGAGCAGTAACAATTTCGTTCCCTGTTGCTTGGCCCTTAAGGTTTGCTGAAGGCTGACACAGGATATGCCTAATAAGTGTTTGTTGACTGAATCTTGTAGCCCTAACTATCCACATGATTTATGAATATGCTCAGCCTTTGGCCTATTTAACTACTTGATTATTTATGTCCTTTTCACAGAGTATCAGTTGATCTTCAAATCAGCTACTCTGGGGAATTACCATAAAAATAGAAATGTGTTGAATACTAAGAATGCCAGCCAGATATCCAGATTCAAGACTGGAATAAATCATTGATCTCATTCCATAACAATCAAATCCATTCTGCACTTTAAACACGCCCCCACAAATCTGAGATATAGGTCATCCATGGCTAACCACTCATCGTGTTTGCCTCTGATTTCCCCGGCTGATGATATGACAAATGTTTCCCTGCAAAATCTCCCTCCTTTCGAGTGACCCTCATGAGAAAAGCACCAGAAATTCTGGCACACTCCAACAGTATTTGCTTAATTTGGATCTGAAATAGCAAGCAGAGAAAAATGAGCCATATGGAGAAGGTTTTGCCAGATTCACAAAAACTCAAGAGTTGGAAGGGACCTGGGAAGCCATTCAATCCAACTCATACCTGATTCAGCATCCCACTGTCAACCTATCTACTGGGTGACTTTCCCATCTTTGCTTGAAGACCCCCAACGAGGAGGACTGGATGTATCACCTCCTGAGGCAGTTCTCTTCTACTCTGGAACAATGCTAATTGTTAAAAGATCTTACTGATATCAAGGCTAATTCTGTCTCTTTTTCACTGACCCAGACATCGAGCACAACCTCTGACCCACAGTTGGTACATAATAAATACCAGTTGATTGCTAACTGAAAGGTCCTAACTGCATCCTCAGGGGCCCAACCTGAGCAAGTCAAATCCCCCCTTTATATGAGAGTCCACCAAAAATTTTCAGACAGCTACCATATTTTTTGCATTCTCCTTGACAGGTGAAACATTCCCAAAATCGTTCTCAGATGACACAATGCTTAATTATCTGCTGATGGTATCTAGCATTTAGAATAACTAGCATTCAGATATTGCTTTAAGGCTTGCAAAATGCCTTACAAATTTTATCCTCATAACAATCTTTTTATAATAAGATGCTCTTATTTTCATTTTGTAAATGAGGAAACTGAAGTGGATAGGAACTATATAGTATCTGCTCTCAAGAACTCTACATTCCCTCAATTCAATAAACATTTGTTGAACTGAACTGAATTTAAGGAACATAAAATATAAAGAGGTAGGGTAGGAAGGTCCAAATTACGAAGGTATACAGGATGTATAAAGTGTAAGAGGGATTAGGCAAAGCATTTTAAATACATTGAGAAGAAAAGATTATTTCACATGGGAGGATCCTGAAGACTTCATGTAGAAGGTGGTACCCAGGATGGACTCAAAAAAGGGCAGGAATTTCAACAGACAGAGATGCGGGTGGGAAGTGGGAGTTATGAGAAAGAGAACAGAATAAGGAGGCATGAAGATATGAGACAGAACACTGAGAACACAGCATAGAGTAGCCCGATGTTTCTGGACCATAGAGTATATAGTGATAGAGATCGAGAGCTGGGAGTGACCTCAGAGTCCATCTATTTCAACCCACTCTCTTATAGATGAGTATGAGATAGAACACTGAGAACACAGCATAGAGTAGCCCGATGTTTCTGGACCATAGAGTATATAGTGATACAGATCGAGAGCTGAGAGTGACCTCAGAGTCCATCTATTTCAACCCACTCTCTTACAGATGAGAAAACTGAGGCCCACGGAAGGTAAGTGCTATAGCACCAGGGGATCAGACATTTTGAGAAAGAAGGGACCTTCGAGATCACTTAGACCAATGCTATTATTTTATGAAAGAAGAATTTCAAGCCTAATGATGTTAAGTGATTCACCCAAGGTCACATACTCTACCTCCAGCCAACAGGTATGGCACTGGAGATCTAGGATGACACTGGGGATGGAGACAGCATTTCACTGAGGATATACAATCACCAAAGAATAAAATATAGAGCTAGAAAACCAGAAGGGGCAAGGTGAGAATGCTGGGAGATAAACACACTTAAGGGGCTGAGGAGGCTAAAGAGTTAACAAATGAAATAAAAATGGAAGAGTCAGAGAAGTAGAGAATCCCAAGAGCACCTGGACACAGAAGTTGAAGGGTAACAGACAATGGCAGATACTGTAGAAAAAACAAGGAACCAGAAAAGGCCAGTTGGCGACTTTCCGTAAGCTCTACATCTGAATTTCCTTTCAAGAAAACTAGTATCTAGAATTTCACGTGCATCCTTGTGGAGTTGTTCAGTTTGTCTCTTTTCCTATTTGGGCCAAATCTCTCTTGGAAGTGTTGGGGCAAAGTCTAACTGGACAGTTCTTTAGGACAGCATGAATCCCAAGGACAACCGATCCAGACTCATCTTGCCTTATGGGTACAGCGCCAGCTTCAGCCTGCTTGTTCTTGGCTGTTTTAATGCAATATGGCCTTCTCTTATTTGCTTCCCCTCCATACAAAGCTGATCAAAGCTGTAGCCATTTCCATGGAAACAAGGCTCAAAGAAAAATCAACGTTCTTGGTCAAACACCTCAAACACTGCCACCCACTGGGGACTTTGATAATAGACTTTTGGGCACGAAAAGGAAGGAAGGTTGCCCTGCAACTTCATTCTTTAAGCAACATCTCCTTGGGACAACTATTTCAATTCATTGTATACACATTCAACCATCACAGTGGAACTTTTCAGTGGTTCTCACACTGAATCTGTCTAGGGACCACCTTGGAAAAGGAAGAGTCCGGGGACTATATCCCCTTTCCTGCTCAAAAACCAAACCAAACCTTCTAGAATAGATGTGAAGGTGGGTCATGCCACTGATGAGCTCTTCATGAAGGACTTCATTTAACAATGATTAATTCATTTCATTGCAGAAAATAGTAACTGATGGATGTCATCAGGGAAATGCATGATTGACAAGAGAGGTTGGGCTGATCATACTGCAACAGTAATGGGTGAGAGGAGGAGAACCCAAGCGTTCCACTGACACTTTCACGAAGCTATGGGATAGTGAGGAAGTCTAGCAACACTTCTCTGCAGAAGTTACTGGAAGACATGGTTCCAAGAGTCCCAGAGGATGGGAATGCATGAAGATGATGCAAGAAGGAACATCCACACATACCCTCACAGACAAATTGAAATATCTGAGTACATTGGTATGCCACTGGTAGGGACAGTATAGGAGTCCCATGTGCAGCAATGATTCATAAGGAACACATCACAATGAAAAGATCACTGACTCTGTACTCAAAGGAACTGACATCAGTTCTTAGTGGTGATGATGATGATGATGAAGATGCTGATGGCTAACATTTATATAACTTTTTAAAGATTATAAAGCCCACATTTTACAAATAAGGCAACTGAGGTTGAGAGGTAAAATTGCTTGTTCAAGGTCACATAACTATTAAGTTTTCAGGGCAGGATATGAACTGAGGTCCTCCAAACTCCAAATCCATCACTCTACCACTGTACCACCAACACATACACATAACTTTCCCAGGTTTCAGGTTTGTCAGCTGCAAAATGAGAGGTTTAGATGAAATGGCTCTTCTGTGATCTTAGGAACTCTGAGAGAAACTCAGGTTGCTGTGGAATATCTCATCTCTAAAAATTACAAATCTTTCAGCCCATTGTCGTAATCATTATGTGTGGCAATTAGAATCTAATCCACTAAAAATACCTGCCAAAGAAACAAAATTCGATCTTGAAAGATGGACCATTACTCTGAATTTATAGTCTGAGGACCTCCATTGAAATCCCATTTCTGCCACTTAGTAACTTGTCTTGAGCAAGTGACTTCATCTCTAGAAACCTCAGTTTCCTCGTCTGTAAAAGGAACAGGTTGGATGACTTCCAAAGTGATCTATGATTCAGACACGCTCTATCTGTGCCAAGTATCTGCAAGGTGCAATTTCTAGACCCATTGACCCTAACAATCATTTCTGGCCTTTTGCTGTACAGAGAGGGCAAGGATGTTGAGTGTCTTATTTCACAAGCCCCACCTGCCAACTCACCCAGACAAGGATAATGGATAACACATTCTCTATCAGCACTTTATCTACAATAAATTCATCTCACAAGGCAACTGGGTTCTACCTTAGCTCCAAGATGCCAAAGCAACCACCTGATCAGTGGTTGACAGAGTCAGGAGAAAGACAAATTAGCAGATAGCATGTGCTGCAGGTCTGCCCTCAAAATGTAAGCAAAAAGATAAATGGTTTCAGACCAGAATGTCCAATTAGCAATTTCTTGGATGGGGAGGGAGTTGACATTTTGTCAAGGGAATATGATTTTAAGGAGAGAAGAAAACAGCAACCATGCATCTATGGGAGTTCCTCCATTGAGGTGACCCGAACTAGGGTCTGCTGGAGATCTCTAACAGCCTTCTCACTTCTCTCACTGTGGTATCTACCTTTTCACTGACTCATTTCTAAGAAACAAAGGTGGCATGGGCTTAATCTGTACTTTATTCTTATATATTCTCAAAGCTTAAAATTTTAAATTTACATTTCTTAACCAAGGGAACTACTGAAGGTGTTATAATATGATCAGGTCTGACATTTGAATCAATTAATATTTGTTAAGCACCTACTATGTGCCAGGTATTGTGCAAAATGCTGGGGATACAAAACGAAGTAAAAGGCAGCTCCTGCCCTCAAGGGGCTTACAATCTCTAATAGTTTTTCCTTGGTCAACTAAGGAACTAGTTTTCTTTTCAAGATGACCCCTACATGATCTCCATGTCTCCTCCTCCAAATCTCTGCCTAGGCTATATATGCCTCAATTATTGGAATGTATTCCTTCCTCCATCCTTATCTTAGAATCTTTTTGTCATTGTTTCATTTCAGTCTTGTCTGACCCTTCATGAGAGATTTAGGGTTTTCTTGCAAAAATACTGGAGTAGTTTGCCATTTCCTTCTCCAGCTCATTTTACAGATGAGGAAACTGAGGCAAACTGGGCTAAGTGACTTGCCTATGATTACACAGCTACTCTGAGGCCACATTTGAATTCAGGAAAAGTCTTCCTGATTCCAAGATCCCTATTCTATCCCCTAAGCCACTTAGTTACCTTTAGATTTCCTTAACTCCTCAAGATTCAGCTTAAGTGCCACTGATTACATTTACCTTTCCTAATTTCTCCTAGGAATTCATAGTTCCTCCTAAAAAAAAAAAATTCATTTACCTTAGTATGACAAGATATGGTGAACCAATAACCTGGGTTACCCAGCCCCATTCCCCCATTCTTAAGACAGTCGGTCTCAAATGTCCTGTTATATTTGTATATGTTTTGAATTTATAAAAAGGAACATTCTTTTTCTTCTTTGCAGAGATTCTATGGGTATAAAATAGTTCATATAATGCCACATTTTTTCAATATGTTGGTTAATTTTGCTGAGCTGTTTTTCTTTCCCTCCATTTTCTTCTTTATTATAAGGTACATTGGAAAATGTATACGTTTTAGAAAGAAAATATAAGGATAGATTTTTCAAAAAATTCACCCCTTGGGAACAGAAATTGATTTAGTATTTCTATCAGGCAGAAGCCATGCTGTGGACTCATTCTGAGTCAAAGATAATTGTATCAATGAAATATTTATGCGAGCTCATTATAGTAAAGTACTAGGTTTCAGAGCAAGATTTGGGGGCAGTTTAAGTGAGAAGGCAAGAAGCAGGTTGGGGTTGTGAAGGACATTCCAGGTCTGGCAGATTAATTTACTGAACCAAAGCCCAACGCAGCTGGACACATTTCTAAGATGCCCATCAAAGGACAGGGAAGCCTTCTCTCCATCTGGGCAGATAGATGCTAGCTCTAGTTACTTCTGTTCTGGAAACTCTTGAGAGAAGGGAGAACCAAAAACCTGTCAGGAAACATATCAAAATACAAAATTCAGGTCACTGTGGGTTTGTCAAAGGAGGGGATTTCCACTCTCTACATTCTTTGGACCTGATACCCAAGACTCCTTATACCCTGAGACTGAAGGAGGCAGCCAGATAGGGATGTGAGTGGAGAAACACAAAGCTCCAGAGGCCAGGCTCTGAGCTGCTGAGACCCAAGGAAGCCCCTGAGTCTCCAGAAGGCATCTCAGAGCCAGATGGTGAAGATATGAAGCGATACGCTCAGAGCCCCTTTGGAAATTGTCATACCACTCCACGCTGGGTTTCAGGATCCCAGAACAAATGGGGCTGCGGGATCGAATATATTTCATTGTGAAAAAGTGCCCTGGAAAGGACAATAAGAATAAAAAAATACCAATTCTTCCACACGCAGGATTGATTTGCTAGTCACTTATCTAGAAGTGCAGTATACAGGGGAGGTGGAGAGAAGCAATTAGGCTAACACAATGACAGCCCATCTTATTTCACATGGTGGCAGAACTAGTGGGGCTCTGAAGTCTTCTCTAAGCTCCCTGCCTTTGAGTCAGTCTTCCTTCTTCTTTGTTTCTCCCCTTCCTTGTTTCCTTCTTCCTCCCTTTCTTTCTTCCTTTCTCTATCCTCCTCCCTCCCTCCCTTCCTTCCTCACGGCTTCCACGTTTTCATGAATCTTTACCTACCTGGCAAGGCAAAGTACAATTTCTCCTCTTCTCCAAGGTACCCAAGACCCAAATGATACAGGGGAGATCTCAGAGACAACATAGAGGCTCTCAGAACATTGACTTAGCCAGCCAGCCCTGAGCCATCCATGCAGGAGACAACGATGGAGGAGAAGCTCCCAGTGCCCCCTTTAATCTTTCTTTCTCAAGCTTTCCCCAAAGGTGCTCTAGATCCTGAAGGATCAGACTTGTAATACTTTAACATAAAAACACAGAATGTTAGAGCTGGGAGAGTCTGTGGCTAAGCTAACTTAAATCAAAGGGATTTAATGGTGGGGAAAAAATTGGTGTGAATATTCAATGTATACCTAGGATCAGATGATCGTAGTATCACATTGAGCTGATTCAAATTAAAATAATTTGTTTTAATCAATGGAAAAACTGTTGTCAATATTTAGGACATATCCAGCATGAGAGAACCATAGAATCTGAGATCCAGAGCTAGAAGAGAAAAAGCTGGCCATAAAACCAGATAATATTTGTAAAAAGCATCTAGTAGCAAGCCTGGTGCACAGTAGGTGCTCCATAAATGCTTATTCCCTTCATTATCTAGTCAAACCCTCTCATTTTATAGATCAAGAAACTTGGATTCCAGGAAGGAATTAAGTGAAAAGGTAGGACTTGAACCTTGATCTTGTGAGTTCACAGCCAGTAATCTTTCCCCTCTCTTCAACTAACTCCTCAGCCCCTCATTTAAAAATGAGGAAACCAAAAAGGAGACCACTTGCTCAAGGTCATGTTTAACAAGGGACTTGATCAAGATTACAGACAGTGGCACAGATGGGACTGGATCCCCCATCATCCAGGGCTCTTTTCTTTGCAACAAGAAGCACCATGATGGATTGATTGATGAAGGAAGAAGCTGATAAGAGGCAGGCTTGATTAAGTAAGTGACAAGAGGACTGGATGGATGGAGGGAGAGTCTGAGAATCTGAGACTGAATCTTAGCACTTATACAACCTCAGGAACTGTGGGGAAGTCACTTTAATGCAGTGAACCTCAATTTCCCCATCTATCAGTGAGGGGGGTAGACTAGCTGACCTCTGAGGTCCCTTTCAGCTCTAGAACCTGATCCTGACCATATACTGATTTTTAACACTAATGCTTTCCATAGGGGGAAAAAAAATCATTTAATTTAAAACAGCAAAATAAGCTTTGCCCCGCCGCCCAACTACAATCCCTTCAATTGAGTGTAAGTTTTACTTTTTCTGACCTGAAAACCAACCAACCATTACTTTGTTTTCCTTAAACCCAGGGTCTGAAGCATGCCTCTTATCCAATCAATCAACTCAGATTTATGGAACACATATAGACATAGTGTGCAGGGGAAGGGGATGGGGGAAAAAGGGGCAGGGGAGACAGAAAGGAACATTAGGATACATCTGATCTGAGAATATTCAGGCCAGTTTACTCCTCTGACCTTCTAATTACTTGGTACATATGTTTAATTCTTTATCAATGAACATATGGTTTCCAGTTGTTTCTCCTCTCTCCTGGAGGAGAGGGACTACTTGATTTTTGTCTCTGTATCTCTAGCACCCAAGACAAGAGCTTGTGCAGAGAAGATACTTTATAAAGGGTAAAGACCACGTCTTAATTAATTTTGTACCTCATTACCCTTATTCCCCACAAATCGAGTCTTACACATATTAAGAACTCCAGTTGTTGAAAGAACCATTACAAAACTTAGGATGGATACATTTGGTCATCCATCCTAAGTTTTGTAATGGATCTTTCAACAATGTATCCATTTGCCTGCCCTGGTAGCAACTTCAGGAGAACACAGGTAGTTGGTCCACATCACATCACAGTCTTGCCATTATCTCTACCATGTCTGCAAGCATAATCATGTAAAAGCTACAGTAACCTCTTTGAAAGAGTTTATCAAGAGTTACTTCCACAAAACAAAGAGATCATCTAACTAGATTAAGGGGCAATGTACCTGATTTTAGATTTCCAGACGACAGTAATTTAGGACAAGACCATAGTAAATTTCCAGTTATGTGCCGCTGTCATATTATGCTATGAAGTACATGAGAATATGGCAGAATAGCCTAGGAAGTGAAGCCTATCACTGACAAATGCATCATGAGGAAAAAAAGGGAGACAAAATCAATAATATTTCTCTCTCCATGGTTTCAACAGCAATAGTTGTATATGCCATAGATTTGTCAAGCTTGGAATAGAGAGTTTCAAGTCAATGACAAAGGCTTCCTTTGTCAAGGTAGGGATTTGCCGAAGAATTATAACATATCACTTTATTTGGATTCCACCACCACAGATGAGCATTATCTCTCTAACATTCTGTCAACATACGAATGGGTCTGTGTCACTTTCTTTTAATACTCTAATTTGCAGAATCACAAATTCAGAGTAGAAAGAGCTCTTGCTGGTCACTGAGTCCAACTCTCTTATTATTTTGTACATGAGGAAATTGAGGCCCAGAGAGGTTCCTACTATATTTCCTCTCAACCATTTGAAACCATTTCTGAAAATCTCTGGTGCATGTCAGACTGTGCCCAGAAGGAGTTCTTCCATTAAGGAGAAAATATCATATCAACTGCAGAACTGAGAAGACTATATCTAGGGATATATGTTCAGTTGCAAGCATTCCACTTTAAGAGGAAATGAGGAAACTGGACTATGTCCAATCAAGAGCAACTAGTATATGGAGGGGTGTACAAACTTTCACGGGCTATAAGCAAATAGCATAAATCAAGCAATTAAAGTTGTTGATCCAGAAAAGGAAAGGACTTGGAAGAAGGGAAGGAAGTGTAGGATAGTCAATTTCAAATATGTAAAGGGCCATCAAAAGGGAGACAATGGTCTGTACTGCTCTAGGAGGCAAAAATCAGGATGAATCAGTACAAGTTAAAGAGAAAGAGATTTCAACACCATTCAAAGGGAACTTCAACAATTAGAAGTGGCTTGTGAATGGGTCATCATGAGGAGCCTTTAACTTTAAAAAGTTTAAAAAAAAGGGAATTCTTCTATGAGGTAAAAAAATGAGGGGTAGGGGCAGCTTGATGTAAAGGACAGAGGTCAGAAGACCTTAGTTCCCAGGACTGCTATGTCACCTGTGACACCTTGGAAAAAACACTCAATCTCACTTCAGTTTCTTCAAGTGAAAAAATTAGGTTGGGACAAAATGACATTGAAGGTCCTTTTGCAGAACTAAATGCATGATTTCATCATCTCTCGGGTTCTAATCTAGTCTCCAAATCCCCAGTACAATGTCAAGTTCCCAACAGATGTTTCCTTGAGAATAGTGGGATCCTTCAGATGAAAAATACATTTGAGCAAATAAATAGAAAGATTTTTGTGAAATGAATAGAAAGATTTTTCTTTTGCCTGTATTTCTTCCAAGAAGCATGAACATAGCTATATGGTTTTACCCTCTGAAAACAATTTTCCCTTCTATAAATGTTTTACAAGAAATGAATTGCACTTTGTAGGGGCTATAGTTATAATTGAATAAACTATTTTAACCATTGCTGAGAAGAGCTGCTAACAAAGCACACACCTCTTCTTTCTCAGGTTTTTCCACTATTGGGAAATTAGCAACTTTGAAATTCAGACGTCCCAAAACACAAAATGCATGTTCTATTAGCCTTGTAGGGGAAATACTTAGCCCACAAGTCATAATATATCCTGAGTCACAAAACCATAACAATACAAGCAAATCGAATTATTTCCTTTTGCATTTAATTTAGAGAAGAGGGGCAAGATTGCCTTAGATCTTTTCCTGAGAGTCAATGGGGTCTTCTGTAATTTTAAAACAAAAAAATTCATTAGGTTTTATTATGAAAGCAAATTAAAAAACCAGTACTTTGATATATACGTTTCTAAAACACAATCTGAAACTTGGCATGGGCACTAGGAGCACAGAACAGCAGAAAAGGCCTTGGCTCTAAATTCTGAGGACCTGAATTCAAATCCCACAAGAAATGCTGAGTGACTATATGACCTGGGGTTAAAATTCTAGGGATTGTTTCCTAATCTGTAAAACTACAAGGCTGTAAAGGGCAGCTTTGGGGCCATTGGCCACATAGGTGAAATAGTGCATAGAATTCCAGGCTTGGACCCAGAAAACCCTGAATTTAAATCCTTCTTCAAACACTCACCCAGTGAATGACTCTGAGGCAAGTAGTTTAACATCTCTCAGTATCCTCATCTGTAAAATGTTTTCATTTGTTTACTTTTTAACCTACCTCATATGTTTGGTTTGAGGATCAAATGGGATAATGTTTGTAGAGTGCTTTCCAAACCTTAAATTGCTATAAAGATGGTGGTTATTATTGCTAGAAACTATTATTATTCCAGCTTTAGAGCTGTGATCCCAAGTCATTTTGAGATCACTCTAGACAGGAGGGAGCTAACATTTATAATGGATAATGCAACTTACATATTTTTTTAAAGAAGAGGAATAAAATGATGAACCTCTCTTCCCCGGCCTTTGAATGTGTGGATGCACACACCACGGAGACACGCTGGCTTGTTAAAAGCATGAGTTTCTGTTGGGGAGGCATGCTGAGGAGAGAGGTAGTTAGTTACCATAGCAACAAGACTTACCATCACAGTGAAGACCTATAAGACTGACTGACTCTCTCTCTGACTCTGACTCTCTCTCTCTCTCTCTCTCTCTCTCTCACACACACACACACACACACACACACACACACACACACACACACACACACACACACACATCCAGGCAGCCAGAGGGGAATGTAGTTGAAATACACCCTCTGATTTTACCTACAAGGTGCACCCAATGTCTTCAATCACTTGAGTGTAACTTGAGCCACGGCAAGTCACTGGGGAGGAGACTCATCAATGACACTGAAAGGAACATTCAGGTCAACATTATACAAGAATACGCTACTGATGAAGATCATGCCTTAAAACTCCATTCTGCTTTAAAGCCACAAGCATAGTGTTTGAGTCAAACATGGATGTACTCACTCCTAGAACCATAAAATTTCCAAGATGAGACTCAGGGGTCTTCTGGCTCAATCTATACCTAGAAAGGGATCCTTCCAAACAAAAGCGGAACAGTCTTTGCCTGAAGACCATTAGTGAGGGAGAAACCAATACTTCCTAAGGTATTTCACTCCATGGTTGGATTGCTTTAATTGTTTTTCTAAAACCAAGTCAAAATCTATCTCTGAAACATCTACACATTAGGCCTGGTTATCGTTTCTGGGGCCAAATAGATCAAATCTAATCACTGTTCTTTAGGAGAGCCTTCAAACACTTGAAGCAAGCTATGATGTCTCCTCTAGGTATTCTCCACATTAAATAAGCCTACTTCCTTCCACTGGCCCTGATATGGCATGGACTCAAGGACCCTGGCATTCTTGGCTGTCTTCCTCTAGAAGCCCTGAAGCTTATCCATGTCCCAGAACAGAGTAGAAAGGAACTACCGCCTCCTTGTTTCCCCACAGCTAGGCTTCTCTTAACGGAGACCAAGACTTCTGGTTGTTCATGTCACGCCTTTGATTTATATACCGAGTTTCCTCCAGGTCTTTTGGAGACAGACATCTGCCTGACCACACAACCTAAGCACAGGACAAGTATTTAAAAATAAAGAATAACGAAAAACCTACCTCCTACTCCAGAAATAATAATAATAATAATAGCTAACATCTATGTAACACTTTAAGGTTTGCAAAGTACTTCACCAATATTATCGCGTTTGATATTTTAATTCTTCCAATCATTGCCAGCCTGCCACAATCACTAAAGAAATGGATCTGGGGGGTAATTAATAATAAAAATAGCTCACACTTCTATAACACTTTAAGATTTGCAAAGCACTGCACAAATGCTGATCCACTAGATCCTCATACGATCCCTGTCAAGCAGCTGCTTTTCATAAAAATATCCATTTTACACAGTGCATTGAGACAATAAGTGATCTGCTCAAAGTCTTTCTGACCTCCAAGTCTAGTACTCTTCCAACTATGCACCCCTACCTCACAGTGGCTTCTGGAGAATTGTTTACCTTTCAAAACATGATGGAAACTTTGCCCAGTTGCAAGTCAACATTATCTCTAAACAAGAATGACTAGGGTTGGGGGCGGGGGAGGGAGTTGTCAATACACAATAAAATTCCCTTTCCTATCAATTCTGGGCTTGGAAGATCTGGGTTGAAGGACTAGAAATGTGGCTAACTTATTCCAGTCAACTGAAAGCCCCCAGCCAAGATATTCAGCTTTTAAACAAAGGCCTGAGGGTGGGAAACCAGATCTTCTCCAAACTGGAGCTTCCTGACTTAGAAATGACCCTGCTTTCAAGACAAATGTGGGAAACTCTACCGTTCAATAAATTCAATTTCTGGCCAAATTTTCTACATTCTTCTCATTGCTCCATTCTTTGAAAACCACTTTAATTACCAACCAAAGGAGAAATATTTAATGGGCTAAGAGGCTAATTGTTTCCCAAATATTTTCTGAAGCTGGGTGATATGACAGAATCTGATTTAGATTCAAGCATTTCACTGCTGAGATGAGTTTGTAGGGAAGGGTAAATTATGCAGTCCTAGTACTAGTTGGGATTTAAGAAGTTAGCATTGCATATGAATTGTGTCCTTTTTAAAAAGAAGCTATAACAATATGAAATAGACACGGCCTTCTCCTTGATTAGTTCTCCATTTCCATCTGTTTTAAACTATGTCACCAGGAGAATAAGGCAATTCAATACTTTTTGTACAAAAACACCCTCACTCAATATTCCACAATGAGAAACTTGTGCTATTGAATTCAATTACGGTCAGAATGGGGATAGAAGGAAATGGAATATTCAGGACCCAGGACACTCACTTTTCAATCAGGTGGAGACATTAATTCTCTGACAGTGGCTTCCTCTTACTATTCCATCTTTTCTTGCACAAGGAAAATGAGTTTCAAAGGCCTTCCAAGTCTCCAAAGGCAGTCAGCTAGCAGCAGCACTATCTATGGCCCAGGACTGTCAAGTCACCATGTTGCCATGGCATCCATGATGAAATTACCCACATAGTCCTGAAGGCTCTGAAAAATACCAGCCTCTAATCTCCCAGGTGGAGCATATCTCCAAGATGGCAAGACAGCTGCCATCTTCCCTACAGCCTATATTCCTCCGAAGCTCTTGTGGGGCAGGTAGCACGTGGGAGTCAAATCTGGTTAAACCGATGCATAAATACAATCTGCAGTTAAACAAATAGCTAAGTTATCTGATGCCAGTAATTTAAAAGAAAATATAAAGGAGAATATCTAAATGAGTGAAATATTTGCTGGAAAATATAATGGGAGAGAAGAAAAGAGTGACCACACCCAGCCCATCCTACCCCTTATCCCTGCTCTGCCAACGGGAGAACGTAGATTAATTCTGCCATACTTTAGCAGTTTCTTTATAAGTTTAGGTACTGTTGTCTAATACCTTTCCCATTATCCTCCTCAGAGCTGTGTGTTGGTGACAGATGGGAACAAGGTAGGAGAGACATGGCAAATGTCTTTATAAGGTGAGTATGAACAGTAGAGGCAGTCCTTGCCCCCAAATACCTAGTAATTCCCTTTTATCCCTACACCCCAAATCTTAGAAAGTAGACAGCTCTGAGAGTGCCCCAATTAAGTAGCTAACACATACTGTGTTGTGTGGAGGTGTGACCTTGAAATAAAACCTTCAGCAAAGACACAATCATCTTTAAAAAATCATACGGAACCGAAAGACAAAGGCTTCAATATGAAACTTCCTAGAGAAAGCTGATAATAACAAAAGTCATTCTTCACTGAGACTGACCAGAAGAAATTTCAAGTTAAAACATATCCACTATGTACAGAATATTTTACGAGGCAAGTCAAGAAGTTTTCATTTAAGGCTTACGATGTGCCAGACATAATTTCTGAGAACACACATAGAAAGAGAAAGACTGTTCCTTCCTTCCAATGGGGAGATTACCTTCTAAAGGGGGAAGACAGTACATAGAAGAAAGTTGACAGTGGGTCTGAGGAAGCTGAGAAAAGAAAATATATTCAGTAAAGGAAGCTCAGAAAGGCAAGAGCCTAGAGAGAAAGGGAGACATGGCTGACTGGGAGTTTCTCTTAAAATGGCAGATCTGGGAGGAATCAACCAATCAGAAGAAGGGGTTACAGGGGTGAGGTATACCTCTAGTATGAGAAGCCCAAGACTGGAGTGAGAGTCTGAACAGAGTTTCTTAAGCTGGGATGCATGGGTACATTTCTAGGAACTCATACATTTGGGCCAGAAAAGAAGATTACATACATTTTTGCTAGCTTTGGGACTTGGTGGTAATTCTTTGAATTTTATTTTATGCCTTTAAAAAATGATTCTGAGGAGGGGTCCTAGGTTTCCCCAGGCTGCTCAAAGAAGCCATAACACAAAAATGGTTGTAGGCAAGTCTGAGCATATATTAAGTCTCCAGCATTAAAGCAAATATGCTTCCCTTGTTGGTTAATCAATATTTCTTTTTTGCTTATTTTTCATAGAATTATAATTCTTCTTGCTTGATACTCATCCATTAAGATAAAAATCAATGGATGATAAAACCTCATTAATTCTGATCATGCTAATTCAGAATTAGTGATAATTTGGTCAGGAAGAAGGAGAGAGTTTAGTTTTGCATTATCTCTGGCAAGCAGTTTGCTAAGCTAATTAATAAAGTCAACAAGATTACGAGGGATTGTTTTCTCTTCAGAAGAGTACCAGCTACAAGAATTCCTCCAGTGTACCTAGTATACTAATTATAAATCACTTTTCAGGAGATAAGCAGGTCCTCCTACTGAACAACACTTGAATTTTCTAATATGTGCCCTTAGAGTCAATCTGCCTTTGGTTCTAAACACCTTGAATTTTCATTCTTCATTAATTCCACTTTGCCCACCATGCCTAGGCACAATGCCTGGCACATCATAAGGATTCAACGACTGGTTATTGATCACTGGTCCCTCCTATGCTCCTACTTCCCGCCCCAGTTATCCTTTGCTGATAAATGGTCAAAGGATATGAACAGGCAGTTTTCAGAGGAAGAAATTAAAGCTATCTATAGTCATATGAAAAAATCCTCTAAATCACTATTGATTAGAGAGATGCAAATCAAAACAACTCTGAGATATCATTTCATACCTATCAAATTGGCCAACATGACAAAACAGGAAGATGATAAATTTTGGAGAAGATGTGGGAGAGTTGGAACACTAAGTCATTGTTGGTGGAGCTGCGAGTTTATCCAACAATTCTGGAGAGATATTTGGAACTATGCCCAAAGGACCACAAAAATGTGCATACCTTTGACCCAGGAATATCACTTCTAGGACTGTATCCCCAAGAGATCATAAAAATGGGAAAGGGTCCCACATGTACAAAAATATTTATAGCAGCTCTCTTTGTGGTAGTCAAAAACTGGAAATCAAGGGGATGCCCATCAATTGGGGAATGGCTGAATAAATTATGGTATATGAATGTAATGGAATACTATTATGCTATAAGAAAGAATGAACAGGAAGACTTCAGAGATGCCTGGAAAGACTTATGTGAACTGATGCTGAGTGAAAGGAGCAGAACCAGGAGAACTTTGTGCACAGCAACGACCACAGCGTGCGAGGAATTTTTCTGGTAGACTTAGTACTTCATTGCAATGCAAGGACTTAAATAATTTCCAGTGGTCTCTTAAGGCAAAATGCCTTCCACATTCAGGGAAAGAACTATGGAATTCAATGGCAGAATGAAGCAGATAATTTTCTTCTGTATTATGTTTCGGTTTGTTTTATGATTTCTCCCATTCATTTTAATTCTTCTATGCAACACGACTAATGTGAAAATGTATTTAATAGGAATGTATGTGTAGAACCTATATAAAACTGTATGCCATCTCAGGGAGGGAATGGGGAAGTAGGGGGGAAAGGGGGAGGAAGGGGAAAAATCTAAGATATATGAAAGTGATTGTAGAACACTGAAAACAGATAAAATAATAATTTTAAAAAACTACTCAAATTAAGTTTAATATTATTCAAAGGTAACATGAGTCAGGTAGATGACATAGTGACTAGATTAAGGAATGTGGAATAGAAAAGATCTAAGAAGATCAAATTCAAGCCTCAGACATGTGTGTGACCCTAGGCAAGTCATTTAACCTGTTTGCCTCAATTTCTCAACTGCAAAATTGAGATAATAATAGCACCTATCTTGTGGGGCTGTTGTAAGTCTCAAAAGAGGTAATGATGCTTAGCAAACCTTAAAAAGCATATAAATGCTACAATGATGATTATTATGATAAAGGAGAAGAAAGAGGAGAAGCAGGAAGAGAAAGAGGAGGAAGAGGGGGAGGAAGAGAAGAAGGAGGAGGAGGAAGAGAACAAGGAGGAGGAGAAGGGGAAGAAGAATGAGGAGAAGGAGGAGGAGAAGAAATATTTTAAGTTTCTACAATGTGAAGAGGAGTCATTGCTCAAGATAAATCTTGGCTTAAGTTATCTGAAAGTAAGCTCTTAGAATTTTCATGATCAAGGCAGAGAAATCTCAACTGCCAAGCCCTGTGAACACTGGGAATCCAGCCACAAGTGTAGTCCCATGGGATACTTCTGAACCAGCCTACTGTAAATACAGTACCACAGCTAAGGCACCATGAAGGCTGGACTAGATTTTAAATTAAGTGCTTTGCAGCAAAGACAGGAAAATTAAAATAAGCATGTAACCTCAACCTCCCACTCTGACACACAGTTATATATCAGTACAGCAGAACGATTTAGTTAAATAAAATGCCTGATTATTTATTTTTCACTGCCAAACAGTTTTAAGCCTTATGTTCAATTAAGAATTAAGACTTGGTCACATACTCTAAAGACCAAATCATGTTTTTTCAACATCTGCCTTCCATTCCATTTAAAAAAAATAAAAGAAAATATATGCCTTCATTTTCTCCCAGTTCTACAGCTAAGGCTCTTTCACACTCTCTTCCTTTGGCCAAGTACTTATTAGGGGAAAGATCATCTTTGTCTCATAGAGAGTGTTGAATGGCTATTCAACACATACTTGTTGAATGAAAATATCATCACTACAACGAAGCTACTAACCAGCTAGTTCCTCTAAAAATGGACAAGAAAAGAATAAGGGAATTAGGTTAACACTTGCTAACTATATGGACTCTTAGATATGAGAATGTGTTCCTATAGAGGACTTTATTTGGAAATGTTTAAGAATAGCGTATTTGTCCATCTGCATAGATGGATTTGTATGTTTTTGCTATGGGATATGAGTTGAACTAAATAACCTCATCATTCACCTTTCAGCCCCAAATTTCTAAGATCATGTGACTCAAAAGGCAGTGGTAGTTAGGCATCTGGTGACATTTAAAGTAGAAGAGTGTTTCCTCACATAGCCTCTATTTAAATAATCATACTATTTGGCATCCATTTCATACTTCAACCAGTCTAAAGAACATTGATACTAAGGCAGGGTTTATAAATAAACCTCTGGAAGGAAAAATTGTCTCCAGAGTCTGCCACAGCTGCAAAGTAATTATGAGGATATATGATGGCTAGTTCAGCCCTGCTATATTGCATGTCTGTGTTTTGGCTACTGTCCAAATGCTGGCTAACCTCAACATTAGCTAAGAAGCCTGACTAATGTCTATTTCTAGAAGAGCTAACTGAAATTTGTAAGATTATTAACAATTGATTTTCTCCAGTGAAGACCAGCAATCACCACTGTTTCAAGGGGTAATGATTTCTTTTGAAGTCCAGTTAATTTATCTACCTATATTTGTGTTGTTCCTTCATAAGATTCAGTATTAAACGGGTCTCTATGACTTGTATTATCATCACCAAAGATTAATGTTATCAGAGTTGGTCATTAGCAGGCTGTAATATCTCTATTGCTATCTAATGAAGTCCAGGGCATGATAGCTACATGATTTGTTGATAGGGGAAATGGCAACTGGCTACTTGTAAGCACAGTCAGTTCAGATGTAAGATTGATGGGATAAGGAAAGATCATGGCTAGAGACTCCATTATTTGTCTCAAAAGATCGTCACTCCTGAAAAATACTTTTTAAGGCACATTGACTCTTTTGATCTAACATATGGATGGAAATAAAATTGGCTATAGTTAAAGCATTGAGAAATGAAAAGAAATTTGACTATGTCTGGAGGTAAAGAGTCAGTGAATCTTTAAAAAAAAATGGCTCTACCTCATCAATCTTTCTTGAGATTCAATGGACATTAGATATGTGTGAGCATGGGGTTGCTATTGAGCAGCCTATTAAGGCTATTGAGCTTCCTATTAAGGAAGACTATGGAAGGGATTGAGTAGTGCTATGACTGGTAAATGTTGTGTTAAAAGGAATAATAGGCTGGAAATTGGCCATAGGTTCCCCAGAGTTCTCAACACTGGACCCATTCCTGGGTCAATTCCTTACTCCAAGTTATTATTCCTGGATCCAAGTCTTTCATCAGTGGTCCAAGAAGTTTTTAAAAAGCAGCGAACACTGGATGGACCAGGTCTTTCTCTGTCAGTCAATAATGCTTAGCAATGACCTAGAGTGGGTAGGATATTGGGATGGAAAGAATGTTGCCATGGAGAGCCAGGAGACCCAAACACCAGTGCTTGGTCTAGAAAACTACATGGGATGTTAAATTGGCTGTGCTGTATGGAGTCACAGAATGCTAGAGCTTGAAAGGGATTGGAACAACATTGTCATTTTGTGGGTGAAGAAATGGAGGCGCCCTAAGGTCCTATGAGGTAAGTTGAAAAGGTCAAAAGCTTTCTGAGTCCAATTTCAGTACCTGTTTCCCTCTGGCATCCTGCCTCCTACCTTGAGGAAGTCAGTTCACCGCATTTCTCATCTATAAAATGAGGGGTTTGGGACCAGATGATATTTAAGACCTAAAATTATATGCCTTTGTGATACCATCATGAATCATCCCTCATACAAGAATATCCTAAGAAGGCAAATACAAGCTGAAAGAATTATAACAGAAGGAAACTCTGGCATCTCAAGGAAAATGAGATTTGCCCTAGTAATGAACATGTGGTTAATAGGGATAGACAACAGATGTGAAGGTCTGCAGATTGCTTACATCTTTAACCAGTACCACAGTGGGGTGCTTCATCTGAATTTCTGAATGACTCAGTAGCATCTAGTACAAAGAAGCAAACAGAAATTACTCCAATATTTGAGTGAATTCCTCTCCTCAATGTTTAACTAGGAAACCCAACCACAGACACAGATGTCTACAGAAGGGATAATGCTGATCAGGCCACAGATATGGGGCCTTCCCTACAGATCCAGCATTCATCTTTCTCCAGGTCCACATCCCTAACTGCCCTGAATGTGCCATAGGCATCTCACATGTCAAGAACAGAGCTCCTTTGTAAATTGTCTCCCTAAGCCAACCCTTCCTCCTGATGCCCCAACTTCTGTCAAGGGTACCCTGGTTTTCAAACTGCGAATCATCTTCAGGTCTTTTCTCTTTTTCAACCCCTTCATCCAGTCAGTCACAAGTCTTGCCAAGTCTACCTCCACAACATCTCTCAAATCCATCCATTTCTCTCTATGCACACTACACTCTCCTAATTCAAGCCTTCATCACTTGCTACCTAGACTGTTTCAGAAGCCTCTTGTTTGGTCTCCCTGATCTAGTCTCTTCATGTTTAATCCACACAGTTACTAAAACTGATAGACTTAAAATGGATTTCTGACATTATCATCACCAGACTCAAAAAGTTTCAACTGTTTCCTACTGTCTCTATGAGAAATTAGAGTAGGAAACTCTTCTTTTAGGCATTCAAAGACCTTAACAAGAGCACTCCAACTTATGATTCATCATAGATAATACATTACTCCCCATCGTATGTTCTGCACTCTGGCCAAACTGGTCTGTTTGCTTTTCCTTGTATGTGATAATGCATCTCCCAACTCTTCTGTGTCTTTATCCACCCTGCCCTCCAAGCGCAGAATGCTTTTCCTCCAATGTCCTGACTCCTAAGTTCAGAATTTAACTCCAGGAAGATCCATCTCCAAGTTCTTTCTACTTCCCTCAGTGAATTCTTGCCCACTGTTACACACATACACACACACACACACACACACACAACCTTTACGTCTATGTTGCCTTCCCTGCCCCTAGCAGAATCCAATCTTCTTGAGGGAAGGGTGGGCTCATTTTTCTAAATTTAAATCCAGTTCCTCACACAGAGCCTCCACACAGCAGGTGCTAAAGTATCACACTCACCACTACAGCTTTCTTGAAGGGGAGAGCAGTGCCCTATATAGAGAAGTTTTAACTGAGCTTTTCCTAATCCTAACTTGGACTTTCTCTCCTCTCAGTCTTGGAGCTTACTCAGTCCCCATTCTACAGCTAGATGGCTCAGTGGATTAGAGCACCAGGACTGGACTTCAAATCTGGCCTCTGACACGCAGCAGCTGTGTGACCCTGGGTAAGTCACTCACCCCTGTTTGCCTCAGTTTCCTCATCTGTAAAATGAGCTGGAGAAGAAAATGGCAAACTACTCCAGTATCTTTGCCAAGAAAATCCCAGATAGGGTCACAATGAGTCAGACCAACTGAACAACAATTACTTTTCCTTTTAGTCTCAAGACAGAGCAATCTAGCTCTTTTCAAAATTAAGTCTGTACTCTCAATGTATTTTCTCTATTGCTACCAGACCACCAGAAAGCTGAAGAGATGTAAGAAATTGGAAACACCTGGTCAAATGTCATACATTTTTCATGTGCAGATTTGATACACTGTTTTATCTACATAACCTTTGTTACCAAGATTCAAAATTATATTTCAGTAGCACTTAAAACTCCATATTTTACTGTTCACAAACCAAGTCAATGACCTAAGATGATTCCCTGAAGGAATGAGAGCTTTTTCAGGGGAAAATGCATGCCCAATTCCTATGAATTTATTCATGGAACTATATAATGGGAAATTCTACCAGAAACCTAATATAAAGTGATTTCAAATTGTAAAGCTTCCCTCACTGGGAAAAAAAAAGAAATTTTATGGTATCATTGACCTAACAGTTGGGAGGACCCTGTGAGAGCATCCAGTTTGATGTCTCATCATTTTGCACACAAGAAAAGTGAGGTTTGGGGATTTTGAGTGATTAATGCAAGGTCACACAAGTCACAACCACCAGAGGCAGGTTTTGAATCCAGATCTCTGACTCCAGATCTCTGACTCCAGACATGAGCACATATAAATATGCATATCTCAAAAAAATCACTTTAAATACCTTTGCAAAAATGTTCTTGGTTACATTATAAATGAACCTTCTCAGAAAAGATGAAAGATAAGTTTGACAATGGATAATAGCTGCTTCGAGATACTAGAACTAGGAATGATTCCAAGTCCTCTAAGAACTTGAGAAAAGCCTTTTAATGCACCATGATGCCAAGAAGAAGGCCAAACTCTGGGTCTAAATTCTGAAGCCAGGAAGCTTTCTTCTAAGTTTAGGAATGGTCTGCAAAACAAAGATGGCCAAAGAGTGATAGATAGTGCTGTGTTATGGGCCATAGAGGGCAGGTTAATGAGGCAGGAAACACAGATTCAGGACCAGTTTCTAAGACATACTGGAAAGTGGGCCCAGGCAACTCTAATTAATGGCAGACAAGTCGTTGGCTTGCGTGGTGAAAGGATTGAGGTGCAAGCGAGGAGGAGGATGCTCCGAACCAATGAAATAACACATCCAGACCAAAAAAAAAAATGTGCTTTGAAAATGGCTGTTTTGTGTCAAAAGATTCCATTAGGTCCCTCTGGGAACTACATTATATTTCTAATGACTAATTTTCATTCTAGGTGATGAATGAGAATAGTGCAGATTGTTTCAGTTTAGTTTAAAGGTATCCTTCCATTGAGATTACTCTACAGGGATTACTGTCCCTGGGTCTCCTAACTGGAAAGATCACGAAGCCTTTGTAAATACTCCCCTAATAAATTTATAAACACACACATGCATGTGCACGCATGTGCATATAGAGCATGCGCACGTGTGTGCGCGCACACACACACACACAGACACCAGAAGTGAAAGCCTAGAGTACAAAGTAAACTTTGGGAAGGGTTTTCCAAGCCCATCACCAAAGGCTAGCTTGCACAGTTGTGTAACAGGTGATGATGGCATTCTGCAGTCTCTCAATAGCATCACCTATACCATATAAATCATGATACATCAGCAATTTACTTAGTTCTGGTCAGTCAGAAGTCACCTCTCATGTGATCTGCAAGTGTCTCCCTCCTCACTGGATGCCCCATATCCAGCCTCTCACCCTCACCAATCCACTCTCTCCTGAGCCACCACAGTGATATTCCCAAAGATCATTTGTAATGACTTCATTCCCCTGGTCAAGGAGCTCTGGAGACTCTCCAGCATTTCCAGGGATAGACACAAAGTCCTGTTAGCATCAGCCTCCTGCCTAGGCTTGGGACACATTAATTACTCCACTGGTGTTGTATTCACTCATCAACTTTTCTTCACCTTTACCATTCCATCTTCCTGACTGACCTTTGCAGAGGCCACCCCCATCCCTAATGAGCATATGTAGATCTGCCTGTCCCCTTATATACACCTAGCTTCCTCTCAAACTCAGATCAGCCACCCTACACACTACAGGAGGCCTTTTCCCCTTTCCATCTCATCCTCCCACTCCTACAAGGGCCCCTTCTCCCATTGGTGAGTTCTTCCCACCATTCTAAGAAATGGTTCAAACCAACCATCCACCATTCTCCAGGCTTCATCACCCATGGCCACCCCTCCATGAGAACAGCTTCCCCTACCTCTGCTTCTCAGATCCCTTTTAGGTATTGTCTCCATCCCCAACCCTGTAGCAGCAAGCACCCAGGATGGCTTGCTAGCACAGGTTCTTAGTTCTACTTTTCTAAAAGGAAAGCAACTTTTAAGGGGTCAAAAATCTTCTTTAATCACATATACAAACAGCGAAAGCAAAGAAATAAAGACCAACAGACAGGCTTCCAACTCTCTGAACATAAGCAATACATACCTCACAGATCAACAGACATTCAACTATCTGACCATACATACGTACATAAATACATACTTAAGAGAGAGAGAAACACCCTACCAGAGTCTTATTTGGCACAGGAACCTTCTTCCAAAGAGTAAGCCCCAAAGCAAACCTAACCTCAGAGTAACTTTTTAGAGACAGAGGGTATCACAGCCCTCCTGATCCAGTGCCTCATTAACAAAAAGTGTAGGCCTTCCTATAAAATGAGCCTCCCCTAATCAAGCTTCCCTGAATGGGCTTCACGTGAGGCCTACTAATGGCCAGAGGGAGATCTTTAACTCTCATTACAATCCTATCCCTCTCCTACCTAGTGATCTGTCTCTTTTTAGTTGAGGCATTTGCTGTTCAGTCATGTCTGACCATTCGTGATCCCATTTGGGGTTTTCTTGGAAAAGATATTAGGGAAGTTTGCCATTTCCTTCTCCAGCTCACTTCACAGATGAGGAAACTGAAGTAAACAGGGTTAAGTGACATGGTCAGGGTCACCAAGCTACTAAGTGTCTGAGACTGGATTTAAACTATGAAGATATCTTCCTGATACCAGGACCTGTGTTCTATCCACTGTACCAAATAATATCTTTATAAATTAATATAATTTACAACATCAAATAGTCAATCTCCTCTCCCTTTCTACTGAGCTCCCTCTTGTAATGTGAATCAATACATGATTTCTACAGTGGACTTTGTATGCCTCTGTCTGTAAAACTCTATTTGTAATGGAGTCAATCAGACCTTAGAAACTGGTTTGAGAGAGTAATTGCTAATTAAAGAAACTTGTTGATCAACAATATGTCTTAGAAATGTTGGTAAACAACCTAAGAAACATCTGCACAAATAAAAGTCTGAGTACAGATTTGAAAAGTGAGTTCTGAAGTAAATACATGCTACGCTTAGAAGAATCCATGCAAGATGGCCCCTCTGGCCAATTCTACAACATAGAAAAGCTCTTGAAGGTTTGCCAAAGCATTTTACATTAATTATCATACTAGATCCTATAATGTGTGGAAGGTCCTATAATTACTTTGACAGATGGGGAAACTGAGGGTTGAGGGAGGTTAAATGACTTTGCCTAGGGTCACATAATTAATAAGTATCTGAGGTTGAATTTGAATCTGAGTATTTATAAAGCCATAGGGGAATTCTGCTTTCCTGAAACTAGACATCCACCATTATTAATATAATTCAGACAACACCCCTATGTGACCTTTTCCAAAAAAGAGTTTGTTTCCTAGAAAGCAGAAACATTCATTTGGGACTTTGGATGATGATTTTGTGGGTAATAGTCCAAACCGTGTGCGTGTGTGTGTGTGTGTGTGTGGATGTGTGTGTGGGTATGGGTGTGGGTGTGTGTATGCATGACAGAAACAAATTGATAATAAGTCCTATATTCATTGAGGATTATAACATTGAGTTGGACCCTATTATCATCATTACAGAGACACAGTTATATCTATACATGGTGGCATGCAGATTTGTTCATGTTCTTTTATAAAGTTTCCATGGTGGATCTAGCCAAAAATCCTGGAAGTCTTCTTGTAGGCCTTTTAACCTTTCAGGTTATGAGGGCAACACTCATGTTTTCCATCTATTATCTTACCAACTTTCTCCTGTGATGACTTACTTCCTGAGTTTTATTTTTGCACTATATTTTTTGGATACTGATCATTGTTAACAAAAAAAAAAAAATCAATCTGTTTATTCCCACCATCCATTTCTATTTGGGCACCTTTGACTTAAGTCACCTACATTTTAGATTCTCCAGTTCGAAACATTATGTGAATCACAAATATGCAGATGTTAAGTGATGCGTCTGTGTGTCAGAGTAATAAAAAAAGTAATACAGAATTTTGCAAATGCAATCTAGTCAATTTCATCTTCTTCTTATATCATGGACACAGCTCACAATCCATTCTTAGTGTCCATTTGAAGTATATTATATATAGATTAATTCAATCAAATGCCCAGCCAATGGAATACAAAAGTACGTGGGCATGCTTCATCTACTTGGTTTTCCTTTTGGCCTTTGTTAGACAAATCTCTTTTGAGTGGTTGAGGACCTTATTAAGGTTGGTCTGTAGCATTTTTGAACATGATATAATAAGCATATTATGTGCAATCAGGAAACTAGATAACCTCACTAACTATAAGCAATTTCTCTTTCATTTGGTTTTTGTAAAGGACATTCTCCATGAGAGTGGTAAAGTCACTTATTTGTTGCAGCTGCTTCACAATGGGAAATGACAATAAATAGTATCACTATCTATTCTTTTATCTGCTTATCAATTTTTGTCATCAATAGACTATATCTATTATAAATGACTTGTCCTTTTCTCCTCTTATTCCATTCTGCTAATTTAGTGTTGAGTCTAACCGTTTATATATTTGAAAGTCTGAATTTCAGAGACCATCAATTAATAAGTTACTCCCATATCAATAACCAGTTGTTTCTTGTCTTTAAGACAGAATGAATTTCATTTCTGCAGATGCTGGTTCAGTAGTTTCCATGTCCAGTGCATTCCAAATCTCTTTTTTTGAAGGAAATATTCATGATATACAGAAGTGAGATTTTTGTATAGTCTTCATACTTCTTCTTTTGTATAGTCTTTTGGTTCTTAATCCTAGATTATATTTTGCAATATATTTTATGCATTCTCCCTTCATGGTCAGAAATCACACTATAGTCACCAATCACCAGTATCTATATCTATACAGAGTTGGTTTGGCAGATACCTACTGTTGCATCCTTTGATACACATGTTAGCACATCAGCCACAATTATTTTTATGGTGGTATCACTCTTTATGCTCATTCATGCCATGAATATATTAAACATTAAATTTCTCTCACATGTTCTCCTCCCTTATCTTGCAATTCTAATCTCTCCCTTATCACTGTTCTAAGCAGTGAGGATACACACACACACACACACACACACACACACACACTCCTTCCCTCAAGTATCTTATACTGAACTAGGGGAATACAAAATATATGCAGGTAAGTTAATACCAACTACTTTTAATAGCGAATGATTTGAAGAGAAAAAGAAAGAAAGAGAGAAAGAGGGAGAAGGAGAGGGAAGAAGAAAGGAAGGAAGAGAGAGAGAAAGAATGAATATATTGATAATAAGAGTGTTCCCACAGAAAGTCTCAAGGAGCTGATCTTGGAAAGAATGTTAAGTATTCTAAGAGGCAGAGTTACAGGGCAAAATACATTACAAATATTCAGGACAGCTGGTACAAAGACAAGACTTCTCCACCAAGCTCCATGCACACACCTCACTCTCCCCTTATGCCCAGTTTTTCCCCATTAGAATGTAAACCCCTTGAGGGTAGAGACTATCTTTCTTTTTGCTTGTATTTGTATCTCCAGCATTTAGTGTGGTGCCTGGCACATGGTAGGTACTAAACAAACACTTGATGTCTGCATTTACCCATCTATCATCAAATGGCAAATGAAAGTTAGATGACAAGTTCTGTGATAGGACTAATACTGACTGACATTTCCTTACAACTTGAGTTCAAGCCATCCTTCCTCTTTCTCTCCAGGGCAGGGATTAGTTTTCCTTAAAAAGAGATAAAACTGTCCTCTGGACCAGACTGGCCCAAGTTTTGCATAATAAATAGCTTCTTTGTTCAATTCCTTTCCTTCAATTCCCAACATGGGGAAGACCTAGCCCTCTCCTTCAGCAGGTAATTACTTTCCCAGAAAGCAGATACAATTATCTCCCAGGACCTGATTGGCCCTGACTGAAGACTACACAGTGATGTGTCCATCATATCCTGCTCCAATGACTAGATGCATTCCCATATGAAGACAAGGTGGGGATGGGAGACTGGGGAGAGTGGGAAATCACAAAAGGTAGGTGCTACTGTATCTTTGTTGACCCTTTGTGCTGTGCTAGGGCAAAATAAGCCTCCTTCCAAGTGCCCAACACCGAACTGGAACCAGGAGCAGATTGGTGTTAGAACTGCCTCCAAAAATCCTACATAGAATAGCTAGAGTCAGATGGCAAATGGCTACTAGGAGTCACTCTACTAGTACTCCCCGAATGCCTAAGGTAAGTTTAGCATCATAACCACTACCCTTAAATATATTACATTTTGTTTTCGGAATGCACAATGAACCCATATGAAAGAACTGAAAAATAATCAAAGGCTGGATTGGAATACTGGTGTCTATAGGCACAAATCAAATTCAGAGAGTGAAATCAACATGGCCTTTATTGATCATAGAAGGCTTTATGTAAGAGAGCAAATCTATGCCAGGCCTCTAAGGACCACAAATTGGGAGAAATATGCACAGTATACCTAGTAGATGGTGGGAGATCCATGGACCTAGAGTAGAAGACAATAGAGATTTGCTACAAAAGATATATCCCCCATATTTACCAACAAGCAAAAAAGGAGGTAATATAAGTTTGGAAAAGCCTGCGTACTTTCATTTCTTTTGGGAGATGGCAGGAAATGAGGGCAAGACTCTCATTCAACATAACTGGAAAATGTAGTCTTTGTCCAATAAGGCACTGGGAAATCCAGGATGCCCCTCTCCCGAGGGTAGCAGATGATTACTTACGATATCAATCCCTAATTTTTGCCACTAGCATATTTTGCATTATTTGGCAGCTTACAAATGAACACAAGATGACAGCATCTGTCCCGTACCGTAGGCAGCCATGTGGAACAGAAACGCAATTTCTTACCTGAAAAACATAAACAAATAACACATATTTACATTCATTCCACACAAACTGATATCTTCTGGAGCAGCTGACAGCACATGGTTAATCAGCTGTTTCTACTTGACAAGAAAACTTGGCAATGGCAGGTGGATGGAGTTGTCTTCATTCAATATGCATTTTTCCCATTTAAGACTACTTTAGATGTAAACGCTCCCATCCAAAGCCTACCTATGATTAATGCACCTAATGCAAATGTGCAAAATCACTGTGTTCAACATTACTCAGAGCTGACGGCAATTAATAACAGTGTAATTAGTCACTTCCAGGGAGCTGCAATCAGAAATCAAAGGGACAAAGGGCTCATGATCCAAATCCCACCCACCAACCAAAGGCTGAAAGTTTTTTATAGGTGTTTTTTTTAAATCTAGCCCATTGTATTATTTTGTCCTTTCCCTCCCCCCACCCCCCACCTCTATACTTGAGAAGACATTTACTATCACAGTGTGCATTCCCACCAGGTCAATGGATCAATTCATTTTTTTTCTATTCAGGAATAGACTATTTCGCCAATATCTGTGTTCAGTCTCTGACTCTGACCTTCATTCACAAAGTTACTACATGTTACCCTACTTCATCCACTTAATAGTCTAGACCCAGGCAACCTACTGACTATGATATGCCATTTCTCATGTTCTCAGTGTCTTGAATGTTGTCTCTCCTTTCCTCCTGCTCCTTCCTTCCATCCTTCTTTTTTTCCCCTGCCTTCCTTTCTCTTTCTTCTGCTCTCTTCCTTCTTCCTTCCTTCCCTTCTTTCTTTTGGATGGGTTCAGTGGAGTGGAGGGTACAGAGGAGAAGGCAGATTGGACATCAAGAAATTATAATGGTGCAGAAAACAAAAGGTACTAGTAAAACTAATAAAACAGAGGTGATCTCACACACACAATTAGTTCTATGTTCAAATGGCTCTAAGTAGAAAGGAACTTACAAAGTGAATGACAGACCCTAGGATGCAGAGATGCAATGGACTAGAGATGATGTAATCCAATCACCTCCTTTTCAGAGGAGGAAATGGACCCAGAGCAGCTAAACACTTAGCCAGGGTCACAAGGACAGTAAGTACATAGAGCTTGGATCCAAAACCAGGTCTTCTGATTCCAAGTTCCCACCCCTTCAATTCAATTTGAGAAGCATCTACCACACCAAGTACTCTTCTTACCACCTGGTATGAGATGCCAGCAATATAACTTTTGAAATGAAATTAATTACTTGTAACAAATTCGATGATAGTAGGGGGAAAAAATCTTAAGAAATAATGAGTCAAGCCAGTTAGTCTTCCTTTACAGGCCAGAATGTTTCCCCTTATTGCCATCACTTCAACAGAGTAAAAGGTTTTCAGATTATGAGAAATTTAGCCAAATTCTTCCATATACATAGCTACATTCTTCCATATACAATATTTATATCATTTGGGTCATCATCACTTGAAAGAATTGAAACTTTTTCAGCCATAATTTATAGTCAAGGGATGGTATCATTCAGATGGAATAAATAGAGAAAGAAATAATAGGTGAGTGAGGTGAGGAGGGACTGGGGATGGATGTAGAATTCAGTATTAATTACGTCAAATTCTATTTCATTCTAATATTTTCCACTATGAACAAGATAATGGACACTCATTTCTTCTATTCTCTTAGAAGGTAGGTTTGAGATTCTCAGTGATTCATAAAGTTGTCAGAAATGGAGCATAGTTCATTAAAGTGTATTATTGTTCAATAGTTTTTCAGTTACATCTGACTCTCTGTGACCATTATGGGGTTTTCTTAGCAAATATAATGGAGTGGTTTACCATTTCCTTCTCCAGCTAATTTTACAGATAAGGAACTGAGGCAAAGGCAGTTAAGTGACTTGCCCAGACTCACACAGCTAGTAAGTGTCTGAGGTCAGATTTGAACTCATAAAGATAAATCTTCCTGACTCCAGGCCAGGCACTCTAACCAATGGGCCACCTTGAGGAAGGAAAATAAATAGGAAGAAAAGGTACTATCTCTTAATACTTAATAGTTCTTAATCTTTAAACATAACAGAAAAAAATCTAGGTCTCAGTAGCAAGTAAGAGGACTATAAGTTTAAAATGTAACTAAGAATTTAAAACTCTGAAGTAATAGAACTTTGTAATTAGGAGTAACAAATATTGATATCATGAGATGATTGCTCCATGATACATCATTTAGTCCTTTTCCCGACATGGGCTCCATCTACAGAGGGCTTTGGTGGAACATAGAACACTTCAGCTGGGAGCAACAAACAGGAAAACAGATAGGACACTAGAAGAATATGTGTGTGTATGCGTGTGTGTGATATAGATATAGACTGTGTTTGTCCTTCATTGCTGAAGAAGACCATGCCATCAGAGGAATGATTACATGACTTGACCTTAGCTTTGTTTAGCATGACGAAGGGTGGTTCAAGGTCACCAGCCTCACTTCTCCTCCAGAGCCATCTGAATCCAGTGACCAGATATTCATCAGGATGACTGGAGATGACCCAGGGTGCACTGAAAGACCTTGGGTCCTTTAGGGCAAAGTCTTTGTAGGTACTCACTTAGGGTGAGGTAACGCCCACTCATTGAACAGGCCTGTTTAAGAATATTATATATGTGTTTACACACACACACACACACACACACACACACACACACACACACACGTCAGGTAAGGAAGAAAGTCCATGGAAATGAATAGACAAAGAAAGAATCCTAATGCAGACTGACTCAAAAATAATGGCTAGCTAGCCAATACTTTATGCATTGAAATCTATTTATTTACATGTAAATAGTTAAGCATCAAGGTTACTTGGTTGTCTGAAAATTTAATCATACTTAAAATAAAGCATTTTAAAATGATAGGAAGCATGAATTATGAAGGGGGGAATGGAAATCAGATCAAGAGAAGAGAAGGGAGGAATTGATAATGGCTTTTCAAGTGGAGATTTTAACAAATATGAGACACTCAGTAAAAAAGAACACCCAGGCAGATGAAGGGGACCAGCCGCTATCAGCCATTATAAAAAATAAATCAGAGGACAAGGAGTTAGGGATCTTTACAAGGGAAAAATTGCCAACTGTTAGGTTTGATAAACATGGGAAGAAGGTGACCAGGTAAAACAGAGTGACGATGACCCTGTCAGTATCCTGTCCAAAGACTCTCTTAGGTTACGTTACATGACCCATAAAAGGTAGTATGGCATAATGTACAGGCTGGAAATCAGGAAAACTTGTGTCCAAATCTTTCCTCTGACACTAAGGTGTGTGACTGGACAAGTCACTGGACATCCTCAGGCAACTGAGTCCATAAGATGGATCTAGTAAGTCATAGATTAATTGTATCTACAAGGCTGGAAGGAGTTTCTGGCCCAGGAGATCCCTACACTTGTAAAATCACAGATCTTTTCTGTATTCACCTATATGATTAATAGCAGTAGCAAACAAAAGACATTGTCTTACAGAGAAGAAAGATTGGCTAGGGGAAAAGGAAGAGAAGATTAACTGGAATTTGTATTGTTAAGGCAGAGTTTGAACTCAGGTCTTCCCCTTTGTAAGTCCATTATTCAGCCTTGGGGCAGCTAGGTGGTGCAGTGGATAGAGCAGGAGTCAGGAAGATCTGAGTTCAAATCTCATCTCACACACTTGACACTCACTAGCTGTGTGACCTTGGGGTAAGTCACTTAACCCCAATTGCCTCATCCTGGGTCATCTCCAGTCATCCTGATGAATATCTGGTCACTGGATTCAGATGACTCTGGAGGAGAAGTGAGGCTGGTGACCTGCACAGCCCTTCCTCACTCAAAACAAAGTCAAGTGCAAGTCATGTCATCATTTCTCTGATGGTATGGTCTTCTTTGGCAACGAAGGACAAACACACACCGTTATTCACCCCATGAGATATGCGGTGATCCTACTGTTTAATTTTCAGTGAGAGCATTTACACCTTTCCAGTATTGTTCCGTTGATTTCTGGACTTTAAAAAGTGATGGAAAAAACATGGTAATAATGTATATTAAACTTAAAAGTGTCAGGGGTGCTTGACTGTGCCTATTTGTTGCAAGAGTTTTGGTTTCTGTGTGTGCACTGGATTGTGCATTTGGAGTGAGGTGTGAGTAGAGAGGAGAGAAAATAAACACTGACTTAAAAAAAAATATGATGGGTCCTTTTTTCCCTTACAGATCTGACTATTAAACATTTACCAATACACTCATGCTACTAGGCCATTGTATTAGTTATTATTTTGTTAAAATGCAGTTTCAAATGTCACAAAAATATATTTGTTTCTATTTTTAACGTATACTTTATTTTCTTGAAGTATTTTTGTTTCTGGGGGTTCAGTTTATTTTCTTTTCTAAAATCACTGTAAATACCTTCCATTTGGACTGGTCATTTAGATTCCTGCCTTTGGGACAGAAACAAGGCAGAATCTCTCTTGAAGGCTTTGCTGGCCTCACTCAGCTCCAGAGGTTCTCTCTACAACACTGCACAGACGGACTGGAAAGCTCTGGCGAAGCAGTGACTCAGAACCAGGTTCTCAAGAGTGACAAAGCTGTTCTGCTCCCTGCTGGGCTGCTGGTGAATTAACACAGAAGCCTTTTCTAGTGGAGAACCAAGCTGAGGGGTTGGCAGCCAGTCCACTTCCCTCCAAGGGCAAGCTGTGCATTGCCCTCTGTCTTCTCTGATATATATGATCCTTTCCAACCGATGATGGCTTGGCCACCCCGACCTCTGTGGGAATGGGCACAACTTGGATCATCCTGACAAGACACTCTTTAAACTGCTTCCTAGGAAGGAGCAGAGCGTCTCTTTCCAAAAGGAAAAAGAAAAACCCTTTCATTTCACTCATGAACTTGAGCAAGACGGTTATTTGACAAAAGACAGTGGCGGCTGTCACTGAGGAGTGAGGGATGTTACAGTCACGCCTGAGACTACTGAACACAGGCTACACATCAAAAGGGCTTTTGCTTGAGCCACAATAATCATTTCAGAATCTGAAAAATTCAGCTATTCAAGTTTATTTGATAGTTTTACAGGAGGAAGACTGAAGCTAAACAATGAATTCCAAATGGAAGTCTAACAAAAATTATTTTTTTCAACAATCATATCAAATTACTGAGATCAAATGACTGTATTCTTGGTAAAACAGAATCAATTCATTGAAAGGCAATGAAAAGAGAGGGTCTATTCTCTCCCCTCCTGGTCACAATTCAAATCATACCTACTAGATATATTTAAAGAGACAAGCAGGGGTGTGACCTAATAAAGTGCTGAAATGGGAATAATGAAGATTATGGACGTAGACACCATCTCAGATGGTGATTAACTGTGTAGTGCTCATCAATCTCTCTTAGCCTCAGTTTCCTCGTGTGTAAAGGGAGCACGATAATCACACCTAATGCAGAGAGTGGTTACGTGGCTCCAATGAAGGAGTTTCTATAAAGCCATGCCAGAAAGTGCTACATAAATGTCAGGTATTATTAACAGTACAGTGGGAAAAACCTGGGTTCAAATGCTACCTTTAAGCTTACCTATGTCAACTTGGTAAGTCAAAACTTTTCTGGGCTTTTGTTTCTTCATCTGTAAAATAAAGGGTCTGTCCTATGGTCTCTAAGGATATTTCCAAATCTAGATCTATGATGGCAGTGCTGTTGTCCGAGTTAGATATCCTCCATCTGCGATTTCATTTACATAGGGAAATCTCAATGAACAAACTTCCACCAATGTGGACCAGTAACTCTTCTGCAATTCATGGCCTAGAACCCTGAGAAGTTAAGTAACCTACCCAGGGTCATACAAGCAGTGTATGTCATGGATGGGACTTGAATCCAGATTTTTATAACAAAAAGGTAATATCTTGACCCACTATGTCATATTATCATTATAAATTAGATGAAAGTAATGGCTCAACACAAATCCTCTTCCTCAACATTTTAAGACAGAAAAGCCAAATGGTGTAGTGTAGTGGAAAAAGACCTGAGTTATAATTCTGACCCTTCTAGTGACCAGCTGTGTGACTTCGGGCAAGCTATTTCATCTGTCTAGTCTCAGGTCCCTTGTCTATAAAATTAGAGAGTTGAAAAAGTGGATGGCTAAGATCTCTTCCAGATGTAAAACTAATTATCCTAAAGCTATAATTACAAAATTGAAGGATGGAAGAAAAAACATTTATTAAGCATTTACTATGTGTCTGAAAAAAAAAAAGAGCAGGGTAGCTAGGTGATGTAGTGGATAAAGTGCAGGGCCCAGAGTCAGGAAGACCCGAGTTCAAATCCAACCTCAGATATGTACTATCTGTGTGATTCTGGGCAAGTCACTTAATCTTGATTGCTTCAGTTTCCTCATTTATAAAAGGAGCTGGAGAAGGACATGGTAAAACACTTCGGTATCTTTGCCAAGAAAATCCCAAATGAGATCACAAAGAGTCAGGCATGACTGAAAATGATCCAACAATAAATGTGTCAAAAACTCTGCTAAGAGACGGAAACAAAAATAAAAAATCAAAACCAGTTCTGCTTTTAAGAGACATATGTTCTAATAAGGGGAAATGATACATAAAAGAAAGTGATGGTTGGGTGCACTTTAGAGTATGTTCCTGGGATGGTGAATGGGGCCATGATGAATAAGAACGACGCACTTATTCTAAGAGCAACTGCAGAGTTGATTTATCATTGAGGGACACAATCTACAAACCCCCACAAAGACTCAATCAAGCAGGCATTTTGGAAAATGATATGACAATGGCACATTAAACATTAATTCTCCTTGCCACTCTAGTGAGAGTTGCAAAGGGAAAAAAAAAGAATCATTAGTGACTAGATGAAAAAAAACTATTTAAAATATCCATCAAGGCTTTATTAATATTCAGAACTTTACTCAAATACTTTCCCCCAACTTTATGATCATTTAACTGTTTTGTTCCCAAGATTTTGCCCACATCATTTTTCAAGTGTGGAAAAGTGATTTCAGAACCTTCAGAAAGATAGTGGTTTATGAGATGTACTTAACAGGGCACCATCATTTGTGGTGCATGGCATCCAATCAGGACTTTTTTTTGTTTTTAAGAGATTGTCATAACTAGAGGTTTTCTTTTGTCACTTTCTCCAAGGAAGCATCCAGGTTATGTTACTGTAAATGGCAAAACTAAAGAACAGCCAACATGAAGCCAAGATTAACAACATGAGAGTGATTTGGACAGAGGTGAGCGTGCCACTATTCCTCCTTCACTTCAGTATATCTCCAGACCCCCTGACTTTTTTCTGGGCAGTGTCTGTCCATTTGGGGAGATTCAGGACATGGCTGGAAGTCTCTCTGCTTCAAATATTTACAAAATAGAAAAGCAGGCACTATGCAACAAGGTGCCTAGATCCCCCTCTTTTTGCACTGATTCATGAGACATACAGGCACAGGAGATTGACCATTCAATGTATTCTCCATTAGCCAATTATATCATGGGAAAGGAGGAGCAAAGAGCATCATGAAAGAACAGAATTGGGAAAATGTCCACCAAGTAGCAGAGGAAGAGTTCTACATAATTATAAAACCTCCACTAAAGTGCTAAATATTATTTGTTTCAGCCAAAAAAGCAGGGGTAGTGAAAAAATAGGAAACAGCTTTAGAAAAAAGGGGGAAAAAAAGAATCCCCAATATAATAAATAAATTCTATAAGATAAAATAAAATCAAAAGAAATCTTCCAAAGGGAAGAACAAAACTGCAACAATTAAATCTCAAAAACAGAGTACAGATGTGTCTGAAAAGCCTGAGAGTTGTATAGAAATGTGACAAAATGATTCAAAGGAAGATCTGATAGCTATAAAAAAGGAGATTAAATTACTGGAAGACTTGAAGAAAATGAATATGAGCAATAAAGTATAAAAAGTGAAAAATTCAGTGAGATAATATGTATTATATGTATAAATATAATAATATATATAAATATATCATATAAATATTTCAATACATTTATTTATATGATATATAATTATATATTATAAATATATTATATTATATAATATTATAAATATATATGATATAGAAAATATGCATTTTTTCAAGTTTGCACAGATGAAAGTAAAACTAATAATAATTTTTTAAATGCAAGTATTAGAAGATAATCTCAAAGTCCTATAAAACTAAACTACAGAACTCTGTAAGACAAGATCATAATTACTGGCCTTCCAGAAAAAAAATACAAAGAATATAAATAGCATATTTCCTTAAATAAAACAAGAAAATTGCCTGAAAGTAATGAAAATAGAGTAATTGATGATATTGTTGACAGAGAGGATCTCTGAATTTAAATGTGCAAGACAACTTAATGAGAAAAAGAAATGAAAGAAAAGACTAGAATAATATATAACCAAGAACTGCTGAATAAATTAGCCTGGAGCCAAAGATTAATTCTCCGGCAAAATCGAACAAACCATGGTGGTTCCTCAAATAAATCAGAAACCTTAGATCTTTCTTAATATTTTTTACATGCCCCACAGCTATTTCTGTGGTCCCAATAGTATAAAATTCTGGCAAAAGCCTCCATATAGAGAATTGAATAAATCAAAGCAGATATGTAACTAATATATTGCAGAGTAAATCTGAATATAGGCTCATTGGTGAGCAAAAAAAAAAATTGCTGTGCATTTAAAAAAATTAATTACCACAAAAATATGAGTTATTAGTCCCTGAGTACTTTTCAATTATTAGATGCTCCTAGCACAACAGACTTAAATTCCTGTACTCGCTGGCCTCTTTAAGTCATCAATAACCAATAAACAAAGACTTGAGGGGGAAAAAAGGGGGAAAAACCCTTATCTGATAAGAGAACTCTGCTCTGAATTTGTGTGTCAATTTAACTGTAACTGAATACATGCTACTTTATTGAGTTGAGAAGATTGAATTTTTTGTATCCTGCATTTCCTTCAAGACAAACACACTTTTGTTTATACTGAACTAATTGCTTAGCTTCTTATGAATAGAAAGCATTTAAGACACTTTTAGTTGGACCTAATCTATCTTTCCAAACTTCTTACACGTTACTGGCCTTCATACACTTTACTTACTGTCCCTGTAAATGACATTCCATCTCTTACAGCCTATATATTGACTCTCCAACCTCTTCTATTCCTTCACCTCCCCCACGTGTGGAAGCATTTATTTCTCTCCTCCACCTCCGAGAAGCCCTACTTTCCTTCAAGGTTTGGTTCCAGGTCCACTTTCTGAATATACCCTTTCCTGATTACCTGTTATCCTTCAAAAACTTCTTTTTCATATGTATTTTTTATTGCCTGATCAAAAGATCATGGTACTAGTGTCTGAAAGGACTTCAGAGGCTTCCAAGTCCAAACCCCTCATTTTATGATGTCTCTAAAGTCCAAGGAGATCAAACAATTTTCCCTAATTCCACTGTACTTGACTGCCCTGTGTACATGCTATTTCCATACCAACAAGACACAAGATAACTGAGAGTCAAACTAATCCTGCTTTTTGTATTGTTACACACACACACACACACACACACACACACACACACACTCCCCATTTTATCTAGCATGCTGCCTAGAACTGAGGGGCCACATCATATATGTCTGTTGGACTGAACTGGCTGAAACCTGCCCAACTTTTCCCCAAAAGACCTTGTCTCCCAGCTCCACCATGCCCTGGCACAGCGTCATCCCTAAATAACCCACAAAACTTATCTGTAGATCAGCCAATTTGAGAGCTTCTGACCCCTGATATGAAGCCACTTTGTTCTCTACACACAGTAGACCCTTAACCACATGATGCCCTAGTAATTTATTAAGTGGGTTTTGGGGGATGGGGGCAGGATAACACTTGCTGCCTTCAAGAGTCTATTGAACCTCAAGAGAAAATAAATCTCCTGGTCCTATTTGAGTCTCTTCAGGAAAGCACAGAAAGTACTGCTTTGGAAGAAAATAATTGAAACAGTGTCCTTCCCACACAAGTCTCAGGGGAGAACATTTATTTCAAGGGGGGAAGGCAGAAGCTATGGTAGAGAAAAGTCATTAATTCTTCTGAAGTTACTTAATCATTACTGATTTCACTCTATCTAAAATTACTTTTTTTTCATTCCCCTTTTGATCCCATTAGAGATAATTTTTAACTGGTAGAAAAGAATAAGTAAAAATACCCTTAGTATGAAATGCTTTGCTACAGCATTGTCCACTCTTCTGTTCCCCCAGTTTTATTGTATGAACCATCCTTACCTAGCTATGTTACTGGGACATTCACAGGGGGAACACTGGGGAAAAGAAAGCCCCACCTAGTTCTACGATTTCATTAGTCTAGGACAGACTGTCAATGAAGGGTCAAAGGACAGACGACTGTCAATGAAGGGTCAAAGGCCACATGGTCTGCAACTCTTCTGAATATAGGCTGAAACAGATTAAATTATTAAATAATTTACAAAATTTAACGAAAAAATCAATTGATTGATAAAATTGTGGTTGGGAAAGAGTTAACAAAATAAATAACAGTATAATGAATGTAAATATTACATTTTAAAACTCAATCAATATATGGCCCACAAGTATCCTTACATATGAAACAGTAGCCATCTCCATCTGACCTTGGCACAACTGGTCTGGGGAGCTCCCTGGGGAAGAAACTGTCTACCACGTAGATTCGTACTTTGAACATATAGTCTTAGAAAGGCACCAAAAGCATTGAAAAGCTTAGTAAATTGTCTGGGGTCACTATGCCAGGATGGCAGGATGGCAGAGGCAGAATCAGAGCCCAGGTATTCCTAACTTTGGGGCCAGTTCTCTGTCCACTAGAGATCTTGGGACAGACAAGGAAAGAAAAGTACATTATAAAACTATAACTAGATTAATTGCTCATCAACTTCTGCAGACACTACCCTCTCCACGAACTCAAATCATAATACAGCAAATGTAGAGTTAGGAAGGCCCTTAGCAGTTACTGAGTCCAATCCCCTAATTTGACAAATCAAGAAACTGTAGTCCAGAGAGGCCACAAAAGTAGAAGCAGAGCGAGAATTGGAATCCAAGTCTAAGAATTTCCATTCTAGTGTTCTCCCCATTATACACTCTCTGTAACATAAGCATCAACCAAAGGGGCATTTTGTAAGACCTTTTTGGGGACCTAATGGGCAAAAACACCACTCCTCCTAAGGGATTTTTTACAAAGACTTTACAGGATCAGTGAAAGGTAGCATCCAGAGTCTACTTCCAACACTGTAGCCTTGTAATCTTGTCACCTCAACTTCCTCAGATGGACTTTGGAAAACAATTTCCAAAAGTGTTTTTCTCATTTGCAAAAACCTCTTCAATGATTTGTCAGTTTCAAGTACTGATGAAAAAAAATTACCCCATACAGCAAACAACAGACATCATAATACTGTAGAAATAAGCACCTGCTCTAGAGTCAGTGAAGCTGGGTTCAAATTCTGCTTCTAAAGTTTAATAGCTGTGTGACTGTGGGCAAGTTACTTAACCTCAGCCTCGGTGTCCCAACTGTGTATAAAAAAGGAGAGGGTTGGGCAAGACAGCTTCTGAATTCTCTTCTCACTCTAAAGTCAAGATCCTTTGATCAATGGAAAATATTTGAATCACAATTTAAAAAACCACACAAATTTTATCTTTAAGGAATGCATCTTTCTGATGTGATGACAAACATAAAATTGTTTCTATATTTTGATAAGAAACAGAAATTGAACTGTTATTTGAATATGATCTGTTATTAATATCAAAACATACAATCATCATTGCCATTCACATCAATAACAAATATTTACTAAGCATTTATTATGTTCAGGGCATTGACAACCTAATGTGTGATATTTTGTAACTATCCATATGGGATCCCAAAATTTTTAGTGCAGTTTTAAACATTAATAGTTTAAAAGGAAAGAAGTAGCATGAATAGGAGTGAATTTAGGAAGATGTAGGTTTGGTTCCAGGGTCTGAGACCTTGGGCACATTCCTCAACTTGCATCTCAGGAAACTCTCAGACACTACCCATTACAATCCAGTTGCCATCTGCTTCCCACACCTACAGAATCACTGGTCATTGACGTATTAATGTCTATCTAACAAAAAAAAGACTGAGAAAATAAAACAATCACCATAGAATAAGTGACCAGAAGCATCTGGAGCAGAAGTGAGTGTCATGAGAGTGAAAAGGGATGAAACAGAGTTGGGGTTCTCTGGAGGAGAAAGTCAACCAAAGTGAGGTCTTGCACCTCGCTTGATTTTCTTCACCAACCTCAGGGCTTCAAAAGCATTCTTTTTCTAAAGGTCATGATTTCAATCTCAGTGGGAAATGGCACTGTTCAAACAAGTATGTGGTAGCTGATGTGACAAAAAGCTGGCCATGACTGCATTTCCTTTTTGGGGGAAAAGAAAAAGATGTTGAACTAGTGAAAAAATGTGATGAAAAAGCAGTCAGGGCCAGCAGTACAGGACACAAACCTAGAAGGTGAAATCAACAAACATTTATTGTGTTCCTATTATGTGCTAAACATAGAAAACGCAAAGGCCAAAAGAAAAAGGTCCCTCACCTCAAGAGGTTTTCATTCCACTGGAACTACCCCACCCCACAAATCTCCAAGAGAAACATGATCTACCAGCCCTGGAATTTTTGTATTAAATACCTCTTCATAGGAAGTAAAGTCTTTTATTTAGTACATGACTTCAATGGACTGCAAAACTTAAAATCATAAATAGATTTGCATCTATAAGGGACTTAGGATTCCATATAGTCCAATGCCTTCACTGTGCAGATAAGAAAACTGAGTCCAAAAATTTGTGTATGGTCACACACCTTGCCAAAGATGTGATCTGAACCCAGGTCGTCTGGCTTTACATCTAGTGCTCCGTGTGTCCCACGGCCTCCCTTAACAATTTCTTCATTATCCACTCCAGGGATACTTTTTATTCAATATCAGACACTTTTGCCCTGCATCCTTAAGTCAGCCTGAAGAGACAGTCAAAGGTTATACATTCATGGAGAGCATCAGGGTCAAAGGCTCCATCATTTCAGCGTGAAAATAAAGAAGGCTGATCAAAGGAGTTTTTTGATGAACTCAATGAGATTAAATGTCAGGAAGCCACTATTAGGACTGTTGCCCATGGAAGATGTGTGCATATCCCACAGTGTACTCTAAAGCAGTGGGGTCAAGTTCAAAGAGAAATGGGAGGTGCTAAACCATACAGAAGATCCAGGGAGTACATATTAACTTAGAAAACCAAATGTTAACCTTATCAATGTTTTCCTGTGTTTTTACTTATTCTGTGAAATTTTTAATCTGGTTTTGAACTGCCCTGGGAACTGTTAGGCCAAATGAAGATGGTGTGTTTAATTCCTCTGCCCTAAAGGACAAGTTTTACTTAAGAACAGTCACAGAGACTCCAGGATTGCCTGACTCAAATGCCATTAAAGGGACCCATCTATTTTGAGAAAGGAGGAAGAGGAAGAGGAGGAGGAAGCCTACAGTCAGACTCCTTTTGCCTTTTTCCCTCTTTCTTCCTTTCAAAGACATCCTAGGAGCTAAGATCTGAATTTGGAGGGAATGAAGAAATAAGAACTCTCAACAGCTGCCATGGGACAGAGTCCCATCTACTTGTTTACCCCCATGTCCTCAAAGAGGGACTCCTTGATACTGTTATTAAAAAGTAATGTATGACTACCCCCAAAAAAGTCACAAAACTGCACATACTCTTTGATCCAACAATAACACTATGAGGTCTGTATTCCAAAGATACCAAAGAAATGAGAAAAGGACATACTTATGCAAAAATATATAGCAGTTCTTTCCATGGTAGTAAAGAATTGGAAATCAAAGGGATGTCCATCAACTGGGAAAGCCTGGTATATGAAGGTAATGGAATGCTATGGTGATATAAGAAATAATGAGCAAGACGGTTTTAGAAAAACCTGGAAAGATTTAGATGAACTCAAGCAGAGTGAGGTGAACAGAACCTGGTAAACAGTGTATACACTAACAGTAATATTGGAATGACGATCAACTGAAAAAGACTTAGCTATTCTGATCAAGACGATGATCCAAGACAGTCCCAAAGGACCCAGGATGAAAAATCCTCCACCATCCAGAGAGAGAACTGATAAACTCTGAAGCATACTTTTTTTAACTTTATATTCTTGTTTTACTTCTGTCCATTTTTTTCTTTTACAACATAACTAATATGGAAATATGTTTTGCATGACTTCACATAAATAACTGATATAAAATCTCTTACCCTCTCAAGAAGGGAGAAGGGATGGAAGAGAGGGAGAGAATTTGAAATTTAAAATTTTTTGAAATGAGTGTTTTAAAAAAGTTTACATGTAATTGGGAAATATTTAATGAAATAGATAAAAAAATCTTTTTTTTAAAAAGAAATAACCTATAGAATCTTTAAACTATTAGCTACTATTGAGTGTTTCACCCTGACCAAGTCTGAGAATGAAGCATTGCACGGAAGGATTGAGTAAGGTTGGGGAGTTAGAAGTATTAATCATTGCCTTGTTGAAAAGGTAAATGGCCAATGGAAATGTGCTCACCCCCATGGCCCCAGAGGAGATGTCCTTGATAATGTCATTATGATAATATCATTAACGTAAGTACAGGGGAAAATCTAGGAAATGGAGAAACAGAAAGTATCAATAATAATCTCTTTCAAAAAGAGAATGAATTTTTTTTTTTTGCAGTTTCATGTGCAATCATCTTTTTTCATTATACCATGTTATGGAAATGCTTATTTAATTCCATAAATTAAAAAAAAAAGAGAGAGAAAGAAGTAACCTATGGAAACTTGCAACTATCAGCTCCTCTTGAGATTTTCACCCTTACAGCTTGAGTCAGAGAATAAACCACTGGACTCAAAAGTTGGCCGGGGTTGGTAAGGGAGGTATAAAAAAAGATTATTCTGAAACCAACTATTTCAGCATTACTTTTACAACAACTCAACTTCATAGACCCTCCAGGCTAGCCAACAGCAAACATGATCAAAATGGTTGGGTTGGAAATTTTAAAAAGAGAAGGACCTTTCACAGGAGGAGGAAGGAAAGGAACAGCTTGGTAGGGACATTATTAGATTAAAAAAAAAAAGTAAGACCATGGCTATTTCTGACAGTTCCAAAGCCTAAGCTGTGCGACAGAGCCACTCCAGAACCCCCAAAACCTAGAGATTTTTCCTCTAGTCCAATCATTTCCTATGCCAATTACTTAAAGTTTCATTTCCAACCTCACAAAATGCTTTTAAGTTAGCATCCTTTGAAAAGCTGGAATAGTTAAGAAGTGGGGAAAGAGGAATTTCTTACATGCCACAAAAAAATAATACAGTCTTGCAAAAGAGGTCTTTATTCCATCAGCCAGCCTGCTCCTTGTTAACTGGAAGAGAATGAATTTGGAATGTACAAGTGAAAAGTAATCAAGGAAAACAGATGCCTGGGCCAGCAGCTGATGATATGGATTGTTTTCTCTACTCGGTGCCACTTGGTAGGGTGTGTGATCTCTGTCATCGCCCCTTCTCCTTCAACGCTTTACTAATCTCCCAAGTACTTGTAAAAACAAGTCAGGTGTGCAGCAGGAGCCATAAGAAATGAATAATGGACTGGACTGATTGATAGAAAACCACATTTTTCATCTTATTTTTAAGGAGTCCAGAGCTGTCCCACAAAAGGTGTTTTGCCGAGCCCTTCTGGCCTAATTCCTCATGAAATTACATAGGATGAGAGAGTTGGACTGGCAGAAGGAGTTAGGAAGTGAAAATATTAAGAGGTTTTTTCTTTTTTTCTTAATTAAATTAAACACCGACTTATAATTTGTTCAAATTTCCATTTGATATTTCCATTTATTTATTTTTACATTTAATTTCAATGGGCGAAAGTCACTTGAACAGGTAGTATCTACAAAAGCACTTTGAGGTTTGCTGAGCTCTTTACAAATATCTCATTTATCCTCACAACAACCCTGAGGAAGTTCTATAATCATCCCCATTTTATAGATGAGGAAACTAAGGCAAACAAAACTTAACTGACTTGCACAGGGTCACGTATCTAGTATGTTTATGGGGTCACACCGGAATTCAGGTTTTCCTGATTCCCTGATCGGAGCTCCATGCACTGAACCACTCGGCTTCCTTCAAAAGTCTCAACTCCCTTTAGGCAAGGAAACCATGAACAGTTGAAATTGTTCTTCCTTAAACAAGGATCAGGAGAGAATCTCGGTAGGCGACTTCTATCAGTAAACTTCCCGGGAGTGCAACACTTGCCTCTTACCTAATTTGAAATTCAGAATAGCCCTTGGAGATTGCTAAAGTCTAAGGACCCCATCTAGCAATGAGTGACCTCTGCCGAACTCATTCACTTTCTGGAAACTAACCTTAGTCAAGAATCTCATTGCAGACCCACGTGGGCAACAGTAGAAGCCAGAAAGCTCCAGGAAAAAAAGCAAGGTATGTCATCAAGTTAAAGGCAAAATTTTCACAGGGATGTCATCATTTCGGCAGAACTCCATGTATTTTCCCTTTGGGTTCAGCCAAATGAACTCTAAAATAAAGAATAGAGGATCTCATTTCGAGACTGGCTTTGAAAAATCTGGGATGGCTCCAGTTGTAGCTGGTCAACATGTGAAAAATATGGTGCCTTCCTTTACATTCACTGTGGCTGTGCTATCGACAGACTTTCAGTATGTGTCCGTAATGAAATATTTCAGCCAAAGTCTCTCAAGGTCTAATAACTAGAGAACCATATGGGAGGGAGGCCAAGACTGTATGTAAGGTTTCAGAGGGACATTTTTTTCTCTGATTGTACTATGGATGTCCTTTACCATTTTGTCTCCATTAAAATGAAGGAAACCATCATTAGAGCAGAAAAGAATTTAGTTACAGGCTATCAAACCCAGCCCCCTCAATTTATAAATGAAGAAAATGAGAAGTGAAATGAGCTGTCTAAGGTCCTAAAGCTAGTCACTGACAGAGTGGGTATCTGAACTTACTTCTGATAGCTCCAGATCCTGCAATCTTTCCACCACCCAATGCTGAAACTCTCTGACATTGGATTTTAAAACGATCTGGGCTGGGCTAGATCAGACAAACCACCATGGACAGGCTATATCACTGAGTTGTGGAACCGTGGTGGTGGTCTTTGACAGTCCAGTCATTTTAAGAACATGGACTCCATGTTCTAAAATTCTAAATAATATTAAGCCATTACAGAAAGATCTCTACTTTCATAGAAAGAATTTTGACATCCAGAGAGGAATTTCTACATGTATACTCCTCTTTCAAGGCAGAAACTATTCCATCTATCATTGCAAGTTTCAAAACTTTAGCACCTACTGAATACGTAGCAAGAGACAACCCAGTGGCTAGAATTACATAACGCGAAGCTCACTGTCCTTTGAAAATAAAGAAAAGGCAAATCCCTCTACTATAAAAACAGACCTCTAAAAAAGTCTCAGATTTTCAACAAAGTAATTATACGGAAGTCAGAGAGTCATAGCAGACAAAATATTTTCCCATAATCACCTGAATATAAATTAGAGAAAACAGGGGGAGGGGAGGGATCAAAGTCACTTCAGAAGGGGCTCAAGAATATGTCATCCCTAACACTGACTGCAACTGGAGTTGTCCCAAAAATGGCTTCAGTGTACCTACAAAAGATGCATTTACATTTATATTTGTTTAATCATAAATAAACAGGTATTTCAAACTACTGTGAAGTAGTGAAGTAGATTGTAGAGCATTAATCATAAAAGAACATTAATAGAATGGTAAATCATCCTGGTTCATTTTCTATGTAACCATGTAAATATAAATTGAATATGATATATATAATTGAATGATATATGAAATAGGTAATAAGCAATTAGACATATTTTAATATTCCACTGAAATATAAGCTGAAAATAGTAATAATGTATTCATATTCCAGTCACTTCTGTCCTTTACAATCTGTGTATTCTTGGTCAAGTCCACGTCATCCCTCTAAGCCTGGTTCTTCCTCTATAAAATGAGGATTAGATGCCTTCTGGGGCTCCTTTTGGCTCTGAAGCTGTCCTCAGACACAGAGATATGCACATAGCACTTCCAGATTTTCAAAGGATTTTCCATGCATTCTCTCACTTGTTCTTGACAAGAACCCTATGAGGGAGGTATAATGATATGATGATGATGATGATGATGATGATGATGATGCCTATTTTGCAGTGAGCAAAAGGAGGCTCAGAGATGAGCCCAGAACCACAGTTCTGGATCAGAGTCCAGGGTTTCCTGACTATGAGTCACCATGCTAGCCATGATAGCTTTGGATTACATAATCACAAGTAAGTCACTTAATCTATCTCAGCCCTGACTAGTCTCCAAAATTCTACATTACAGTGGAATTGTTCATATGCATTAATGGAAGGAGTTTCCACACAGGGAGTTCCTTGCCTGATGAAAGCATAGTTCCAGACTCAGGGAAAAAAAATCTGATGAAGTCAGCAAACTCAACCCATCCATTGGTTTGTGAATGTGAGTATCTAGGCTTGGAGGGGTATTTCCTCTCTAGACCTATCTATCTATTAGGCAGAAAGAAAGTTCACTACATACTGAGCTTCAAAACACAGGGCAGTTACATCCGATCCATTTACAACTGGTGTTGGGGCTGAGACAGGAAAGGGAACCTGCTCTGATTGAAATCTCATCCATGGGGCTGACAGTTCACGGAGCTCTTCCTGCCCACTGGCCATTTCTGCGACTTCATTTCTCTCTACTCATTTAACTGAGCTGAACAGGGAGAGCAGAAATGAACCTCCCATCTTTCTACTTGTTTAATTAGCAGCTATGGATATTTGCCTTCTCCTTTCTAAAATATTTAATGCTAATTAAGCAGTACCTATTTAACACTGCTCCCTCTGCAAAGTGCTTCACAGATTAACTAATTAATCCAGAGAACAGCCCAATAGATGAGGTGAGCGATACTTTTCTTCCTCTGAGACTGAGAAGATGCTCAGGGTTGGGGCACTTTATTCAAGGTTGGAGTCAAAGCAGGTAGGAGAATTAGGTTCCAGCCCTTCTAAGTGTTCCTTATTTACTTCCCCAGATACCTGCCAAGGCTCATTTTGTGATGTAGAGATGCAACTCTGGGAGAATCCACTTTTCCCTTTTTAGTAATTTAAACTGTAAAGTCAGAGAACTTTCTAAACGACAATTAATTTTAAAAAAAGTTTCTTTTTTAGATATACCTAAGACTTGTCTAGTGTGCCCTCGAGGGTTTAGCTAAGCATAAAATGGTAATTTAGGCTCAATATCAGGAAGAACTCCCTAACAAGCTGTCCAAAAGTGGAACAGGTAACTCCAAGAGGTTTTGGGTTTCCTCTCTTCAGAGACCATCAAGCAGGGCTAATACTTTTCAGGCACCAGGCAATTCCTTTCAAGCCTAGGTGACTCCAAGAACCTCATGTTCTTGGCTTTACAATACTGTTGTTACTGCATAAATTGTTCTCCTGGTTTTGTAACTCAATTCCCTCTGCATCAGTTCATACAAATCTTCCAAGGCTTCTCTGAAACCAGCCTCTTCATCATTCCTTACAGCATCATAGTCTTCCAAATTGTCCATGGTTACATTCTATCCTTGTGTCATGGCTGGCCCATCTCATTTTTCAGCCATACATCTCTTTGAGGTTTCCAGGCTTCTTGCATTCAATTGAAGAAAAGTCATTCAGCAAGGATTTATTAAACATTTATTACAGTTCCCCATTACTGTGCTATGAACCAAGGATACAAAGCAAACACAGAAACAGTTCCTAATCCTGGAAGATGATACATAAATATCTGTGTACATAAAAGATATATAAAGAGTGGAAGACAATACATAACTATGTACATAAATGATAAAGAGAAAAAGGCAGGAAACCTTAAAGAAAAAGACTGAAGTTCAAACAATCATAGACCAAAATAATCTTTATAGCTGCATCTATCAAAGAATCTCCTATGTATTATATGCATGAGAGACATCCTTTTGGAAGGGATCCTTCTTAGTACCATTTGCTCGAGCTTGTCAAATACTGTTTTTTATGGTAAAAAAAATCCAGTAAGTATAGAGGGAGAGTGTGTTCTCAGTACTTTTCCATTGTGTTGGCCTTGATTGCTACTTCTCTCTTTGCCAAGGAATTAAGTTCAAAGTTGAAAGAGATCTCAGTTGCCTCCTCGTCCAACACACACAGCTAAAAAAGAACAAAAACTAAATATCTATAAAGTGGTCATCCAGTCATCTTATAAGGAGACAACTCATTCTATTCTGGGATACTTATAATTGTTAGGAAGGCTTTTTTTACACCATGAGCTTTTTGACTGGGTTTTATAGACTTTTCTGACCTCCTCAATATAGTGATTCCATTTGGAGGAAATGGAGATAGGACATGTCCATTACCAATGGTGTCAAACTCAAATAGAAGAAGGCTGCATATTGACTTTGAAAACTACAAGTCATCATTACCTATGTTGTACTGTATTCTTACTTCCCAATTACATTTTAATCTTATTTGGGGGTTTGGAGGCTTTAGGTTCAACATCTCTTCTCAAAGTCTGTTCTCCTAGTTTGCTTTTTTTTTTTGGCCCCAAGAGTTTGTCATGCTAGAACTGCATTAATTTCACACCATATTTTTTTCTAATTTTGATTTTTCCAAATTGATATCTATTCTGGCAATTTTTATCTTTGTTTTAATAAGTCAAGGATCTGACTAACTTATTTCTAAATATCTGTCAACTACAAGAGGAACAAGAGCTTTAGAATCTCAAAAATGGAAGGCTAGAGATACCTTGATATAATGAATTAGATGGGAAATACGACAATCAAAGTGAAAAAAAGGCCTTTTCCACCATCAATTTGGCAATGTGGCATAGCAGAAATGTTTAGATCAGGATCCAGGAGAGGTGGCTTTCTAGTCATACTTTAGCAACTTCTTAGATATTTGTCCTTGGGCAAGGCATTTTAAATTTTCTAGGCATCAGCTTCCTCAATTGCAAATTACAGAAAGAGAGTTTAGATGACTGTAAATGGTCCCAAAAGAATTTTTCACATCTAAAATTTTCAATTTCATTATACTGCTTAGAATCATGGGAGGAAATTTCTTTAAAAAGTTCATATGTAGTACACTGGCTCCCTTTGAACTGCACAGAATATTAAAAATTATTCTTCCCATATCTGCAAAGTTTCCTCCTTTGGAGAATCTCTTGGCAATCCAGTTATCCAATCGCTGTTTTAACTATCTCTTTGGCAACGGGAGAATACATCATCCACTAACATTTCCTGGCACATGAAGTAGAGGTATGCGATAAGGTGAGTGACCTCTGCATAAAAGGAAGGCAGCAATGAAATTAATATAAATGCTAAGAAGAGGCTCTATCAGATTCAAGGAGTGGTAATGAGGCCATTTGCCTTAATCAAGTTTTTATCTTTTTTGCTTTATTTGAACATAAAACAACCTATTGTAATCAAACTGCAGCCAGTTAAAATACTTTCTGGAAAACTAATCACTCCTTCGGGTTTCCACATAATGAATGCAGTGAAGGGATGAAATGACTTTCTTCACATCTATTAAATAATTGACAAAGAAAAAAAGAAAAAGCTTCACTTTTCTCAGACTCTGAAAAAATGGAGAAGAACTTAGCATGGAGTTAAAAAAAAGTGGTACCCATCAGCAATTAGGCTTTGATCCTATAGAAACAGACTTCTAATAGTGACTAATCATTTTCTAGATAAAGCTACAGCAAATTCTATTTGTTAAAGGAACAAATGTCGTCGTCCCCCCCCCCACTCCCACCACCATCCCTGGGGAAACAAGGCAAAGAAAAAGACTGAGGGGTGGGAAGTGGAGGAAGAGTCCAATATCTAATTGACTTTAATCTCCTGGTCACAAAAGCAAAACCAGCGTCATCTCATTGTAAATCCTCTGAGATTTCAGCGAATCACTAATACCTACATTCGTCATGGCTCACTTCCCAAAACACAAATGGGAAATGCACAAGCAACACCTCCCCATCCCCAAGACTCTTTTTCACAGAAAAATAAGCTGAAGATAAGTGATATTATTTCTTTTCAAAATGGAAATGAAGATGATGATGACAACAAAGCATGGAGAGACTTCTGCAAAGACACGAACCAAGAAAACAACGTATACACAATGGTAACAATCATGGAAATGAAAGCTACAACAAAGGATTCAAAAGGGAAAGGTTCCAATACAGAACAAACAAGCCTAGGCCCCAAGAACAAGGTCTAAAAAAGCATCCTCTTCCCTTCCCCCCACCCCATCTCTAATTCTGTACAGAGAGTCTATGGGTGTGACACAGTGAATATGATGTCAGACATCCATTTTGTCACTTAGTTTTCCTAAACTGTTTCCCCTTTCTCCTCCCATCTTTTTCTGGTTATAAAGACTGAACTCTGGGAAGGGAAGAACAAAGGGATATATTTGGAAATATTGGAAAATTGAAGTAAAAATAAACAACTGTCCATTAGAAATACAGAATTATTTACATATAATGTCCCCCTGAACCATGGAAGCTCTTTGACAATAGGCATCATTTTGCTTTGGGCTTTGTATTTTTCATTTCTAGCATAGTGCCATATTGAACTGGATTGGCCCAAAAAGAAGTCTTCATTCTCACTAGAAAACAAATGAAAAATTAAGGAAAAACTTTTCTAATGAACAATTTTTACTCCCTAAGTGTGTATTTGGCAATGCTAATAGAAGTATCTCCAAAGTCATTGTCTCGTCCCTATTCCTTAAAATGAAAACTTCTATCATATTACTGATTTTTTATTGCCTATCACATGCTCCATATTTAAGATCAAGTGTCAACATCTGGATAACATCAACATGCAAAACTCCACATATAGAACCATTGATAAAATTTTAACTTGGACACAGAGAACTTCATAGAATTGTTTCTCATACATGAAGCACAAAATCTCAGGGCTGAATAGTAAAAATAGTCTAACCTATGATACACCCAAAAGAATCCCCATCACAACCTCACCAAATGGTCATTTGGTAGGGAGTCAAGATGCTCAAAGATGTCCTTATTGGCATTTCTAGCAATTCTACTCCAGCATATACTGGGAAATATACTTTACTTTTTGGTTATATGTAAGATATAGACATGTCAATATAAATATTGACCCTGTCTTTGGTGCTCTTAACCTAAAAAGTAATATTTATTTCCATTTTTCTTTTCAAGATTCCTTTATCCTCTAGGACTTATATTCTGAACTAGAGGCCACATATTTAAGGATCTGACTTCTGAGGAGCCATCTAGGAGATCCATTAATTACCAATTGTATATTAAGCTCCTTGTAGGTACCAGATCCTGTGAGTATCACAAAAGGAGAAATAGAGATCCTACTGCCCAAACAATTCCAGTAAAAATAGAAGAAGAAATAAAAAGATGTTCAAGAAAGAATAAATCAATCTAATAATCAAATTTTACCCCAAAATAAGGGACGTAATTTTTCATGCTAATGTTATGGTTCTGTTACATAGCCGTTGAAATCCAAAATGATGAGTCTCTGACATGACTCCCTATAAGATAAACTTGTATCTATAAGAAGAAAAAATTATCACGTCATGTTTTGAAACACTGAGAGACAGGTGCAGTGGTATAATAGCCTTAGGATCAGAAAGAAGGGCATTCAAATCATACCTCAGATATCTACCAGCTGTCTGACCCTTAATCCATTAGAGTCCCAGTTTCATCATGGCAAGAGGGTGACATGTCCTGATCATCAATTTCATCATTTCAAATTTTTGATCATTTCAAATTTTTCAGATCCCAGATTGCCTGAAGCTATACAAGTCTCAGGATGCCCATTCGCCTCTTTTACCTTAATTATATTGAAGCCACCAACTTTTAATGAATTACTTTTTAAAATTAATTACAGTGATTAGGATCTCTTTTATATTAGATGGTACATTTCCTTCGATGGGAATTACTGGTCAGTCTTTAAGGAATAACAAACAAAAATCACATCTTTCAAAAAATACATCTTAAATGAAACTCATAAGGGGAAAGAAAATTCCAAGAATAATAGATCTTGCTCCAGAAATTAGGGGATAATTTCATTAGCACTAAAAGATTAGCGTCCTATAGTCAAACCATACCAGACACTTTTTTATTCAATGTTTTTTATAGTCTTGGACACTCTTGTGAAAACAGAATAAGAAAATGATAAAGGACATAAAGAAACTTCGTAATGTGTGCTCTTAAAAAACCATGAACTATTTGGATAGGAAACTTCCTTAGCAGAATCATGCCAAAGTGAACTGATTGCATTGGACTTGGAGTGAGAATGTCCTGACTTCAAAAGCTGCTTCAGAGATTTGCAAATCTATGTAAGCCTCCAGTTCATCATCTGTAAAAGGTCCCTTCTTTTATGGTCCTACTGGTAGGTGGCACTGCAATGGATAAAGTATTGGGCATGGAGTTTCAATTCCTAATCCCGAGTTCTAATGTGGCCTCAGACATTTACTAGCTGTGTGACCCCTAGCAAGTCATATAACATTGTTTGCCTCAGTTTCCTCATCTGTAAAATGAGATGGAGAAAGAAATGGCAGACCACTTCAGTATCTTTGCCAAGAAAATCCCAAATGGGATCAGAGAGTCAGACACAACTGGAAGATTGAACAAAAAAAAAACAAAAACAGAAAGCATATAAATGGCCATCTAATTCAACTCCCTCATTTTACAAATGAGGATGCTGAGACCCAGAGGGATTAGGCAACTTGCCCAAGGATGTACAGTATATGTTCTATACAGAATCAAAGAATCATAGACTCAAAGCTGGATGTCAGAGGACATAAGAAGGGTCCACAGAGCTAAAATGACTTGCCCAGGTAGTAAAGGACAAGAGTAGGATTGAAAGCAAGTTCTGATACGAAGTACATCAAACTACACTGTGACTCATAAACTAATGGGAGATTTTTATCAGTTCTCAAAATATATATTTTTAGTTCCCTTTATAGGACCACAGATATAGAACTGGAAGAAATGCCCATGGTCATTTAGTTCAATGTTATCATTTTAAAGTTCAGTAAATGGAGGCCCAGGTTCAAGTGCCATACCTTAAGTGATTCAGACAGGCAGTCCCAGAGGTAGGATGTCACCTGATTGCCTCTGATTTTGGGAGTTGGTGTTCTTTCCACCTTACAATGTTGGCAGGACAGAGACAAAGACAAAAAAAGAATATGTCCCTGCCTTCAGGAAGCATCTGTTCTCCTGGTCCTGCCACTGTCACTTCCAGGAGGTACAGAGTGGAGCCTGGAACAGTCATCCTTGCTATGTGCTATCTAACATAGGATTTCTATTTGGCAGCTGGCCATACCCAAGGCTGAATGGGTTTTTGTCTTCCTGCCCTATGTACAATGAGCGGCCAATGAGTACAATGGGATGATGCTCATGATGTCGACAGGACATCACATCAACAGCAACAATTTTTCATGGTTTATAAGACTGCTATGACTCAATAAAATGCATGTACCTTAGTTCAAAAAACAGAAAGTGAGGAAGTTCCCTTGGCACACTCGCTGGCTTATGAGTTTGACATCACTTTCATAAAGGCTGAAGTCTCCCACATAATAGGGTGCATCTGGAGCGATTTTTCTGACTTGACTCAAATGTTTAGTTTTCTTGGCAACCACAGAAGAGCTCTGGGCAGGCATACCATGATGGTAATTAATGCCAGCTTTAGGCCATCAGAAGGAAAGGGGGAAAAAAATTATGACAGCAGCAAAAGCTAGTACCCCTCCATGTAACCACAGCTTTAATGTAAAACACCCATCTAAGCTGCCTCCAGCCAGGAGCAGCTGAAAGACATTTGTGGGATCCATGAACAAAGGGTCATTCAATCTCTCCCATCAAACCCATGCCTGGATTTCAAGTTCTTTTGTTTACATTAAGCTTTTTGCTATTTCATTCATACAACAGGCATAGTCTGCCATGCAAGGTACATGTGATTTCAACCCACCTTCATGACTGTTTCCTGTTCTATCTCCTTAGACACAGAGGCCCGGGAGGGTTGTTTATGATCAGGAAACAAAATTGCTTGGTGCATTAAAAAGAGGGGCAATAAATAAATGTCCAGCTTCCAAAATGATTTTATTTAAGGGTAAAAGAATTATTTTTTAAGAAGACTCTGGCATCAGAGGTTTACAACGTGAAGAGACTTTACAGGTATTTCAGTCCATCCATTTTGTATATGAAAAAATTGAAGTCTGGAAGTCATCCATCTACCTGAAATCACACAGCCAGTAAGCTGGAGAGTGATGCTTCATTGTTTCATTAAAATGTAGAGGCCAGGTTTAGAATAAACTGCAATCAAAAAGGTAAAATCCATTAAGGAGACCGCAAATTGTATTATGGTTAAATTACAGTGAGTAGTAACTTTGTGAATTATGTAATAACAATACAGGAGAAGTGATGGAGAGGATAACATCAAAGCAACTCTGATCAAAAAAGATGAGCTGGTCCCATAGGAAGTGATAAATGACCAAGAGAGAGCCCAGTTAGCCCATTGGAAACTCCATGATTCCATCAGAAAGTGAGGAAGAACTTGAGTATTCTGGGCTGAACTCCTATGGAAAACATGGAAGAGTGTCTGAGGGTCACAGGATGGAGACAAATGAATTGGTTGCAATCTGTGTGGTTGGAGGGAATGCTCACAGCAGAGAGATCACTCATCCAATGGAATATGTGTATGTTAAAATAATTAGAATGGGAGCTATTTGAGAGAGGTGGTGTTTTTGTCTTTTCTGTATCCCCAATGCTTAGCACAAAGTAAGCATCTGATAAAGGTGAGTTGACTGACATATGTACAAACAATAGATATTATGTATGTGTGTATGGGTGTGTGTGTATGTGTATGTATGTATATATATATGTATACGTATATATATATATGGAGAGAGTGAGAGAATAGAAAAGTTCACAGGCTCATGCTATTTTTTTAAATCAACAAAATAAAATAATCAGGGAAAAAAGTTCAAAATTTGTAATGAAATACAAAAACCAATCTTTAGCTTAATTTTTTCACTTAAGAAATATAAATTTCTCCCTTAAAATTTTGCACAAGATTTCTTTGTCTCATAAAAATATATTTTGTTTTCCTTCTTATTACTAACGTTTAAAAGAACTCCCTCAGCGGTATAAAAATTCGTGAATGTCACAAGAGTAGTTACTTCTCAAGCTTCTGTCTTCTTGGTTACTAAATTTATGCCTCAGCACACAACACTAAAGATATGACCTCTTCCATCATGCCCCCATGACATGGCCAGCCTTGATGTCAGCAGCCTCATTCTCCATCTAAATAGGAACAAACTGATTGATGCTTGATTCAGGTTGACACATGAAGGTCCCAATTAGGTTCTGAAAGGATTTAGACCAGCACAAGGGTCAAGGGGTGGTAATTTCCTTTCCCACAGGCTGTGGCAGTCAACACTTTTCCAAGTATACTTTTTCAACTCCATTTTTTTTCCCTTTCTCTCATTGTTCAATTCTTAGGTTACTGGTATCTACAACATTTTTTTTTCTCAATGCCTGATGATTTAAAAATAGGTTTCAGAAAGGTCTCCTATTTGAGACTGCCTATTACCTGGTATGTCTGTGGATTTACTTCCTAATTTGATAGCCTGTGTTCCCTTCCTAGGAAAAATCCAACTGCACAACTTCTAAGTCCACTAGGATGACGAGAGGCCCCTTGGGATCTTGGCCCATTTTTCCAAGTTACAGTCGAATGCTTCTATTCACACAATGAAGTGGAAAATTTTGACTCCTCAGTACCTCAAAATAAAAAAATAGCTTTTCAAATGACAAGTAACTTGCTAGACCTAAACAAGAAGTCATTCGTTCTTAGATTCCACTAACTAGCCAGATTTGTTCTTGGTTCCATGGAAAGGAGATCATTGTCCATATATCATGGCACTTCCTCATCAAGGCAGTCAAAGGGACACTACCCCTCAGTCCCCTTAGATGTGATTAGTTGGTTGACGACATTGAAAAATCATCATTTAAAGGGCAGAGTAGCACCTGAGGAAGGCATCCGTGGGTTGAAAACAGGGGATCTCCACTATGTTCCATAGGAGGCAACAAGAAACGAAGTGCTTATTTCTCTAATATTATCACCAGAGAAAAAGAAAGTAGAGCTATGATTTTTTTCATCAAATATGTAAGTATTTTGCTTAAGTCAATATCTGATTCTAAGATAGGTCATTTCTCCAAATATCCATTTGCAAAATGCTGGTGAAGAGAAGGAATAATGATTACAAAAAACCAGTATGAAGGGGCTACTGACCATTAGAACTTGGCTTAAAATCAGGTTTAGAAACTGGCGAATGTCCACCTTTCATGAGGAAAGTTTGGGAGAGTCCATGTGTCCAGAGAGCACTTCCCTAATAACCATGCTCTGTAGGAAGGGCTGGAATTATCATCCCCATTTTACAGATGAATACAGAGTCAATGAAGCTAACAGTTTGCCCAGAGTTTACACAGTTACAAAGCCAGAGATTCTGATTCGGATCTCAGTGGCCTTCCTAGTATTCCATAGAACATCTCCAGTATACACCAGGCACAGACGGGAAACTCTAAGAGTTGTATTAAATCTATGATCTCTCAAGGAATTGTTCCATTACTTATAAAAATCTAGACATTACAACATGAATTTTAACACATGGATGAATAAGGTAAGTAATTTGTACTTAAGCTTTTTTACATTCTACTCTTATTTTGAAGTTACAACATGAAAAAAAAAATTCTAGACTGTACGAAAACTTAACAGCATCCCAAATAGTTAATATCATGGTTTATTGTTTCACTTTTGGGAGCAGCTAGGTGGTGCAACGGATAGAGCACTGGGCCTGAAGTAGGGAGAACCTGCGTTCAAATTTGACACTTACTAGCTGTATGACCCTGGGCAAGTCACTTAACTCTATTTGCCTCAGTCTTCTCATCTAGCAAATGAGCTGGACAAAAAAAAACAGCAAACCACCCCAGTATCTTTGCCAAGAAAACTTCTTAATGGAAACACCAACAATTGCACACAACTGAACAAATGGATGACAATATATAAAACTGCCATATAAATAAAAGGCTAATCCATATCCAGAGAAAGAATTATGGAATCTGATGCAGACTGAACCATACTAGGTTCACTTTTTTTTGTTTTCTCTTTCTCATGATTTTTCCCCTCTTTTTCCAATTCTTCTTTCGCAACATGACTAATCTTAGAAATGTGTTTAATATGATTGTATATGTATAAGCTATATCAGATTATTTGCTGTCTTGGAGAGGGGGGAATAAGGGAGAGAGGGAGAAAAATATGAAACTCAAAATCTTACAAAAATGAATGTTGAAAACTATCTTTACAGATGATTGGAACTATATATATAATACTATTAAGAAAAAGCTATATGGAGGTATTGGGTTGTGATGGCTAGATAGAAATCAGAAAGAAACAAACTCAGATTCTCACTCTGACATACTGACAGTGTGACCCTGAATAAGTTCTTTAACTTCTCAGTTCTCTAAGATGATAAGTTTGCAGAGCAGAGGCCAATCTGTATTTCTAAAAGACGTTTCTTTACTTAGATTTCCTCATAACAATAAAAATCAGGAAAAAAAATACAGATATGGATATGGATAAAACAGATGTTACCAATTTTCCAAAGACCTAGAATACAATAAAATAGACCTAATAATAAAACTACACTAAATAGTTCACTCATTCTATGACAATTCTGAAAGAATTCCGAATTAACAGGCTTCAGGACCATGACTGTGGTACAAGCCTCAGCTATTCCTATACTACATATCTATAGAAGTGTCAGAAAAATAGGAGTCCATTTGACAAAATGACAAATTTTTCTCTAGGAAGGTGCTGGGGGTTATAAAGTGCTTCATCTGGAAGCAGGCTTCACACCGCTAATTCTTTCCTCCTGGCTTTGGAAATGATGTCATGAAAACTAATAACTTTCTGTCACTATTGACCAAGGTTAAGATGGCTAACAAATCACAGATGAAGTTATATACAAATATATGTGGGTGTGTATATATATGTATATGTTTATACCTTTTTTCCTACATATTGTCCTGAATCCCTTCATATTTCTCCTCCCTAGGAGCTAAAATATTTTTTTAAATGAAGGAAGGAAGGAGAGAAAGGAAGAAAATTTTAAAAGAATTTCAGAAAAACTGATCAATAATTTTTTTAAAAAAAACCTGATTTTATATGTAGAATTCTGCACCCATGTGCGAAATCCTTCAATCCATCTGTCCAACAGAGAGGACTAAAAACTATATTTATTATAACCATTTCACTAAGACACAAGTTTCAGAAGAGGTCTATTTTTTAAGTGAATAACTTCAGATATGATACCTTACACAGAGTAAATACTAAATAAATATTTGCTGAAAGGGAAAAATGGGGAAAAGTCACAATGATAAAACTTGGGGAGTCTGCCATTTGCATAAAAGCTGACATGTACGACATAGCACTTTCAAGTGTGCTAAGGTCTTTCCATACATTAGCTGATACGAGCCTCATATCACAGCATCACAGGTTCTAAAGATATTCTCATTCTCATTTTCCAAGTGAGAAAACTGAGGCCCAGAGGTCCCAGTGGCCACAAGAAGTGGGATGGTAACTCATGCCTTTTTAATCTCAAATAGATTCTTCTGCCCACTGAGTCATGCTATATTGAGAAGCAAGAAACTCAGCACCCACACAGAGCTGACCTGTGCCCACTGCTAACACCTTAACCCCCATGTCGGCTCATTTTCAGAAGTTTATGTCAATATTGCATAATGACGACACCATCATTAATGGAGGACTCATTTGAAAGAAGCCCACAGTTGACCACAAGAGGGTGCTTTTTCCAAAGCTACTGAATGAGACTGAATTCAAGACCACGAGTCTTAGGGAAATGAATATGTACAATGTTGGTCTCTCCAAGATCTCATTTTCCCCCTTCCTTTCCCCTTGCTTTGTGGATCCAACAGATTTGGAGCCAGTATTTTTGAGGCAAGAGCCAAGCCCAGAAGTAACTATGGGTTAAGAACTTAGTGATTAAGCCCTGAAGACATGAAGGGAAGAGGGGAGGGACTTATGGGGAGAATCTTAAATTAAACATTGCCAACGCTAGATGGGGAAATTGCCAAAAGCATGGCTCTCTGCTGATTGCCTTTTCTACTTTCCTGCTTTCAAATGCTTCAGAACAAATCATAGGTCACTAAATGTTCTCCATCATGTCCCAGAAACTTCTCGTCCTGGAAGGTCACTACAGCCTGGGTCCTCACATCCTCTCAAGTGCCCTCTGAACCTAAGACTCTTGATCTGATCAGAGGACTCCTCTCGGAACCTCTACTGAAGGAGAGGGCCCAGTCTAGCCACCTCTTCACTCCCCACCAGGCTGCCTTCTTCTGGACTCCTTTGCCCCAGATCCTTCTCCCATCGAACCTCTTTCATCTTCCTTCACTGTGGAGGGCACAGACTGTCTTTTTGTTTATATGTATTCCTAGCACTTAGCAAGTGCCGCTCCCATAGTAGGCATTTCACGAACGTTTGCTGACCGGCTGACTGACAACTCTATTTTTCCTTGAAGGCAAGGACTGCCTTGCTTTTCCTCTAGGATCTGCAGTATTAGCATCATGCCTGACACATAGTAAGTGCTTCATAAATCTTTGTGGACCAGTGAACTGACACATTCTCTCTAGATGGCTCCTTGACAGCAAGTTGCGCCTTCTCTTCTTGTATCCTCAGTACTTAGCCAATAGTATTACTTTAAAGAATGCTTTTTCATTTACTCAAAATTTTTCTGTTGGGTATTTGTAAAAGCTCACCAATAGGATAATTACTAGCAGAAGTGTTGAACTCCGGTGCATGCAATGAGAACCTCTCTGCAAATCTGTGTAGTTCTACAAACACCTCAGAGTAGGTCTCCATAGCACTGATATCATACGTAAGATTTAGGGCTGGAAAGACCCTTAGACATGAGGTGTCTAACACTCCCATTTCACAAAGGAAAGGAAGCGTCTTGTGCCTGAGTTCACACTTCTCTAAGTAGTCAAACAGATGTGATTCTCAATCTCCCACCCTTTGCATTAATGGCTCCACCCTAGCTCTAGCTAGATGGACACGTCTTCAACAGTACATAAAAAATCTCTTTCCTATATATGATAAGGGAATAAAACCTCCTAACCAGCTGGCCTGGAAAAGAAACTTTTTTTTAATGAGAAAGAAGTGTTTTCACATGTTAAATGGCACGATGATACCTTCCTCAGGGAACACTCGAAGTATTGACCAAGGCATTTGGTCTCCCTGTTCAGAGGAGTTCTTCAATCAATATATCTCTTAATAAAACACCACTAGAGAATATCTCACTAAGGGAAGCCTTTTCATACTCAAGCTGCTCTCATATTTCAACAGTCTTTGTCAGAGGAAGGAAGAGCCGACACAATGAACAGTGACCCTTGTTTTCCTCTAGGCAACTGAGTTTCGAAAACCAAAATTAATTTCATTTAGTTCATATCCTCCCAATAAAAATGAAGGAAGCTTTGCTGATCTCAGACCTGTGCATGGGGAATATTGTTTTATAGATTAAATAGATTTTACTCTCTACATGACTTTAGGGAACTGGCTTCACATCTCTATGCCTCAGTTTACTTATTGTAAAATGAGAGATTTTGACTAGATCCACTTCAATAAAACATAACTATATAAAGTACAAAGCTAGTCATTGGGGGATAGAAAGGCAAGTTAAAAACAGCAATAACCCTATAATCCTTTTCAGATCTGCATTTACGAGCCAGTGATCACAGTTACAATGTGCAAAATTAGACACATTCCCAAATCTTCCTATGTGATCTTACAAGCACCTTGAAAGACTGACCTAGGAATATTCATATCTATTATTACTGTCATTATTATTAATATTGATTTGCTAAATATAACTAATAATGACATTTCTATAACGTTTTATGGTATGCAAAACTCTTTACAAATGTTATCTCACTTGATTCTTATATGTCCATGGGGCAGTTGCTATTATTATTTGTATTTTACAATTAAGGAAACTGAGGCTGAAAGAGATTAAGAGATTTGTCCTGAGTCATACAGCAAGTAAGTGTCTGAGCTCAGGTGCTCAGAAAAGAGAAAGAAAAGCACACACACACATACATGCATGTGTGCATGTATGTGTGTGTCCTTAAAAGTTTCCAAGTACAACTGTGTTTTTAGCATAATGGCAAACAAAGTCAGGTTTGACAAAGCAGAATTCATGCTGACTACAGAAGAACTTCTTGAAGACCCTGAGAATCACAACAGAAGCTGTTGCTTAATGGGACACAAGCTCCTGAGTCAAGAGAAGAGCACTCTCAGGTGACCCAAGGCAGTTTCTCCTGCCCCGGTTGTGTTTTTATCTCCAGCTGCATCCCACAAAGACCCTCCCTCTTGAAATCAAGGCCTCACATGGAGGCTGACTTTTCACTAGGTGGTAATGGATATACAAAGAATAAAAGTCTAGTCCTACCTTTTTATTTTATTAGAGCTATACTTCAAATATGTATGGTTTCGTCAATATGAACACTCCTTGTCATGATTTAGGGAACATGTAACTAGTTAGGGGCAAAAATGCTTTGCCATGGGGTACCAATATTTAGGGGCACATTTTCTCCCTGGAAATTCCATACTTCTCCATTCCATGTGGTCCTCAAGGACACTGTGTGACAGTCCCAGCACGATATACTCACAGAGCAACTGTTCTCTGGGCTTTCACCTCCCTTTGCCCACCAGTGGATTGTCATCTAAGTCAATTCCTTCCCCAAGTGAATTTGCCCTGGGTATAGATTTGACTACTTACAAATATGTCCCTCAGTAGCTAAAATGGCTTCCACTTTAAGCCAGTCTAGCAATAAACCTCTCTAAATTTGGCAAGGTCAAGCCCTCAGAAAATGGAGAATCAAGTCCATCCATCATTGAATCCATAATTAAAGCCTTTTCAGTTTGGCAGGACCAGCCACAGATTTGATTGGTATAGGCAAGATCATCTCAAGGTTAATGAAGTGTCAGAATCAGACTCTGGTAGAAGACACATTCAATCATGAATTTAAAACCTGGGAAAGGGGACCCAAATTAATATAAGATCAAGGGGGAATGCCTATTAAAAATATAGAGACCAAACACAATGAATGCTTGGTGCAGTAGAGAAAGTGCTGGAAGACCTGAATTTGAATACTACCTTTGAAAACTATAAGCTATCTCATTACAGCAAATCAGTTCAGCAGACTATTGTTATTCATCTCATTTTTGGCACCTTTTTCTCAGTGAAGTTAGAAAAAGACATGGGACTCCCCATGAGTTGTCCCAACACCTGCTATTTTTCCTTTATATTTAATATTCTGCAGACTACTGCAGCATCTCTGGGTCAATTTCAGAGGCAGAAAGGACAATGGCAAGGATAGGACTTTGCACTCTTTCCAAATGCTTCTGATTTTTTCCACTAGGTCTCTATATTTTGAGAGTTTTTCATTCCCCATAGCATGGAGATTAATAAGAGTATTTGGTACAGCAACATCAGTTAAAAAGATAGCTTTTTAATCCTGTCATCCTCAGAACTGGATCACTCTTGGCTAGAGGAATCTGAGACATCTACAAGAAGGGTCAAATTGAGTCAGTATTAAAAGTCTGAGAGACAGATGTATGCCCCTTCACCTCTGTATGTACTCTTCTCTTTGGTTTCCTGTGTTTTAATGCTCTCTTAGCATTCCCTTCTGTTTTCCATGTATACTTTCATCACTTTCCATCTCTCCAGTCCCATATTTCTGGATGTGACTATATAATCATTCATCCATTCATTCATTCATGTAGTCATCAGAGATGTCTTGAGTGCCTAAGAGGGAAGCAGAACTATATTCCTTAGATTTTCATCCTTAATTATGAAGGTTAATGGAGATTAGTTGTAATAAAAGAACAAAGGACTTGTGGACCCTAGCTGGAGGAATTCCATGGCTGAATCCCATAGGGAACATTGTTTTTCTCAGTGGCTAATTTTGTAAAATAGATGAAATGGGACAGTGGCAGATAGCTGTTCTCTCCACCATTTTCCTCAACTGCCAATCTCAGAGAGACTTCGTTGTTAGGGTACCATCCCCAAGAATGAGCAAAGGAGTCTACAATGGAATGCTAATGTCTCCTGCCTATATAATGTCTGCTTGAGTAGAAGACAGAAAGGATGTTATTTGGGTTGTTCTTCTCTAGAAGTATACGATCCTGTCCCCTCTAACCACCAGCACCCTCAGTTACATCAAACTCCAGGATGGCACGTTGGTGGTCATTTGTACCAATACTGCCTCCATCAAATAAAAAAACACACACACATTGTTTAGGGCTTCCTGTACACATGGCAACTGACCTTGGAAAATGGGAAAGGTCAGAACTGAGACTCTTGATAAAGTTACTGAACTCTTATGTTGGAGTTCATCCCACGTGGGAGCCAAAATTTCTAGCCTGTTCAAGTCAAATTGCTCTGGATAGGGAAGGGGGAGGGAGAAGGAGAGAGAGAGAGGGATGGGGAGGGAGAGGGAGAAAGAGAAGTTTTACTTGACATTTTAATCTTCTTGTTTTCTTAATTACAGTATTTCATATAATTGGGGAATGGGAGACAAAAGGGACAAAGGAACTCTTTGTAGCTGCCTGAAAAATATTTTCACGGAGTAGCTTCTGCCAAAATCTGCTTTAAAAGAAAAATAAAGACTCAAATTAAAAAGTTCTTCCTTGTCCTTCAGCTGGCAGCTGATTTTTCTCCCTCTTGACTCAAAATGAAATCTGTTTGTTATTTCAAGGGTTAATCCCATTGAAAACATTTCATTTTATGATACTTCCCTGCTTGAAATGGTTTGGCAAGGCTTTAAATGTCAGAAAGAAAGACAGCATATTTTGCCAACAATTCATACAGTAGGCAGATAAGATGGCATCTTATCAGCTTGGTTAAATTGGCAATAGCACAAAGAAGAGACAAGTGCAACTTGTAAGAGTCAAGGATAACCTCTGGGAGCTATGTGGATGGAGGGCATCCACTACCCAATCCCAAAGGGAAACATACAGTATTTTCAAATCTGACAAAGGGTAACAAAAGGGTTGCTTCGGTACATCAAGGCCTTGGCCTAACTTTTAAGGTATGAGTAAGAGCTATTTTGAGCACTTGGCTCTGAGCTTGGAGGTCAGTCTGGATAAGAAGTTCATGGCTAAAAGATTCCTATAGGGTAACTGGGGTAAACCAACCTGGGAAATCTTATAAGTGATGGGAAATACTCACCTGAGTCATTAGGATGCTATCCCCACACCAAGACCTCATGGCAGAGAGAATTCTTGAATCTCACAGTTACCTCAAAGGCCATCTAGTTCAACCCTTACCTAAGCAAGGATGCCTTCTGCAGCACACCAGACAAGGGCTCATTTGCTTTCATTCCATTCAGTCCAATGGGGTTCAGTAAGTATTTATGAAGTGCCCACTATGTGCCAGGTGAGAGAAAGACTCCAGCATCAGTCACTAAAATCAGTCTCTAGAAGGTCACTTATTGCCCCATGTGGCTCTCTAAGACTCTAAATTGTAGGAAAATCACCGAACTATACTGGTAACAAAGAGCTCTTACCTGGATGGTATAATAGGTCCAGATTGTAGCCCCTGCCCCCCAAAAGAATGCTAGGTAATGAGGAAACAGGAATGATAAAAAGAAACACTGCCTGACTTCAAGAAGCTTATATTCCACTAAATGAAACAATATGTACAGAGATATAGGAATATAAATTGATCTCACACTAAGCTCAACAGAGGCAGTGACTCTGAAATATTCAGGAACATTAAAAAAGGATGCAAATAAAAGTATTGAGGGAGGTTCCCCCCTGACCAACAGCAAAGAAATGGGGCACTGAGAAGCAGAAGAAGCAGGAAACAGCCCTTGGCCTCCTTTCTACTCCTCAAGTGCTCAGATGAGGGACCCACTGCCTCCCAGGGCAGCCTTTGCCCTGTGGGACAGAAGAGCTCTGACCATTATAGAGATCACCACACAAGAAGACAATCTCTCGGCAACAAAGCTTCAAACGCATCCCAAATCTGCCTGGTCTAGGACGATGGAACAGAGTGGAATAATTCTCTGAAAATCTGCATTAGAAGCTCATAGAGGCAGAAAATGTCAGGGCTAGAAAAGACACCCTCCACCTGCCAAAGGATTGAGGACCCGGAAGGTCAAAGTGATTCAACACTGGCTTTTCTAAAAAATAGACAAAAAAAGAAAACACTTTTAATGTGTACTATGCCCTGCTTTTATAACAATTATTTGCTTTACATGATTCAAGCTCACAAGATTTTGAAACATTCTTTAATTCCTCATCGCAAAATTACACATTGCATTGCATAGTAAACATACCTTGGATGAAGCCAATTTTCTCTGGTCTAGCCTTAATGACTGACTTTTATTTCCCTACATTTAATCAGCAGTCATTGAAAAAATAGGAAGGAGAAGTGGGAGGCTAGAGGTGTTAAACAATGAATGCAGTATCAAGAACAGATGTTGTGTTTTCCTGAACAGGTCCTCCTCCCTTGTTTCCTCTTTTTTTCTTTCTACTTCTTTGTTCTAAGGGGACAGATCAGGCAACTAGGTGGTGCAGTGGATAGAGTACCAGGTCTGACATCAGGGAGACTCACCTTCCTCAGTTCAAATGTGACCTCAGAATCTTACGTGACCCTGAGCAAGTCACTTAACCCTGTTTGCCTCAGTTTCCTCCTCCATAAAATGAGTTGGAGAAGGAAAAGGCAAACCACCCCAGTATCTCAGCCAAATGGAGGTTGGAGCTCATGAAGTTTTCTTGACTTCCAGGCTTGGTACTCTATCCTATAGAGCACTGCACCACCTATACAAAGAGTGAGACATGACTAAAGAGCAACACCATGACAAAAACAGGACAGATCACTGGATAAAGGAGGGGGAAGTACACATATTAACAAATGGAGGTGACAGAGAAACCAATGGCAATAATAAAGACATTTTTAATAGAAAAAATAAAGGATTATTGGGAAAGGAATGACATTTTGCCTAAGTATTTTGGAAATTTACAGTTGACAAAACACTTTCCATGCTTGATCCACCAAACAATTGTGGGCAGTAAGTGGTATATGTAGAGCTCTCCCCATTTGCCAGAGGAGGAAGCCAAAGCAACTTGCCCCGGTGCCTCATCAGATCCCTGGCAGAGCCTGTACCCAAACCAGGGCCTATACTCTTTCCAGTTTACCAACAAACCAACCTGAAAATGGTCACTAAGCTCAACAGAGGGAGTGAACCTGAAATATTCAGCAACATAAAGAAAAGGATATAAATAAAGACATTGAGGAAGGCCCCGACCAACAGCCAAGGAAAGCAATGAGATGTGTCCAATCTGCCCAGGAAGATTTCATGTCCCGACTGTGTCAGCTGCCTAGAAGAAATCTTCCCTTGGTCCCACCACCAAGTGTGGGGGCCTCCAAACTTGTTTGAAGAAGACAGGCATAACCCAGGAAAATAGAGAAGGGGGACTGCTTACCGCAATGGCACAATGAAGACAGAAACCACCCTCTTTTATGCTCCTTGGACCTGCCTATTAGATAAGAATATTGCTTGAAGTTTCTGTTAACTGGGACACTGGGAAATCTCTCATTTGTCAGCTAAGCTAAGATATCTACTACTGACAGTGAGTCCATAATATTGTTGCTGGTGATTAACCATGGAAATTGGCATCATTCTGCCTTCAACTCTCTTTTCTCCATTTAATTTTCTTTTTATTATTCAAAACCCCTGTGTGTCTAACTTGTCCATCTGTTTAAAAAATATGGCTGGGGTAAAGGAGAAGGAAGGACGGAAATGCTTCCTGTAGAATGAAAAGAAAGAATGCCAAAGAACCTGGTGAGTAGTTTCCTCTCTTTCTTGAAAGTTTCATGACCTTGGTCAAGTCGCAGCCTCTTTAGGTATGCATTTTCTCTTCTATAACGTGACAGGGCAGGGCAGGGAGGCAATCAGCATTTATGAAGCACTGATTGGGTGTACCAGACACACAGTAAGCACCAGGAATATAAATACAAAAGGAAAAAGAAGAACTGGATAATAAGGGTCCCTGCCTTCAAGAAGTATATGAAGGCTAATGAAGAAGAAAACACATGGAAGAGCTCAAGTGAATGAAGTCTAAGGTAACTTCCATCTTGAACTCTTATGAGCCTGTGATGGTTCTCATCTTGACCAGGATCTTGAAAAGTAGTGATGATGATGGTGGTGGTGATGGTGATGGTGGTGGTGGTGGTGGTGATGGTGGTAGTGATGGTGGTGGTGATGGTGGTGGTGGTGGTGGTGGTGATGATGGTGGTGATGGTGGTGGTGATGATGGTGGTGGTGGTGGTGGTGGTGATGATGGTGGTGGTGGTGGTGTGATGGTGGTAGTGATGGTGGTGGTAGTGATGGTGGTGGTGGTGGTGGTGGTGGTGGTGGTGATGATGGTGGTGGTGGTGGTGGTGATGGTGGTAGTGATGGTGGTGGTGATGGTGGTGGTGGTGGTGGTGGTGATGGTGGTGGTGGTGGTGATGGTGGTGGTGGTGGTGATGATGGTGGTGGTGGTGGTGGTGGTGGTGGTGGTAGTGATGGTGGTGGTGGTGGTGATGGTGATGGTGGTGGTGGTGGTGATGATGGTGGTGGTGGTGGTGGTGATGGTGGTAGTGATGGTGGTGGTGATGGTGGTGGTGGTGGTGGTGGTGATGGTGGTGGTGGTGGTGATGGTGGTGGTGATGGTGGTGGTGATGGTGGTGGTGATGGTGGTGGTAGTGATGGTGGTGGTGGTGATGGTGATGGTGGTGGTGGTGGTGGTGGTGGTGATGGTGGTGGTGGTGATGGTGGTGATGATGGTGGTGGTGGTGATGGTGGTGATGATGGTGGTGGTGGTGATGGTGGTGATGATGGTGGTGGTGGTGGTGGTGGTGGTGATGGTGGTAGTGATGGTGGTGGTGATGGTGGTGGTGGTGGTGGTGGTGGTGATGGTGGTGGTGATGGTGTGATGGTGGTAGTGATGGTGGTGGTAGTGATGGTGGTGGTGATGGTGGTGGTGGTGGTGGTGGTGGTGATGGTGATGGTGATGATGATAATGATGAATGGTGATGCTGATTTTTAAAAAGACAAACTGGAAGCCATCTGAAATCCTAGCTATATTATCTCCTTCGTTCTACCATTGCTAAGGCTCTAATTTGGAATACACTGAAGAGAAGTCATCCTTCATCACATCTGCATTTATAAGTGCTCATCCCCCATTTCACTCATTTGATCCAGTGGTCAGTCAAGCAAAACAAGGTGTCTCAAAAGTTTTCGTTCCATTGGAAGCTTTAACAGCTGCACCCAGACTTGTGAAGCATCCTTTACACCCTTATACTGTTTAAATTATTATAATAACAGCTTTGTTCAGCACTGAGGGGGCTGTCCAGGGTGATCTCGAAAGTGCCTCCCAACTCTAAAAGGCTATGCTTCTCATGAGTCCCTTATCACAACGGCTTGGGTATTCCTTGGGTAATATGCTTCCTCATCTGTAAAATGGGGATAATAACAGCAGCTATTTTATATTTGCTGTGAAGATCATATGAGACAACGTACATAAAGTGCTTTGAAAATCTTAATGCCAGTCAAGGCAAGACAGAGAGTATGAATTAAGTGCTTCCTATGTGTCTGGTACTGTACTAAGTTCTGGGGTTACAGATAGAAGCAAAAAGCCATTCCTTTCCTCAACCACCTTGGTCGGCTAGGGGAAGATAACTCCCAAAAGGGAAGTGGAAGGTGGGGGTGAGAGCAGGTTGGGATCCTCAAAGATGCCCAGCACAAGGAAGTAATGCCAAAGAGGACTGAAGACTGGCCATCCTGGACCCCTCCCCAAAATGGAAAGCCCAGGAGGACTGGTTCACCAAAGGGAGAAGGAAACTGGCATAGCAGAGTCTTTGGGTAAGAAAGCTGCAAGGCGTGATGGATGCTCCCAGGGAGAGAATCCAGCTGAGGCACTGATGTTCAGCTAGCAGGGGAAGCCACTATATAAATGCTCCCTCTCATTACTGTGTATTAAGGATGAATGCATTATCCCTGCCCATTTGGGTTCCATTTTTTAAAATTTATACCTAAGATCTAGACCAAGCCCGAAGACCTAATTAATATGGCTAACACCACAATCTGCTACTTGACTTGAAGGATCTCAGATTTTTACAAAAAAAATTCGAAAACCGATAAACACCATGGTACAGTCAACACTAATGAAACTCCCTGAGAGACCTTTAGTAGGAGATGTTTCTTCAGAGAGACGACGACTAAAGACATTATCCTGAAAGGCATTTTAATTACCATAATATATGTACAGACAACTGCCGTTTCTGCTTGGATAAGGCATTTGCAGAGATGAATGAGGAAAGAAAAACCGGAAAGTCACTTTCTTCAATTTTTTTTTTTAACTTTTGCTGCTACATTCAAGACCAAACTCAGATTCTTCTCCATGGTATGAAGGGGACCCAGAGTTTCCTATGCGTATGCCAGTGGGGGTGGGGCTTTGGCTGGACCTGCCAAGCTGATCAGGCTCTAGGTCTATGGATCTTGTCTCCATCATCTGAGGGCCAGCTCAGATCAGGGATGAGAGGCTCATCACTCAAAGTTGATGTTTGTTTAGCCACAGAAAATCCAGAAGATCTATCTGCTGCAACGAAGAAGGATTAAACAAAATCTTTCCTTCTCCTCATCACTTGTTAGAGATTTCTTGAGAGGCAGTTAGGCATATAGTAGTTAGGACATTGGCATGGTGTCAGGAAGATCCCCTCATGCTGGATATGGGTGACTTAGGCAAGTCACGCAATCTCTGTTTGCCTCAATTGCCTTCCCTGGAAAATGCAGATAATGGGGATAAGATCTTTTTTTTGAGGACGAAATGAATTAATATTTGTAAAGTGCTTAGCTCAGTGTCTAGCACATAGTTGACACTATATAAATGCACACCATCGTTACTATTACTATTTCTTGAATTGAATCGGCCAGGTCACACAAGTAGCAAGTAAGAGACAGAATTTGAACCCAGGTCTTTTGATTTCAACTACAACACTCTTTTTTCATGGGAACTGTGAACTCCTGAACAATAAGGCAATAGAGATGATTCTGATTCTCAAACTTAGACCAGATCCTCCATTCCAAATTTCCAGAGGGACAAGTCAGTGTAAGACATCAGGCTAAAAATTCCTGTGAAGCCGATTAATTTCTCACTTCTTTATTTTGTGCTTCAGAAAGTTGCCCCAAGTTCCTTCAAATGACACAGCCCCCCACTGGTGGCAATCAAAACATACATTCCCAGGATTGGAGGCAAACCTTCATTTTTCCAATGGAAAACATAGAAAATAAAAAGAATGCAAGATAGGTTGGAGCTACTGTGGGTAAGCAGCTAAAGACACGATTGACACGTCAACTCACTCTACTCCAACTCAGTTCAATGTTCTCAAATTTTCTCTTTGGAAAAGAAGGAATTTTCATTTTACTAATGATACTTAGCCCCAGATGTTAAATCTCTGCTTTAAAAAAAAGATTGGGGTGTATTCTTTATAAATATTTCTTAGAAGTTATATTTTGAAAAATGAAATACTCATAAACCCTGTGCCAATAGTACCATTTTGAGATCATAATAAATTTGAATTCCTAGGATCATACTATGGAATAATGAATTTAGATCCAGAACACTCCTTAGAGGTCATCTACCTCTAGATTAGCTCTCTTTATTTGACAGAAAAAAAGAAACTGAGGTTCAGAGTGTTTAAGGGACTTATGGTAGCAAGAAGAAAATGTCAGAATTTGAACCCCGGGCTTCTGACTACAAATCTCAGAGTGCTTTACACTGTACCATGCTGACTGCTTACAATTGCTTCTCAGAGTTGCCTTTTTCAGCTAAAATGTTACTTAGATTCAACATATCTTACTGGACTTGTGCTATCTATGGTAGAAATAAAAGTTGATGGAGATTCCAAAAACCAGGCTCCAAGTCCTGGTTATGCCACAAATTCCTTCTCTGACCTTGTTACTTAACATCTCCAGGACTCAGGAATAGGGTGATGGAAAGTTAATATGGACTTCAGGGAGTACCATGTCCAAGAGCTTTATTTTACATAGGGAAAAAAGGAAAGGTCATGTGACATAACTAATATCACACAAGTGATTAAGTAGCAGAACAAGATGGAAGAAGGGTTTCAGACAAGAATTTTAACTGAAACTTGTCCAGAAGGGAGGAGGGCAGGAAGAGAGGGAGGGAGGGAGGGAGGGAGGGAAGGCAGGAAGGCAGGAAGGCAGGAAGGCAGGAAGGCAGGAAGGCAGGAAGGCAGGCAGGAAGGAAGGAAGGAAGGAAGGAAGGAAGGAAGGAAGGAAGGAAGGAAGGAAGGAAGGAAGGCAGGCATTATGTGTTCATTATGTGCTAAATGAAAAAAAGAAGAAAGTCCCTGCCATCTGGAATCTGACATTCTGGCAACAGAGCTGGGAGAGCGAGGTCCAGAGAAGAGAACTGTGGTCTAGGAATCCATGGAGTGGTGAGTGGAACAATGGGGAAGTGGACTAGAATATCCTTTTCAGGGAAAAGGACAGTGTCATTTTGATTCTACTTCTCTGTCTTTCCAGAGGGAATGGTATGGGACAATGTATGGAAAGTCAACAGGACCTGTATTCAAATCTCATGCTGGACCCTTATTATTTCTATGACCCAGGGAAAATCATTTCACCTCTCTGGGCCTCAGTTTCTCCTGTGTGACTTGAATGGGTTTGACTAAATGGCCTCTGAAATCCATTCTAGCCTGTGCTCTATGATCCCATGATCCTAAGGGAGGGGGGGGGGGTTCAGCAACAATAACAGGACAAGAACCTGGGAGGTAATTTAAAGACTTGGGCGGGGGGTGTGGAAGGGGGATGGGACACACACAGTATCTCATGAAACCAAGTACAAACTCTGCAATCTGCCCTGCCTGACAAGATGATTGCCCACATCAGTGAAATCACTGTCCCTGAAGTGCTGACTTGCCATCCTAACACCCTGAGGTGCTGACTATGTGTATTTGATTATCTGACAGTGGCTTATCTGCGGTTCAGCTTTTCCATGTAGGATAGAGAGAACCGCTTCTCACTCCTAGAAAGAGAGACCTAGAGGAAAAGCTGGCACAGGAAACAGGAAGAAAGAATGTTGAGTTGAAAAGAAGAAGTGTGGTACTTAAAGTCCAGTAAACTGACCCAAGTTTGGGTCCTAAACTGCTTCTTACAATTTGTGTCACCTTGGAATAGTCAAGAAAGGCCTCAGTTTCCTCAGACATAAAATGGGGGAAGAGGAGAGAAACAGCATTGCATGAGTCCTTAGGGCTTTCTAGCTGAAATCAATAACTCTTAGAGGACACTTATTCTAAACTCCCACTCAGGATGGGAATCCTTCCCACAATGCCCTTGAGAGCTGGTCATTCAGCCAATGTCCTTAAGATTCAAACTAGTATAAAGAGATAGGTCTTGAAGATGAATATAACCCAATTCACAGCTTTTTGAAAACAAAACAAAATAGAAGGAAAGCCTTATTTTGTGAGGTCACATCTCCTTTTGGACACCTACTCTAGAGTAGGTTCTCCAGGCCTGATCTAGATGTTTTACAAACTCAAATGTCCAAAACAAAAAGCATTTCTTTCCCCTAAATCCTTCTCTGTTCCAAAGTTCCCTATTACCGTGGAGAATACCACCACTCTTCCAGTCACCCAGGCTGACAACCTGGGCGTTCTCTTTGATTCCACATTCACACCTACCCTACATTCCCATATCTTTCATTGTTACTGTTGAGTCGTTTCAGTCACGTCCAAGTCTTCATGATACCATTTGAGGTTTTCTTGGCAAACGTACTGGAATGGTTTGTCATTTCTTTCTCCAGCTCATTTTACGGATGAGGAAGCTGAGGTAAATAAGCTAAAGTGACTTATCCAGAGTCACATAGCTAGAAAGTGGCTGGATTTGAACTCCAGGCGCATCACTCTATCCACTGCACAATTGAGCTGCCCCTATATTTGTTTGTTTGTTTGTTTCTCTATTTTATAACGTCTCTCATCCCATGCTAGCTCAAGCCTTCATCACCTCACACTTGGACAACTGCAATAGCCTATTGCCTGATCTCCCTGCCTCCAGTCTCTCCCCATTCTATTCATCCTTCACTACGTTAGCTGCCAAGGTGGTTGTGTTAAAGCATACGTCTGACCACATCACCCCCTTGCTCAATGAGTTTGGTGTCTCCCAATAACCTTCGGAATCAAAATATAAAGCTCTCTGTCATTTAAAGCTCTTCATAACTGGTCCCTTTCTACCTTGCCAGACTTCTTCCATTTAATCTTTTCTATTGTATGTTTCAGCTACAGTGGACTACTCTTACCTCCCATCTCTCTGCCTCTGCACTGATTGAACCCCATCCTTGGCATGTTCTGCCCCTTTTTCACCTTCACCTCATTTTCCTTGTCTTCCTTCCAGACTCAAGAGAAAGCTCAGCACTTAGAGGAGGACTTTCCCCAGCTCCCCAATCCCAGCCATGGATGCCTTCTCTTTTCCTGTTACCTCTTAGCTACTCTATCTTTTAAGCACATAGTTATGTGTATTTTGTCATCATATAAGCTCCTGTATTAGAACAGATTCTACTGTATAGAATAAATACAGAAGCTCACTGAGGACAAGGATTTTGACTTACTTTGCATCATTTAGCACAGTCTGACACATAGTAAACACTTAATAAAAGCTTGTTCACAACAATAGTTGTAAACATTTACATGGTATTTTCAGGTTGCAAAGACTTGAGAAACTGAGTTAATCTAGATCAACTATGGGAAGGTGTTTATCATCAGAGCCAGTGTTTCTCATCTAGATATCAACATCTGTGAAGAAGATGAAGAAGGAGGAGGAGGAGAAGGAAAAGGAGAAGAAGAAGGAGAAGGAGGAGAAGAGAATTCAATTACTCATGATTTTCTCAAGGAACTTACTGACTTTACACTCGCCCTCTGCCCCTTTTTCTTAACAGCCCATTCTGGGACACCACCAGGTCAAGCAGATGTGACTACACTTAGGCTTTCTGGGGATTGGGGGGGTGGGGAGGGGATGTTGTTTTCTTGTGGTTTTTAAAGTCTAGACATTCTTGTTTGGCGATTAAGATGACAGTCACATCTCTCCAACAAGAAAAATCAAGGCATTCTTGTTTTCTATTTTAGCCCTTAACAAAAATGAGACGTAAAGGGCAGCTATGGGTCAAGATATTCAGTTAATGTCAAATATTTAGTATTTCCAATGGAATAATAATTCATGACAAGGCGAAGGATCCCATCATGGTGACAGATAATAGATAAAAAACAGACATTAGCAAGCCAAAGGGCAGAGGGAAAATAGCTCCCCAGGATGTCTAACTATAGCCTTTAAGTTAAACAAAAATACTGGAAAAAAAAAAAAAGACAGATCCGGACAATACTGGCCTCCTGAGGATTTCCAGATCAAATGCCCAAAGTCCAGGAACAATATATTTAGCTCTGGATGATTGAAAGAAGGAGGTATAGCTTAAAGACAGGTGGGCCCCAGGTCACATCCTTTATGGGGAAAAGCCAAATTTTTTTTAATTGATATGATATAGATATATTCTAAATCAGAGCAATTCTGATTTAGCTTTGGTACAAGAGTATTTCTCAGTAATAATATTCATGGGCAGTTTTCTTCTGCAAAAATGTAGCCAGAGTAGTCATTCCCCAAGAGAACCATCACAAAGCAGTATCTTTTCACTGTCTCCCCATAAATGAAATATTCTCCCTTTGTACTTCCACCCCCTGACTTCCCTGGCTTTCTTCAAAACTCGGTGAAACTTCACCTCTCTCTGCAGAAGATCTTTCCCAGTCTTTCCCCAAATCTCTGTCTTTCCAATGATCTTCTATATATCTAGTTGGGTCTTTTTTGGCATGCTGTCTCCCTCATGAGGATGGGTGCTTCAGAGCAGGATTGTCTTTGCCTAAATGTTTCACAGTATCTTGTAAGTACTTAATAAATGCTCTGTTGACTGACTGACTGTCCTACCAATCAAGATCAGAAGTGGGGTGCCAGAGTCAGCATTTGGGCCTCTTTGGTTCCTGGAATTTTGCAATGGGGTGAATGTCAGATTCCTACCAGCCCTTCTGCCTCCTCCCCTAGCCCAGCAATGAACTGCAAACCTATCACCAATCTCAGGAAGTTCTGCTCTTGGTGACACTCTAAAATACCTGAAAATTCCACAAAGTAAGAGCATTTACCTGGCTCACTGGGCATAATGTAGTCCAATCCATCACTCATCAATTTCAACATGCAAATTAAATGACTTCCTTCCTCCAAAATGTTCAAATTAGGATTCACTCTATACACAAGCCTACATACATGCTTTCCGTAATTTTTATTGACCCACCATGGATGAACTTTTTATTCAAGGTCTCCTAAGTATCTTAGTTTAACAAACTCAATATTTTTCCAGTTCCATTGCATTTTTATTTAAGTTTTATCATGGGTAACCTATTATACTAAAAAGAACAAAAAGGCATAGCCATGCACAATGTGAAATCATTCTATGAAATTCAGGGGCCTCTGCAATGATGCTATGTATGAGAGACATCCTGGGACAAGGAAAAAGAAGGTTGAACCGGTTCAAATTCCAGTTCCAACCGTTGCTTATCTGGTTGACCGTGGGCAAGTGACTTCATAAAAATAACAATGCCAGTAACTAGCATTTACATAGCACTTGAAGGTTTTCAAGTCTTTCCATTGTAGTTACTCTCGGCACTCACCTATAAAGTAGGTGCTATTATTATCCTCTTTTACAAATAAGTAAACTGAGGCTCAATGACTTACTTCCAAGGGCTACACTACACAGCTGGTTAGTGAATGAGGCAGGATCCTGCCTCATACATACACATTAAACCAGGATTCCAAGTACAACACACTACACAGCTGGCTGCCCACCTGCTTTAAACTTTAACATCCTCATCTATAAAATAAAGGGACTAAATAAGAGGTCTTCCAAAGTCCTTTCCAACTATAAATCTATGGTCCTATGAGCCTATAAATAGCAATCTGTACCTTACAAGAGAAAAAATAGTTTCAGGTAAAATTTAGATAACTGTTTTAAAGAGTAGGAACTTATCTAAACTAGTTCACCCGCTATAAATTAGTTGAACATAAATTAATCCAGCTAGTTTATGTTGTAACCAGTTCTGCTTGGATTAAATTACTGGGGGTTTAACCAATTCAAAACAGTGCCACTGAGCATACTTAGCACTGCGAACAGTGTTAGAAATCTGCCTAAGGGTCAGACTTTATGACTGAGATGAAATAATATAGAAAGGACACAAGGGAACTAATCTGCTTATATACATGAAAAACAGTGTGTCAACTACAATTTGTGAAGCACCTACTGTGTGTCAGTGCTAAGCACTGAACCTTTATTTAATAAATGTAATATCAATTTTCACTTCTCCATCCTGTTATTCCATGGCTAAATTCATCATGTTTATATTAATAATGATTTCTCTATTGCATAAAACTTGGCAGCATATTGAGTCAGAATGATCTGTATATCCTGCTAATGTACTTCTGGCGTTGTCACACTCTTTGGTCAAAGTCAATTCTCCCTGTTTCTCACCCAATGACAGTTAGCAGAGGGCTGTGGTCAAACCCTAGTTAAGTATTATGGGAAGAATTACAAAAGGGTAATAAAAGTGATGAGTTCCCACCCCTGATGGAACAGATGAAAGCGATCTGCTCGCTTTTCCCAGTCTCTTATGGACCTGTTTAAGAATACTGTTGTCATGTAGAATTTACGAGTTGTGGGGAAGCTGTTCACAAAAACTGTAAGGAGCAGGTTAGATGATGCATCCTTTCCCTTCTTGTTCATCGCATCTAAAGCCATAAATGAGTCCAACTTCCTCATTGTCCAGATGGGGAGACGGAAGTCTAGGGAGGAGAAAAGTCTTGCCCAAGAGGTCATATAAGTAGCCAGTGGAGGAGGCAGGATTTGGGTTTTGTCTCTATGGTGAGTGACATAATTTTCTGTCAGAAATTCTATGATGGAATTGGTACTTCCCTCATGGTCTGAATGTCTACTTCAGTAACCAATCTCCTGCTTTTGGTAACAACCAGGTCCAATACAGCACTTCTTCTCTTGTCTTCCTGTACACTTTGAAGACTGAAATTATCATTGAGATTTCATAGCCAACACCAACTGAAGGACCTAGGATCGTTGAAGTAGGAGAAGAGAAGGCTGAGGGGCAACATAACAGCTATCTATATTCAAGCGTTTGAAGGACTGGCAAGGGAAAGGGACTAGATTTCAGTCTGCTTGCCCTCCCGGCTAGAGGCAATGGGGAGATGTTGTAAGGAGGTGAATTCGACAAGGGAAAACTACTTCCCACTTAGAGCGATGCCAAAGTCGACTGGGCACATGGCCTCAAAAGGTAGTGGGCTCCCTTTATTACAGAGGCTGCATTCCCAATTCTGAAACATGTTTTGATTAATTTCTTGCTGAGTGCACAAATTAGACTGAATGGTTTCTAAGGACTCTTCCTCCTCTGAGCTTCTGTTCAACGTTCACAATGGCCCTGAGGATCAAACTTAGCTCACTGATTTAAGGGATCGAAAAGCACCCCCAAAAACATTCCATGTAAGAACTGCACAGCACAACTGCCTCAGTTTGGCAATGGGATTATTAAAAGAGGATTAAAAGGCAAAAAAATTTTAACAGCAATTCTCATTCCTAAGTAGATGGTTCACTTCTTTGGATTTTATTAGTAAAAAGAAAACAGAATTTGACAACACTGATTCAAAAGAAAGATTTTCAGATGATGTCACCAACTCCCATATGGAAATTTTATCCCAATCAACAGGGAAAGTCACTGCCTTGTGATCTACCTCTAAGTGATTCTCCAAAATGGCATTGCCAGGAGCCAACCCTGGCCCCAGGCCCAGGTGGTTACACCCTGCCTGGCCCTTGGGCCTCACCCCATGCTGAGGAACTGGTAATACTAAATAGAACTCTTGACTCATGGACAGCCAGAATCCCAAGTCAACAGCCCTTCTCTCTCCCTTCCACTCATATGGTCTTGCTCAGACCATATCCAGGAGGGTTTTTGTTTTCTAGCAAATTTTTTTTAAAATAAGTTGAGCCAGATTTTTTAAAAGAAAAAATTTAAATCAACAGGAAACATACACTTCCCTCACAAGGATATTAATTTTATCCAGAACTAAGGCTCAAAGCAAAAGTGCTACCAACACCATCATGTATCGCACCCATAATCCATCCATCCAGAGAGCGGAAGAGGGGCAGAAAGGAGATTTAGACTGAGAAAAGGAAAGTAAATTCCTCAAGGGAGAAGCTACCTAAAATGTAGATTATTTTAGTGGAGAGAAATAATAAAAAGACAGAACTAGCAGTAGAGACCTGAGTTGGAATTATCATTCAGAGGGACACGAAGGATAGATGCCAATAACCCATATTATTCACAATCAGAAAGAGAAGAGCATATGTGAACGCTGTTGAGGTTTTCACACCATACTCTCATCTCAAAAAGGAACAGCCGGGGAAAACTACACTGAGAAGTAGAGGAAGGTAAGGGAGGGGAGAGAAGGGGGAAAGATGCTGAAGTCACTCTGTGGACTCTTCAGCAACTAAAATGCAGCAGAAAAATTGAAAGGTTGTTAGACATATGTCTAAACAATATCGAATTGCCTTCTCAAGAAGGGGGAGGGGAGGAAAAGAATTTGGAACTCAAAATTTAAAAAAAAACAAATGTTAAAAGATTTTGTTTGTATGTAATTGATAAAAATTAAAATGAAAGGAGGGGAAGGAGAGAGGAGGGGAGGAGAGGGGAGGAAAGAAAGACTGCCTCCACACTGTACAGTCTCCAATCTTGCCATCACTTCAACCTCTTCTACACCAACAACTTGGACTATGCCTCTGGGAACTTCAGCTTGTAGAGCTCAGCTTCAACTTGACCTTTCCAGGGCTTAAGCCTCTAGAAAACTTCCGATGACATTCTATAACATGCCAACACCACAGTACCATTCTCCTCCCCTTTCTGGTCCCCTTTTAGGTGTCATCTTCTCCCATCACAATATAAATTTCTCCAAGATAAATATCTAGCTTGATACATGCCCTGTACTTAGCAGAGTCCCTATATATAATATATAGTAAGTTAAACACATTAAAAATGCTCATAAAGGCGCTCTCTCTCTCCCTCTCTCTCCTTTCTCCCCCTTTCCCTCTCCTCCCCCTCAGGATTCTGCTCCTAGGGAGAAGCATTCAAGCTTTTCTATGTTCTTAATTATTCCGGCTAACTAGGCTCTCAGGACCATTGTTTCTTCCTACTTGACAGCCAAGAAAGTTTATTTCTGGAGGGTGGGAGGACAATGGACCTCAGAGATTACTTTATTCAACGACCTCATTTTCCAGAATCCAGAGTTAAGGTCTCAAGGGACACTAGAATTTGTCTATCCCAACTCCTAATCACTCAGTCTTTCAACCAGGTTTCTGAAATCCAGTCACTTGAGATATTAAACAACCCTTGCCAAGCACCAGCTCTTGCTGTAATGACTCAATCCAAGCAAGGCAGTCCTTCCAGAAGCCCTCTGATCCTAAACCCACCAGAGGGCAGCCTCCTCAAGGAGCAGCAGAGTAAACACGTAATAAATCCTTGTTGATTTAACCTGTGGTGGACTGGGCACATAGGTATCACATCTGTTTTGATGCCCGCACCCTGAGGATCATTGAGGACTTTTCGATGGATAGGCAGATTAAACCTTCTATATGGATTACTTCACCCAATTAGAATATGAGATACATGAAAAAAAGACTATCTTGCTTTTTGGGATGTAACCCCAGAACTTAGCATTGAAGACTTGAATAAATGCTTATTCACTGATTCATTCTTTCATTTTACTCCTGCCACCTCCTGATGTCGAGGACGCTAAGTGCCCAGGCTTGGGTCTCCCTCCCTTTCTCTAAGCTCATAGCAGCCTCCTCTCTCTGCCTGGCATTCTCACCACCTCATCGTTGGACTCCATCCCAGCAAAGCAGCCCTACTGTTAACACCTTCCTTACTGCTGTTCATCCTTCATTCTGGAAGAGGACCAGTAACGTCCTGTCTTGACTTGACTTGCACATGAATTGGATTTGAGTAGGGCAGAGACTTGCTCTCTCTCTCCAGAAAACACTTTCCTTACAGAAGTACAAATTACAGAAGTACAAATGCTATCAACCTACATCCTCTCAATTTCCAGACTTTGGACAAAGCTCACTACCCTTGCTGCCCCACCCTTAGATTCTCCTCCACGAACAAATTAAACCTATCTGGCCAGAAGATTCCATTATCTCCTTCTGAGTACCATTGCACTGCTGTGTGGGTCACTGCGCCCAGGACTGAAAAAATGAAACTTGAAAAATACTCTTTTAAGGATAAATGTTCAAGGAAACATGATCAGTTCCACCCACTATAATGATGATTAAAAATACAACCCATAAATTGATCTGGACAAGACAAAAGCCAAGGCAAAATGAATCCCCCCTGGATTCCCAAGGAGAGAATTGAATGAACTCAGAAGTATTTCCCATTTCGACATTCTATGGGTCAAGCAAAGACTGAGTCTCAGTTGGCAACTGAGGTTGAAATGTATGAGAGATGATGAAGACAGATGGAGATGTGAGCCACTTCTCTTCCTGAGCTGGCCAAAGGGGAAAACCCTCCAAGCACCATATGGCAATGAGGGCATGGCTCTGCCTCCTGGAAATATGGAAACTCAAGGACCAGTTCTACCCATTTCCTCCTTGAAACACTGCACTTCCAAATGCAAAATAATGTCAAGTCCCTCTTAAGACAAATTTGACTTCCCTAGATACCAATTCAATGGCCTGGAACACTAGGAGAGCCTCTTCTATGGTATCCTGACCTCCAGTCCTTCCCCTTTGCAATCTCACCTCTGCAGCTGCCAAAGTCATATTTCTAAATCAAAGTACAGTCTGACTATGTCACTGCCCGGGTAGAAGCTCCTGTGGCTCTACAGGGCCTTCACAATCACAGATTTCAAGTTAGTAGGAGTCATCTAGTCTCACTCCTTCACTTTATGAATGAGGAAAGGAGCCCTAGATATGTGAAGTGATTTGTCCATCATAGTTCAAAAAGCCACAGAAGGTCTCCACAAGTTCTCATGAGAGAGGAAGGGAGGAAAGGATGAAGAGAGAGCTGAGGGAAAGATGAAAGCCAGAGGGAGGGAGGGAGGGAGGGAGGGAGGGAGGAAGGAAGGAAGGGAGGGAGGAAGGAAGGAAGGAAGGAAGGAAGGAAGGAAGGAAGGAAGGAAGGAAGGAAGGAAGGAAGGAAGGAAGGAAGGAAGGAAGGAAGGAAGGAAGGAAAAGAGGCTGGTTTCTAGGAGTTGTACATTATCTACAATGACTTTGAAATACCAAAAGGTTAAAAAAAAAAAACTACATCCATCTCAATGAAGCCATGATGAGCCCCAGGTTGAACAGGTTGGCCATATCTCTAAGGCTCTTTCTCAGGTTCATCCACCAGCAATATAGACTTCTACCCATCCAGCCTGAAAATTCTTCATGCATCTTGTCCAAGTCATCCTGGAAAACATCCTGAGTAGACAAAGGACCTTCTGCTGCTCTCAGGCTTTTGACACTGCCCACAGGACATCCATTGGTTATTCTACACTCTCTACATGACCAGCCCATCATTTCTTTCTTCCAGAGGATCTCACTTTGAATCATATCACAATGTGCCCACTCCTTAACCAATGGACAAGGCTCCAACATCTGAAGCAGCAATACTTAACTAAATATTTGTAGGCCCTTAAAGAACTATGCAACTTTCAGCATCCTTTGCTCCTTTGTCTTCTACTCTGCCATCATCATCTAGGGGCAGAAGGGAGCTTCTAAGGCCAAGGGTCATTTTGTGTTTTCCTTTGTTTCTTGGGTTATCATGGCCAGATAACCTACCAAGGAGACGGTAGCCTGAGGGTAATAAGCTTCCACATACTTAGAGTCCTTGGAAAGTCTTTGAAAAGATGTATTGCTGGGATCAATCCACAAACACTTACTGTTTACTGTGTGCCACACACTTTGCTAAGTATTGGGAATACAGAAAGACAAAACACAGTTCTTTCTTTCAAAGAGTTTATATTATAATGTGAGAAAGACTGTTTATAAACTGACACATATAAGGTAAAGACAAGAGCACATGGAAGGTAACCTTAGTGGGGATGGCAGAAGCACTTGAGGGGATTCACCAGTATGCCAAAACCTGCATGGTCTTCAAGAACCTAAGGTCTCTTCCATGGTATGACAAGGAGTACAGTTAATTCATTTAGTAAAGAATTGCCACCTCTTTCTCTTGACCCAACTTTCCTTTATAAACTCACCATTAAGTAAGGGAGTATAGTATAATAAAATAAATATTGAGTCTGGAATCAAAGGACCTGGTCTTAAACATCATCTTTGATGTTACCTATATGACCTTGGGAAAGTCCCTTAGCCCCTTGGGCCTTAGTTTCCTCATCTGTAAAATGAAAGGCTTCTGGGGCCCAATCCAGTTCTAGATCAATGATACTATGGCTATGATGCCATAATGGTTTTTCTTAAAATGAGGCACACTAATATTTGTCATCAGATATTGGGATTCCGGTCTGAGCAAACATCATCATCTTCTGGATTCTCAAGCTCACAAATTTCATCTTTGTGTTATAACATTTATCACCTAGTTAGAAGCATCTCAATGTTCCTAACACCCACCAAGCAACTCCAAGAAATCCCCATGTCCCCCAGGATGTGACACTATCCTTTTCTGGGGGAAAGATAATAGTTACATATCTTTTAGAAGCTCCAAGAGCTCTGTTTCATCTTGGCTGTGATTTGATTAGATTTCTAAAATGGCAGAAATGAAATGACTCTTGTATGTAACTAGCTGCCAAGTGTTTGGGCTTCTCAACTGGTAGTTTAGGAGGGCACATCTTACTAGATGTGTGGAGCCTGACATAAGTGAACACAGTGGCTGCTAGAACTCAGAAACAATCAGCACCAATTTACTCATTTCCTGCTTGGTGCCAAGCACTGTGCTAGGCACTAGGGATATGAAGGCAAGAAGGAACTCCCTCCAAACTCCAAGAACTTAATTTTCTAGCCAAAGAAGACAAGTTTGCCTTGAAGCATATACCAAAAAGACAAAAATGTGATTTGAGAAAGAAGGTGCTAGCAGCTGGGGGCCAAGGGAAAGTGTTAGAGGGAAGGTGGCATTTGAGGTGAATCCTGAAGACCACAGTGAAGGTGAGGACAGGTGGTGCAAAGGCACCTAAGAAATAAAAGGATTTGACTTTCAGAGTAGCTCAAGGACAGCTCAGATAGGCCCCACATCCCCAGACAGTAGGTCAAGATGCACTCATAAATCTCCAGGCAGGTTGGCACTATGGAAACAGCTCTCACTTTCCTCACTCAACAAACTCTCCCAAGTTACCAATAAACTCTTCATTGCCAAAACTAATGGCCTCTTCCCCATCATCATTTTTTTACTCTCTCTGAAGCAGGTGACCCTTGTGTCACACTTTTCTCCTTGATACTGTCATCTGTCTAGGCTTTCGTGACACTGATCTCCCTGGTTCTTAATCAGCCTATCAGGGCAGCTCCTTCTCATCTTCGTTTGCTAGATCTTCATTGGGTCATACCTGCTAACCACTCTGTCCTGGGTCTTTTTATCTTACCCTTATATTATTTTACTCAGTCATTTTATCAGCTCCTATGGATTCATTGATTCTCCAGTCTACTTAGGGAGCTCTGAGCATTCTACTAATCTCCAACTGCCTACTGGACCATTTGAATTAGATGTCTTGTAGATATCTTCAATTCTAAACATCCAAAATTCAACTCAATATCCTTCACCCCAAACTCCTCCCCCTATTTCCTACTACCTTATTACAGTTGAGGGTATCACCATCCTTCCAGGCACCCAAGCTCACAACCTAAGCATCATCCTTAACTCTTCTCTCTCGAGCCTCCCATATCCAATGTTACCAAAGTCTGCTTGGTTGACTTCTCTAACACTTCTGACACCATCGTGGGCCAGATCTCACACCTTTATGACCTGCCACTCCAATTCACTCTCCACTTAGTGGACAGGGTCTTCCTAATGAGCCCTGTCACTCCCATGCTCAGTAAACTCCAGTGGCTCCCTATCACCTCCAGGATCAAATATAATATCCTCTGTTTAGCATTCAAAGCCTTTCATAACCTGTTCCCCACCCCTACCTTCCTGGTCCTCCCACATACTCTCTGATCCAGTAATATTACCCTCTGTGCTGTTCCTTAAACAAGACCCTCCATCTCTGGACTCTGGAGTGTTCATTGGTTGTCCCTACTGATGCCCAGAAGGTTCTCCTTCCTCATCTCCAGTCCTGGCTTCATTCAAATCCCACGTAAAATCCCACCTTTCACAAGAAGCCTTTCCCATTGCCCCTTAATTCTAGTGCCTCTACTAACTGTTCTCCATTTTATCCAGTCTACAGCTTTTTTGAACATGTTTATTTGCTCATGTTAGACTATGAGCTTCTCCAGCACAAGGACTATCTTTCGCCCTTATTCCTATTCCCAAATATACTGTGCTCTGCACACAGTAGGTGCTCATTAATGTATATTCCCTGGGTGACTGTTCTGCACCTTGCCAGGATTCCCAGTCATAAGATGGAGGGGGAAGAACACCTGCAGAAAGGCTGAATAAGTGAGCTGAGCAGCTGACCACCGCACACCTTCACTGTCTAAACCTGCAGATACCTAAATATACCCCGAACTTCATTCAAGAACTTAAATCTTCTCAGACGCAAATAAAGCCAATTTATTTTAAAGCGCACTCTGTATTTAGCCATCCAAAATTAAACATTTTAAGTACCAAAAATAGAACTCAAATTATTTGAATTTTGCATATCAGATGTTGATTTCTTTCAGGCCTGAATTGAATTTAGATATACTGTGCACAGCACTGCATTTAGCTAATTGCAAATACGCACACCACCGTGATAGTTCAGAATGATTTATTACATTCAGCCTGGATGGGATTTGCAGAGAAAAGTATCAGTTATGTCTTCACATTTACGTTTCACTAATTTCATTCCTGCGCTAATTATGCAGCAGTGATGATGTACAGCGCAGTGCTAGGAGGCGGCATCGACCAACCCCAAACAGCAACAAAAAGTAGGATCAAGGCCTTGTACCTTTGGCAGAGGAACCAAAGACAATGGGTATTTAATTTGGCAGGCCTATTTAACCCAGCAGTGCCCTTGAAGGCGAGCATGCTCCCTCACAGCTTTCCAGAATTGATGCCCAGGAAGACTTTAAGACTTTCCAGCTAAGTATCTAGTCGATAAATGAGACGGCCCACTGTAAATGTGTCAAGGATATGAACTCTTCCCACTGTATTGAACTTGATTTACATAGAGCCAGCAATATATTAGTTGCATATGGATTTAATAAATATTATTTTATAGTGATGAAAGAGGTAAGATGGGGCTGGTTGTGCATAGAGAGCCAGCCTCAGGAACATCTAGGTTCAAGATTCAACTCTGAGACAAACTGGCTTGGTGACCCTGGGGAAGTCAGCCTATCAGTGTATAAGACTAGAATGTATGAACTGGATTGGTGAAGGGTCTTTCCTGACTGGGAGCTCTTGATACCAAGGAAATCACAAGTCTCATGAAAAAGGAAAAAGAATGGTGATGAGGAGGAGGAAATGGCCTACCAAAGCATTTTAGCCCAACAAAGACAGCAAAATAAACAATGAGAGAATCACTAACTTACCTAAAAAGTCTTATAAAAAAGAAACGAAAGAAATGGCTAAATGAAATTCAAGCAAGAGGATGACATAAAACAGGCAATTAATTCTAGGGACTTTGCTATCATCTAACACATTTTCCTAACAGAGTAAAAGGTAAGAGTCTGCAAGCAGTACAATACACATATTTCATATTCTAATGTATTGATTCGTTAAATTAATTTACCACCTTTTCTGTCTTTAAAACAATATTGGGCATTTTTGGGGGGACATCTGGGAGGGGAAAGGGGAGGAGAAGGAAGAATAAGAAGGAATTTTGGTGCCATAAAAAAAAGACATCAATAAAAATTTCTTTTAGAAAACACACTGACAAAACGGAAGGTTAAGACTGGATGTGCATTTTGTAGAATGGCCCACATGAGGATGACACCTTTGAACTTGACTTGATACAATGATCTACCCATGCTGGTTTTGAGCTCATACTCAGTCACAGATTGCCAAGTTAAGGCATAAAGACTGCTTAGATTTTAAAGAGAGACAGAGAAAGAGTAAACTGCTGGCTATTTATAAAATTTTGCAAATAGTTGCATGGACATGTATGAAGCATATGTATGACCAGAGCATTCACATATATCTCAGGAAGCTGCCTCTTAAGGGCACTGAGGTGCGATGCCACAATAATCCATCCTAGCTCATTGACCTTTAAAGAGGTTTACTAGTAGAAACGCCAAGAAATCAACCTCCTAACAAAAATGAATCTTTATTGCTCCTGGCAAAAGAGTGAAGAGAGAGGGAAAGAAGAAAAATTGCTATTAGAAATAACAAGAGCACCTCACGCACATAAAATTATCTTTCTTCAGGAGACCATGGGACACAAGTCATGGGGGGAAGGCGAAAGGAGGAGGGGATCTTCCAGGCATGTGAGATTAAGGGTCCCGCTCAGCAGCTCTTGAGATACAGCCTCATTCTATTATTTGCCAACAGCAGCCCTGGGACAGCCACATTCTATAAGTTACGGAATCAGCAGCAGCCGCCCTTAGATCTGTTACCACAACACGGACAAATGTGATTGATAGAAAAAGGTGAAACTGATTTTTTTTTAAAGCCAAGTTGTTTGCTTTCTGTTCTCCATCCAGAAACTGTTTCATGGTGGAGGCCACGTAGATCAAATCTCTAACCAATGGAAAAGATGCTGCCTTTAGAGTCATAAGACCTGAATTCATCTTCTTTGACTACCTGTCTAACCTTGAGCAAATCAATTAACTTCTCTTGGCTTCAGATCCTCCATAAGTAAAATGAGGGAACTGAGCTAGGTGGTTTCTGAGATCTATTGCTGCTCAAAGTCGATGCTGCTATGACTACACATATGACTGTTTTCCACCTCAGTAATGGACCCATCACTTAATATTATTTTTATCACCCTCATCTGTGTCTTATCCTACTATAATCTAAGGTTGATGATAATAAGGAAAGAGAGGAAGGCAGAGAGGAAGAAAGAGAGAGAAAGAAGAAATTAAAATTTTCATCGAGCTGTTTTGGTGCCCCATAAAACCCATCTTACTCCCTGACCCCTTCTCCAAATTAGATCTTCATCCGTGCATAAGTAAACTCTTCCCTAGTAAATGAGATCAACTCACAAAGGAAGGCAATCTCATTGCTGTCTCAAAAACAAAAACAAAAAACCCAGAAGTCCATTAAGAGCACACCAAAGCAGAATCCTCCAAATGGTCCTCATTATACTGAGCTTGGTACAGTGGATTCTGCTAACTGCAATCAATTTGGGAAATGGAGATTTGTTTCTATGAGCTGCCAGAGTTCATTACAAGGAACTCTGCCCACACCATCTCTACCAGACAGTTCTTCCAGTTCTGACCTCAAGAGCAACAGGAGAATCCTCAGGATTTGAGTGGCAGGGAGAGGTATCTCTATGCTCATCCTTGGCTAAGTCAGCAGATGTGTAATCTCAGGAGACCAGGGGATATGACTCCCAAACAAGACCCATGATAACTAAGGGCAGAGGAGTTCTCTATTCAGAAGGAGGGAATCTCTGAGAATGTGGTCTTCCGGGCAGCATTAAATGGCTATCCAAGAAACGATGACCATGACACACCAGACAAAAACAGCATGTGGACAATGGAGTGAACCCAGAACGAATAGGGAGAGATGGGGCTGCCCGGTCACTGGGGATCTCAAGTTCTTTCTGCCTTCAGAACCATTTTTTTTTCAATTCCATGTCCTGTTGATAATATCATATGGCTAAGAACCAGGAAATACTAAGATCACAGAAGATTTAGTCAGCAAGCATTTATTAAGTATCTACTATATTCCAAGCTTTACACCAAGCACTAAGGATAAAAAGGAAGGCAAAAAAGAATCCCTTCCCTCTAGGAGCCTGAGGATCATCAAAAGATGCACAATGCAGGGTGGAGTGAGATGAGCAAAGACCAGCACATGACTAATGACTGAGCAGACAGGAGAGTGAGAGGCAAGAATTCCATGCTCAGCTTCCCCTCGACACTTAATGGATGCACTACAATGGACAACTCACTTAGCTTGTGAGCCTCAGTTTCCCCACTGTAATATAGAGATAAAATCAGGTGGAGGACTTTACCTCACAGGATTGTTCTGAAGATCAAGAGATAATGCAAACAGAATATATGTCAGTTCCTCCAGTGTTATTTAAATATTGGCTAGTATCATTAATATCATTATCATCATTTGGTCTTTACATTCCCAGAGAAGTAGTAGGATATAAAATTCCTAATTATCTTTATGCAGATTGCATTTACTCCACATCCCACCACCACTCTTATTGCTCAACAAAACTTGGTGCTCACATTTCTACACATCACCTTCATTAAAAGGTTTTTCCACCAACCAGTTCAATTCAATCCAACTTAAAAAGTGTTCAGTAAACTACTATGGTTAAGGTATTATGCCAGCTGGGTATATAAAATTAAAAAAAGAAAAGAAAGAAATAGTTCCTGCCATCACAGAGATTATATTCTACTGGTACGTACACCGTGCAGTTAGATAAGTACAAGTGCAAAAATATGAGGAGAGAAAATACCTTAACAAGTCAAGGAATTTGAGAAGGCATCAGGATGAGGGTATATAATGCTTATACCCAACTTCTTCTTCTCTGTTTTACTCATTATCGTCATCATTGTCATCATCACTGATGAGTTTCTCTCAATATCACCCTTCTCCTGACCCAGTTCGCTTCAGCAGCTCTCTAGGACAGCCAGGACATATCCTTGGCTCACAGATCTAGAGCTGAAAAGATCTCAGATACCAGCTCATCCAACTTCCTTTTTATATCCAATTCAAAGGACAGTAAGTGACTTGTCCAATTTCACACAGGTGAGAGAAGCAGAATTGGAACCCAAATCTCCTGATTCCAAAGTCAATGAATTACCAAAAGCCCCAATTATATGCATGACCTTTGGGAAGGCATTGCTTCCCTCTGGACCTGAGTCTTCTCATCTATAAAATGGGAGAAGGTATGGACAAGATGACCTTTAATAGACTTTCTAACTCTGAACCATGATCCTACCCAACAAGACCATCATTTCATCTTTTCATTTCTGAGGACACATTATAAAGTACACATGACTTTAGCAGACTAATTCGACAATCGATTTGTACTCATAAACAAGTCATAAAACAATTCTGGCAAGCAAGATAAAAATAAAATGCTTATATTAGATCATATGCATATAAAAATATTTCACTGAAGATTAAAGTGTGAATGGCTACTCTAATATTAAAAGATTGCTTCTTCATTGACCCAAGGCCAGATTAATATACTGGATGCAAATGACAACAGCTCAGGGCTGACCAGGAGGGACCAGAACTGCAGAAACAGGTGAGGTAAGGGAGATTTTGCACTCCAAAAAAAATATACAGGGCTGGGAGACAAGGGATAAAATCCAGAGAAGCCAGCCATGGCAGACTGGTATTGACTTTCCAGACTACTCTGTAAGTCTAGGCATGTAGAGCCCAGGGTCCCACTCGGAAGAGTCAGAGATACGAGCATCAGGGATGAGAAGAGGCCAACGGCAGCTCTGGCGGGAGGGCTTCTGTCTGATCCTAGGAAGCTCCCTTGTGCTTAGCTGGGAGTAGACAACAAGGCTGTGTACGGGCAGCCCTGGGCCCAAGGTATTAATTACAGCCAGGAGAATATCAGAGGCTAGCAGGAGCAGATGAGGTGAATTGACTGGATGACCCGGTCGTGATATAAGCATAATACCTGGCATTTTCTGAAGTTTTAATTTGCAGGAGCCATTAGGCTACCAATTTAGCTATTAATTATTTTCAGAATCCATTTTTCTAGCTGTCAACAATGATGCTTAATTAGAAAAGAGGTCTCATTCTTTTCTGCTCAGCACCTACTGCAGAATCAATACGGTGCTTCAATGCTAGGCAATAATAGTTTCTGAAAAGCAGAACTTCCAAGAAGACTAGAATCTTCTAAATGCATCCAACTGAGGACTGCATTTGGCAAAGTCTGTTTGTCTCACGTACGAGAAAAATTACCATTCTCTAATTTCCATTAATCTAATTTTCCAGGACATGGTTAGGTATAAGAGTAGGCCTCCAATAATTGCTAAGTGACTATTAAGTGGGTTGAGTGACTGACTTCCAACAGGAAAGAAAAAGATAAGAGAATGAAATATGACCATCCAAACACAGGTCTCCATCCCCCATAAATTGAAACAAGTTATATAGGCCTAAATCTCTGAAGGTAAATGATAACTAGCGAGGATGCTGTTGTCATTTAGTCATTTTTTTAGTCATGTCCAACTTTTCATGACTCTGGGGTTTTCCTGGCAAAGATACTGGAGTGGTTTACCATTTCCTTCTCCAGCTCATTTTACAAATGAGGAAACTGAGGCAAACAAGTTTAAGTGACTTGCCCAGGGTCACTCAGCTAATAAAAGTCTGAGGTTGGATTTGAACTCACAAAGATGAGTCTTCCTGATAACAGGCCTGGGGCTCTCAAATATATGTATAAAAATTGGGGGATTTTAAAATGTTTTTCTTTTCCCTAAATTTTTCCTACATTCTGAATTTAACAAACCAATTCCTTGGGGAAAACATTACCAACATTACCAAGCATACTATGAACAAAAAAAGTAGATTGTAAATGAAAATGGACTTTTTTATTAATAAATATTTTTCTTATATTTTATGGTAACTTTGCTCCTTAAAGAAAGATCAAATAGTTCCTATAAGAAATAATTTCTAAAAGGATGGAGAATAGGCAAATTTCTCATTAATTGATGTTCTTCTCCAAGACTAGTCCTCCAGCAAACTCACATTCAATGTTGAATTATGACAAAAAAAAAAAAATTAAGGGCCCTTCCCAGTCCCCTGCTCCTTAGCCACTACCCCCTTCTACTGCACAAAAGCATCATTTTAAGCCTCTCCCTGTCAGGACTCTAGTCTGTCAAAGAGAATCCTCCTTTAGTGAGAAGAGCCCACTGCAGATATGAAAAGATCATCCTGACTTTGGATCATTCTTTGTTGTCCTAACCTTTGACTTCAGCACTGTCGGAAGGCTCCAGGTATAGAAACTACATCCACTGATATCTATCTGTGACTGATCTGGGAGCTGATGATGCTAAGAGTACCGTCTGGGAGGGATGTGTCCACAGCCACAGAGATGCCGTATCTCAGGGATGCTCTGGGATGGAAGGCCAGTCTTCAAGATGCCATGTCACGTTGTTTCTCCTGTTCTCCCAGAGGCCCTTGCTGATGGTTCCAGATGTTCTCCCCCAAATAAATGACCTGGAATGATTTTGCAGGTGTGCCTGGAATATTTCTTGTTCACTCATGGCTGACTTCATGACCCTGTGGACCATATCACATCAATACTGTCTATGGGGTTTTCTTGGCAAAGACACCAGAGTGGTTTACCATTTTTTTTTCCAATGGATTAAGGCAAAGGGAAGTTAAGTGACTCACCTAGGGTCACACGGCTAGTAAGTGTCTGGGGCTGGATCTGAACTCAGGTCTTCTTGACACTAGGCCCAGCATTCCATCCACTGAGCCATCTAGCTGCCTCTAGTAGGTGTTTAATAAATGTCTATTGCCTGGATATTGTAAATTGCTAATTAATAATATTTTAATACTTATTATTGTTAATGTGCTTCCTATTATTGATCAGTTGGCTGATCCCATAGAGATTAAATGTAGGCAAGGATTTGTCCAGGGGAGCCTTTAACAATTACAAGGCAGACTAGAAGAAAATGTCAGGCGACAGCTGAAAACCCTGCTTCTACCATCAACTCCTTGGGAAAGCCACTTTCTCTTTTCTCATACATATAAATGAGGGGCCAGGACCTAGATGATCTCTGCAAACTATTTTCTACCTTCTATGTGTCTGTCTTGTCCTGCCCTGGGTGACCTCTGGGAATTGACATACCTCCTCCAGTTGGGATTGCTCAAATAAGGGATGTCCTGTGTGTCATGTCTGGGATTCTTTTCAATCTCTTTGGGATTCAAGTGCTCTTCTTATGGGTGAGATATTATGTCCTGGCATCTTCCTTCCATCCACAGTGACTATTGATGTAAAAGACTCGTTATTCGTAAATCTAGAACTGAGAGGGAACTCAGAAGTCACCTAGAACAACTGCTTCACTTGAGGAAAACCAAGGTCCAAAGAGTATTGCCAAAGTGGGACTTGCAACCAGGTCCTCTAGAGTCAGAGGACTTCTGCTTCCTCCTGTTTGGGGTGGGGGAGAGGGAAACAAATCAAATAGCCACTAAAACATGGCATCAAAAAGCTTAGGAAAGCTGTACAGATAGGCCACTCAGGCTTGGGAAGAAAGATGCCAAATCAGCCTTCTGTCCTTGGCAGAACCAGTGTTTACCGAGGTCTCCCAACAGCTTTGCACATTTAACTGATTCCTGACCAACAGAAAAAGATGGGCCATGCATAAAGTTTCCAGAGGCAATCAACAAGCATTGTTAATATGCCAGGCACTATGTCTAGTACTAGGGATATAAAGAAAGGCAAAAACAGTCCTGGCCCTCAGGGAGCTCACTTTCTAGGAAGAGACTATGCAAATAACCAGGTACATATAAGACACACATACACACACATGTATACACACAGAGAATAGGTGGAAGGAAATCTAGAAAGCACAGAGAGGTTACCATCTCTATCCCTGCAGACAACATTCCCAAAGATGAACAAGCCAATGAGCTTCATTCCTAATAAGTAAACCCCTCTATCAGAAATTTATAACCACTGAATACTAGGTGGCCCTTGTGCCTTTGCTTTTCTCTCTGCCCCAGCCAATCAGTGGGGGATATTTCAAAAATCCTCATAAATTCTGACAGCTGCAAAGCATCAAATGAGAACATATAAATTTTAACAGCCCATATAAATGGCAAAAACTGTCAGGATGATATTATACTGAGGGATGGCCTGTGTGACCTTGCCCAAATCATTTAACCAACCTGGACCTCAGTTTTTCATCTATACAATGAGGGGCTTGGACTAAAAGGCTTCTAAGAAAGTTCTTTACGAAAAAACCCCCTAAAAACCTAAAAATCTCTTCCAGTCCAATGAACCTAAATATTTATAGACTTTACCTTCTCTCTCTTTCCCCAAAAATGAGGTACATAATAAAAAGAGGAAATAATAATAATGAAAGAATGAAATATGCAAGAGTAGTAATGAAATTAAAAAGTTTAAAATAAACTTAATTGAAAATTGTGGTTCTAGTATTTTTCTGAAAACCGAGTAGAAGAGAGAAATGGATTTTTTTCAATATGGGTTTTATTTTGTTATCAACAAAGTATTGTGGGAACTGCAAAGACCACTTTAATTTTCGAGATCATAATAAACTATAAAAATGGAACTTGCATGTATGAGGGTGACAGAAGAGGTGTCATTTAAGATGATAATGAAGAAACAGCTTAGTGGTCCCCTCTGCCTTGTTTAATTTATTCATATCCATTCCACAGCCAGAAGAGGTGCATTACGACCCAGGGCTAATTGTGTATAACTAGGGGGCCTCCAGAGTCTTCAGGGAAATATGAATGCACCCCGTGAATATTTTCTTTTTCTTCCAGTCCTTTCCTGGTATCACAGGATACCATCCTTTTTCATTTAGCCCTTAGCACATTTTGTAGCCAATTCAAAAGACCCAACCAACTTGACATTTATCATCTATGGATCTTTTGATGTATCTTTCTCTAATTAGATTCAGGTCATTGTGACTGAAACTCATTTTTTTTTCATCAGAGTTAGTAGTTTTTATTCATCTCTTTCTCTCTCTCTTTCTCTCTTGGAACCTACCTAGCACAGTGTTTTATACACAGCAGGGACTCAAGAAATACTTCCCAAATCTTACTGAATAACTCAACTCAGAAAAAGAGGGAAAGAGATTACATCCAGGTGGTTATTTCATATGCTAGTAACCAGATCTTAATCTGTATAACTTTTGCTGGAAGTGACAAGGGATCCTCAAAAGTAAATTTTCCAAATTTCTAGCTTCCCACAAACAATTCCACTAATTTTTTTTAAATAGTCACTAAAGGACAGAAACCTTTTAAAAACTCATTACACTTTATCTTTCAATAAAGCACACTGACTATAATATAAGATGCTCTTGATGGTTCAAAGTCAACACTGTTACTGAACTGTGCCTTATAATACTATTTTTTTTTGTTATCTTTTCCCCACTACAGTCAATGATGCGGCACCCTCGCCAATCTCATTAACTGTTTTTAATCAACTAAGCTCTGAGAAATCAGGAAGTCAATGTAGTTAGAAACATATGCAAATGAAGAATCAATAAGTTCTGAATAAAAGCTTGAGGACTTGTACAGGATAAAGAAATACTGGCTTGCTTTAGGCTTTCTGATAAGTATTTAGAGCTTTGGGGCAAGCATTACATGCAGTCCTTTTCTAGCTTGATTGTTATAAGAACAGTTCACATTTATACAGTAGCAGCTTCAGTTTCATAGAGCTCTTTCTTCACAACAAACCTTCGAGATAGAGAATGCAAGTATTATTGTCTCCATTTTACAGGTAAAGAAACTGAGGCACAGAAAGGTTAAGTGACTTGCCCAGGGTTACACAGTTAGTAAGTATTTGGAACCAGATTTGAACTCAGGAATGTGTGACTTCCTGACTTCCAGCCCAGTGCTCTATCCACTGCACCACCTAGCTACGTTTCTAGAACTCAGATCTTTGGATAAATGGAGGTATCTCTACACCTTGGGGAATAGCTTGCCATCATGGAAAGGGCAAAGTATTATAGAATTAGATCTGTAAGAGATACCTTAGCAGTTACCTTCTCTAGAGGATCCCAAGTAACTGGAGGAAACAGATTAAAATATAACTGGAAAGTGGTTAGAAAAGTAAATAAAAAAGACCAATGACACATTCATGTTAATTTGTGGTTTTCTAAGTCAATATGCAGCCATGACTAGAGTTTGCCAACACTGGTGTGGATCAACCTTCCATTTTAGGAAAAGAGGTAACTGAGGGTCATCTAGGGGAAATGAGTCACCTCAAGGTCGTAGTACCAGAACATCATTGTTAGGTCTTCAAGGGAAATTTTATTCCCATTACGTGGTTCAGTTTGTTTTGGAAGACAGTGGGAAATAGATGCTAAGTTTAGAGTCAAGAAAGACTTGGATTCATATCTCACCCCTACAACTTTCTGTCTGTGTGTCCATGGGCAACTTCCCTATACTCAATTTTCTCATCAACAAAATGGGAACAGTGATACCTCTAGTATCTCCCTCAGTTGCTGTGAGGCTCCAAGGAGATAATGTACATAAATCACTGTATATACTTGCTATATCAACGCAGGTCAAGATTCTCAATATTTTATCAAAGCTAAAATGACGAAGAGGGGGCAGGAATGATGCCTTTTTAAAATCAGAAATGCGGAGGGGGGATCATTTCTACTAAAGATGCCCCTGTTGACACTTGTTAGCTTATTCTCCCATTCCCAAACTTTTCCAGAGATATTCAGCTATTCAATCAAATATTTACCAAAATGCCTACTATGTGCAAGGTGTCATACTAGGCACTGGGAGATACAAAAACAAAATGAAAAAATTATGCTCATTGACCAGCTACCATAACTGGGCAACAGTGGCTAGGGTTTTCCCCTGGGGCACCATGATTTAGATGGCACCAATGACCCTGTTCTTAGTCATTCTCCTCAGCACCCACAACACTCCACTACCAACCTCCTCAACGATGTCCAGTCCTTAAGCATGAAAGAGAGCTTAAGTCATTCTGAAAAATAGAACTTACCTGCCTCTCCAATAATCACAGGTCAAGTGAACTACCTTCTCATCCCCAAATGGTCCTGGACACAAAAAGTTCTTAATTCTCCTTATTTGTTTTCTGTTCCTTCCTTCATTCATTTATTTTGTTGGGTCTCTCATTGCATTCACATAGGGAACTCGTGCTGAGGAAGCTATCCAGGGTCACACAGTCCACATGAGTCATAGGCAGAACTTGAGGTCAGATCTTTTTAACTCTGAGGTCAAGTGCAATGGCGACTAAACGACACTGCTATATTATGTTTTTTCATGTTGCCAGTAATGCCAGCCTTTCCTTCTGAACTGGAAAATCAGTTCTCCAATGGTCTTTTCTCTAACATTCCTGATTATGTGATTTCACGGCAATGATTCGTTACATTACATTACATAACATACGTTACCATACATTGATGAACTCATCTTTTCACCCCCATTACTCTATTTTTCCTCAATAGGGGATGAAATAGCAACTTTTACAGACAAGTGCCTAGCAGAGATTCAATTAGAATTCAACAAACCCAGGAGTAAGCCAGCATTAACCCTTCAAATGCTTATGAGCAGAATGCAGGAAGGAGGTGAGAGAGACAGATAACAAGGTTGGGAGCATCTTTTATACTGGAAATAGATGATTCCTTAGTCCCTGACTAACCAACAGCAATTCTAAGCTTTTAAGGATTTTGAAATTTGTAAGATCCCAGACAGGCATCAGTTGGAAAGGGGAGGGAGGAAAATGGGAGAAATGTTGCATAACATTACCAAGAGAGACTTGGGTAAAGGCTGGCTGGCCTCATTTCAATTCTAGGAAGTCCGGTTCACTAAGGCTCATTTCTCTAACATTTAAGTTAATTTCCCTTCAGATCTTTCTAATCATCCATGGTACCATCAGTAAATGTTATCTTTAAAAATAAACACCTGATTATCTTCCCAGAAAGATATTTTATGACTTTTTCTGGCAACTGGGAAAGTAAAAAGGTCCAAATATTTCCCAAGTCCCTCTTTCTAGAAACCATGATAGGCTCACAAAGAGAAATGTACAACCAGAATCTGTTATATAATATATTAATTAACCCAACAGTTTTTCCTTTTACTTCTCAGATTTAATTTTTTTTTACCATTTGTTTAGTATGAATTAAAGGAACTTAAAATTTAACAGTTATACCTATACAATTCTAGAAAAGTCCACAGCAAGTTGTCCTATTTTTCCATATATTCAAATATAAAAAATAAAAGTTGTTTGGATAAACAGGGGGAAAAATCCATTTCAAAGGCAGTGGAAGAATGGGAGAAGGGGAAAGTAACTGTCCAGCAGAGAGATGATTTCTTTACATAAGAAGGAAGATTTTTTTTTTTGTGGCCCCTTTCATTAAGCCAAAAGCAGCATATTCCTTCAAGGGTTTCCTTCAGTCAAAAGGGCCTTAATTGTTAACAGCACAAAGTAATCCTGGGCTGAGTGATCTAATAATATGGGGAAAATCCACCCAACAGAGAGGATATTTTTTCCCCACCAGGAAAATCAAATTAAAATTTGCCTCACTTCTCAGCAGGCAAGAGTCTCAGGGCCTTTCTTTGTAAGTAGGATGCAAGATATCAAAAGTCTTGACTCAATTGCAAAAATAAATGAGGAACAAGAAAGAGGAGGAGGACAAGGAGGAGAAGCATTTATTTGTGGGTTGGTTTTATTTGTAGCCACATGTTTGACTGAATCTATACAGGGAACATCTGATGTGGAAACTTCTTCTACTAATGAGAAATGCTAGTGGTAATCAGGTGTCACAGGGGACCTGGCATCAGGAGGACCTGAGTTCCTACCTGGCTTCAGACACTTAATAGCATATGACCTTGAGTAAGTCACTTAATTCCACTCATCCTTAACTTCCTTATCTATAAGATGGCATAATAATACCACCCACCTTCCCAGGTTGTTCTAAGGACCAAATGAGATAACAACTGTAAAGCACTTTGTATAATTCCTGGCTATAGTATGGGGACTTTGAATAGTCAGTCCCTGACTAGGAGTAAATGCAAAATATTCAACCACTCCTGGTCTAGAAGTGTTGTGGTCATTATGGCTGTGGCTATTTTTAAAGATGTACAGGATGATAGATTACCATGGGAAACAAATGCCTCACAAAAATGTGCCAGAGGTACCAAAAAAATTCTCCAACCAATAGCCACAATAGATAAAAGGCCCATCTCAAAACCATTTCCTAAATAAGTACATCGATTACTTATCCTCCACTGCACACTTTCAAAGAAGGGAGTATGTACAAGGGATTAGACTTCTGCCACCCAGCCAGAAGCTAACACAGAGGAGGTCCCAGCTCAAGTGGGTGGGAGGGGCCCACACGCCTCCCACATTCTTGGATTTAACAAATAGGAAGACAAAGCTATGGAGATTTGTTGTTTTTTTCTTTCAACACTGGAGCCAACTTTCTTTTCAAAGAGGCTGTTTGTTATTTAGTCTACCTATGCCTTTGATAGCTCATCATGCTAATTCTAAAGTGACATTTGAAAAGTCAGCCTCCTGTGTGTCAACCATCCTTATTTGCAAGATGTGGCCCAGCAGACAAATATTTAATTATGGGATGGGAGAAGGAGTGGCTAAGCATTCATGGTCATAATCCTATCCTAACACACATCAATCACTTTGCCAAAACATCTAATGTCAAACTGAACAACTCTTGCCCCTCTCTAAAGTACTGCTCCTCCCTTTCCTGCCTTGATTGCTTTACAAGGCTGTTCCCCAAGCTTAAAATGCCCTCTCCTTCTCCTAGAATTCAATATAACACAACAAGCATTTATGAAGCATAGACCACATGCTAGAGGCTGGGAATACAAAATCAATGAATGTAACAATCCCTACTGGAAAGAAACACACAGGGTGCCATTCTGAAGGCTCTTTTCCCAATGAGAATGCATCTGTACACAATATAGAATTATAATCCTGGTCACTTTTTTCACCTAGAGGTACTTTTTGTGATTTGTTATAAGAAAAAAATTTTCTTTTTCAAAGTCCAGGCTTCTGAAGATTTCCACTCCATTTTTGTAATTCATTTGAGAGGATTCCCAGCTGATTTGCCATGGTTTGGGTTAGGTTGTATTCGCCATTCTTCTGAAGGTTTTCATCCTATTCCGCTCTCATCTCCAGAGAGCATACTTTTTAGCTAAAATGAGTAGATGGTGCTAAAAGCTGGCTTTCCCTGGCTCACCAGCATGGAGGTGGGGAATTTCCAAAGATGCTTCATCATCTCCTAACTATGAAGAAAAAGTGCAAGAATCACTATGATAGTAGCACAGAATGTAGACTTGCTCCAGGTAGAAATATTCCCAATCTGCCACCTCTTCCTGATTTCTCCATTCCCTACCACTTCCCCAATACTCTAGTGCTCTTGCCTTCTTTAAATTACTATTAGTTCGGGGGAGAAGCCAAGATGGTGGAGTAGAAAGACTCACGGTATGCTAGCTCCGAATCCACAGCCCATAAATTTCCTATAAAAAGAACTCTCCACAAATTCTGGAGCAGTGGAACCCATGCAGAAACACATTGGAAGAGATTTCCGTTCCAGAGAGCCCTGGAAAGCCGACCCCAGGGGTCCGTCGCGCTCCGGACATGGAGCCCAGCCCTGCCCAGCCCTGGTGGGATGGCCCCAGAGGAGCAGATCTGAGCAGGCAAGCAGGCTTCAGGGACGGAATCTCCAGCGGCCTTGAAGGTCCCTCTGTCCACAGGCGCTACAGGTCAGTGAGAGAGACTTCTGGGCTAGCCGAGAGGGGAGCGGGGTATCTCCATGACTCGGGCCCCTTCAGGAGGCACTGGCAGAGGCTGTGGCAGAGGCAGTGGCAGAGGCAGAGGCCTGGGCCTCCCGGAGCAAGCAGGAGCTCCATTACCAAAGGTCTCTGCATAAAACCCCTGAGGGAACTGAGCCTGGGAGGCGGCCCTGCCCCCAACCCAGCACCAGAACTTAAGCTCACATTGAATAGCAGCCGCTCCGCCTTGGAAAGCCCTGAGGCTGGGAAGCAGTATTTGAATCTCAGACCCCAAGCACTAGCTGGGCAGATCTAGGCAGGGGTGGACAGGAATCTCAGAAGTCAAGTAACTGGCTGGGAAAATGCCCAGAAAAAGGAAGCAAAATGAGACCATAGAGAGCTACTTCCTTGGGGAAGAGATGTTCCTTCCTCCCATCATTTTTAATAAGGAAGTACAAAGCTTGCCATCAGGGAAATACGTGGAGGTCGGGGCCTCTCTATCCCAGACATCCCAGGTGGATGTCCGGTGGGCTCAGACCATGGAATAGCTCAAAAAGGATTTTGAAAAGCAAATTAGACAGGTGGAGGAAAAACTGGGAAGAGAAATGAGAGAGATGCAAGAAAAGCATGAAAAACGGGTCAATACCTTGGTAAAGGAGACCCAAAAAAATGCTGAGGAAAATAACACCTTGAAAAATAGGCTCACTCAATTGGCAAAAGAGGTTCAAAAAGCCAATGAGGAGAAGAATGCTTTCAAAAGCAGAATGAGCCAAATGGAAAAAGAGGTTCAAAAGCTCACTGAAGAAAATAGTTCTCTCAAGATTAGAATGGAACAGATGGAGTCTAATGACTTTCTGAGAAACCAAGAAATCACCAAACAAAACCAAAAGAATGAAAAAGTGGAAGAGAATGTGAAATATCTCATGGGAAAAACAACTGACCTGGAAAATAGATCCAGGAGAGACAATTTAAAAATTATGGGACTACCTGAAAGTCATGATCAAAAAAAGAGCCTAGACATCATCTTCCATGAAATTATTGAGGAAAACTGCCCTGACATTCTACAACCAGAGGGCAAAATAAGTATTGAAAGAATCCATCGATCACCACCTGAAAGAGATCCAAAAAGAGAAACTCCTAGGAACATTGTGGCCAAATTCCAGAGTTCCCAGGTCAAGAAGAAAATATTGCAAGCAGCTAGAAAGAAACAATCCCAGTATTGTGGAAATACAATCAGGATAACTCAAGATCTAGCAGCTTCTACTTTAAGGGATCAAAGGGTGTGGAATAGGATATTCCAGAAGTCAAAGGAACTAGGACTCAAACCAAGAATCACCTACCCAGCAAAACTGAGTATAATACTTCAGGGGAAAATATGGTCTTTCAATGAAACAGAGGACTTTCAAGCATTCTTGATGAAAAGACCAGAGCTGAAAAGAAAATTTGACTTTCAAACACAAGAATGAGAAGAAGCATAAAAAAGTAAACAGCAAAGAGAAGCCATAAGGGACTTACCAAAGGTGAACTGTTTACATTCATACATGGAAAGACAATATTTGTAACTCTTAAAAAGTTTCAGTATCTGGGTAGTTGGTGGGACCACACACAGATGTACACACACACACACACACACACATGTACATGCACGCATGCAAACACACATACACACATGCATGCACACACACATACACACATGCACTCACACACAGAGACAGAGAGCACAGAGTGAATTGAATAGGATGGGACCATATCTTAAAAGAAATTAAGGTAAATGGTGAGAGAGAAATGTAGTGGGAGGAAAGAGGGTGAAATGGAATGCGGTAAATTATATCTCATTCAAGAGGCAAGCAGGAGACTTTTTAGTGGAGGGAAAAAGAGGAGAGCTGAGAAAAAAACAAGAAGTTTACCTGCATCACATTCGACTAAAGGAAGGAATAAAATGCATACTCGTTTTGGTATGAAAACCTATCTTACAGTACAGGAAAGTGGGGGAGAAGGAGATAAGCAGGGAGGGAGGGATGATGGAAGGGAGGGCAATGGGAGAAGGGAGCAATTTGAAGTCAACACTCTTGGGGAGGGACAGGATCAAAAGACAGAATAGAAACAATGGGGGGCAGAATAGGAGGGAGGGATATACAGTTAGTCTTACACAACATGACTGTTATCGAAGTCATTTGCAAAACTACACAGATAGGGCCTATATTGAATTGCCTGCCTTCCCAAAGGGAATGGGTGGGGAGGGAGGGATGGGGAGAATTTGGAACTCAAAGTTTTAGTTTACAACTGTTTAGTATTGTTGTTGCTACTAGGAAATAAGAAATACAGTTAATGGGGAATAGAAAAGTCATCTGGCCCTACAGGACAAAAGAGAAGATGGGGACAAGAGAAGGGAGGGATGATAGAAGAGAGGGCAGATTGGTGATAGGGAAAATTGGAATGCTTGGTGTATTGGGGTGGGGGGAGGGGAATAAATGGGGAGAAAATTTGGAACCCGAAATTTTGTGAAAATGAATGTAAAAAGTTAAATAAATAAATTTATATTAAAAAAGTACTATTAGTTCATAAATACTTTGGATTACTTTATATATACTTTGCATTTACATTCTATGGCTATGTAAACTCCTGGGAGAACTAAACTAAAATGAAAGACAGTATAGTATATTGGGTCCAGTGTACAACTTGGAGCCAGGAAGACCAGGGTTCATATCTCAAATCTCAGCTGTGGTCAAATGATCAAATCACCTGACCTCCCTAAATGTTAGTTTTCTCCTCTATAAATTTAGGGATTGCAGTAGATGACCTTTGACATCCTTCCCAGGATAATCTCATGATGCCTAAAGAGTAGGTATATTATTGGTTGCCACAATATAATCAAGAATGGCAATGAGCCACTGACTGAATAGACCATAGATGGTATGAGAAGGAAAATTAGGAGAATCATGTTATCAGACTATACACTAGTTGAAAAGAAAGCAGTTTGTACCATCTATGTGGGAAATGTTTGTACTAATTAATGGAGACCTTTAGTAACTCAGTAAGTATTTATGAAGCAGCTACTATGTATCTTGCATATTGTTAGCAACTGGAGATAGAAAAGCAAAAGTGAAATGATTTGGACCCTCAAGACCTTGTAGCAATGAGGAATCATTCAGTCAGAACCTATGCATGAAGCAGTGTGGAAACTCTCTATCCCAAGCCTGGTGCATCTTCTACAATGATGCACTCTTCTGGGTTTCTAATCTTGTATGTTTTACACACTGAACATGCAAACATGATAAAGGTCATTTACAACAAGTCAATATTTGGAAAGAGATGACTTGGTACAAAAAAATTAATAACTGACTGTGGTATTTACTTTGTTTCCAAATAATATTTGCATTAATACTGTGGTTCTTTGCAACATGCAGGACACATTTCCCCAAGAAATCTAAACTATTTAAATGTAAATGAGCACATTTGTATTTGACACCAGCATTTATAGCCCATTATTTGGCAGATTTAAGGATTCATATTTACAATTTTGGCATCCACAGTACCACAGTCCTAGGGACTCAGCCAGAATGAATCCCTTCTCCACCCTCATTTGCCCCCCACAGATTACATTAAGCACTTTGTTTGTTCCTGCTTTAATTAAATGATGTGATCTTCCCAGCAGCCCCTGCATCCCTATCAGCAGATAAACTGATTTAAGGTGAATGTTATCTCTGAGGAATATTCTAAATTATCGTAATTATCCTTCAATGAAATGAGCAAAATTAAATCATGGCAAGCCTAACCACTACTTCATGTAATTCTCAAGACCTTAAGAACGTTGCCAGCTATGACTGAACATACCTCTCTGGAAGGAAAAGCAGGTCAACAAATCCACTTGGCACTGATGCCGACCTTTAAGGCCAGAGGAAAAGAAACAGAGCTGAAAGATAAAGGTCATTATGGGCCCATAGGTGACTGGATTTATAAGTCCTTGTGTTTATCAAATTATCAGAACCTAACAGAAAGAGGTCTCACCAAAACATTTTCATTCTGGACAGTATCCTGAAGGACTATGTTAAAAGAAGCTAGTCAGTCTTCGGGTCAGGTTTTTCTGCCAATGGACAGATAGGAGAGTTGGATCATTGTCTCCCAAACTAAGAATTGCTATCAATTTCTAGAAAGAATAAACCAAAAAGGACTTATGCATTGTCAAAAGCTCATTTCAGAATCTCTCTGACCTTTTCACTCATCCTTGGAGACCAATGCAAATGACAGCACCCAGGAATACCTACTGGTTTCAGAGGAAGCTTTGTCCATTCTGCCTCCTGCTCAATCAGAAGTTAAGAAATGAACGATCATTTTCTTTTTCTGAGTTAATGAATGCTGCCAGTCTGGGAAGAAAATAAATTCTTATTTTCCCTGGGCATGGGAACTATCGTATTCAAGGGCTAGATCATTGAGCCAAGAAGGCAAATGAAAAGGGGCAAAAAGGAAACCTGAGGGTGACAGGACTCACATCAGGTTTGTTCCAACAGATGAGAGGGTTGTTGAAGAAGAAAGGGGCAAGAGAGAATCTCAGAACTGCCACAGACTTGTGGCAATGGGACAAAGTCAATGTAACTTTGGTCAAGTCTCTTCCCTTCTCTGGAGATAGCCCATCCATAAATCTGACGTCTAAGATCTCTTCCAGGTCTTCTCACTTAGAAGATGACAAATGCTTTCCCTTTGTCCTTCATTCCCTCAATTGTTTACACTTGCTCAGCACCAAGTGCCACCATTTCAAGGATGCTTCTAAACGCTTCCTTTTCCCATGTTCTCTCCCCTTGGAGATAAAGACAACAAATTGCCCATAAAAGAAAAAAACCCTACTTTATTTTCATCTGTTGTTTTAAATATTCATATTTTTATGTAGGTTTTCCTGGATTTTATTCTGTGGTGATAAAACTGTATTGCTGATGATCCTTTAGCGTCTGACATATACCCACTGTCATTTATCCAAGGATTTGAGATGGCGATTAAATTGCATTTTCCTCTGGGGTGTTAGTGTGATCAATTCCACTTCAAGAAAGAATAAAATATGGTAAGAGGAATTTAAATGACAAGGATGTCAATGTCCAGAGATCAATAATATCCCAGGAAACTGAACTGTCCTCAGCAGTCTCATGTTAAGCTTCTTCACAGACGGGTCTCAATTTCCTCATCAGTAAGGTAAGGTTTTCCACCTCTAGTACAAGAAAAAAAAATGCACTAATCTTACAGTCAGAGGTTCTGATTTCAAAATAAGTCACGTAACTGATGACTTCTAAGACTGTTTCAAGATCTAGATCTATGAACCTACTGAAATTACAATCCCTGAGTCAGAAGGACTCACTTTTCTGAGTTCAAATCCAGCCTAGGATACTTACAAGTTGTGTTACCCTGGGCAAGTCACTTCACTCTTTTTGTCTCAGTTTTTCTCATCTACAAAATGAGCTACAAACCACTCCAATATCTACTTCTGTCAAGAAAACCCCAAACAAGGTCATGAAGAGTCAAACACAACTGAAACAACTTAACACTTGCAATCACAGGCTACAACGCCTAGGAGGGACCATAGAGAAGTCTAGTTCAAAGATTCTTAACCCTTGTTCAGCCAGGGACCCTTTGGGCAGTCTGAGGAAGCCTCTGGACTTCTTAGAATAGTGTTCTGAAATGTAGAAAATAAAATGCACGGGATTACAAAGGAAATCAAATTCTATTAATTATTCTATTGGTAATAATGAATTATAATTACCAAAATATTTGGAAAAAAACCAAGTTCATAGACCTCAGACTATAAAAAAAACCTGACCTAATCCAAATTCCTCATTTTCTAGATACAGAAATAAAAGCTATGAAAGGTTAACTAATTTGTTGGGGTTGCCAGGTCTTCTGATTACAAGACAGAGCCCTTGCTTACCAATGTGGAGATTTACTACTAATCAAAAGGTACAGGAAAGATAATGACAGTCTGAGTAAATGCACTTGGAAGGAACCTTCAATTTCATATTGTCAATTTCCTAACTTGCAGGAAGATAAGTATTACTGATAATAATAAAAAACTAGATGAGTTAACTTATTTGTTTTCTCAGCCAATGGATATAGCCAGGTAAATGAAACCTATGAGCAATACACTGAAGGCAAGCGTTATGTGATCACAATTATGTTCATAACAATATATTTTATAATCTGAAGTACACAGTATAATAATATTTATAATACACTGATATTTTACAGCATAACAATACAGGATTTATGCTAATAATAACTAGTATTACACAGTGTTTTAAGGGTCAAAAAGATCTTGGTAGATATTATCTCACTTAATTCTCACAAAACTCTGTATATAAGTCCTATTATTTTCCCCATTTCACACATGAGAAAACTGAGGTGTAAAAAGGTTAAGTGACTTGCCTAGGGTCTCAGACAGCTTTTGAATTTCAGCTCTAGCTGATTCCAAATTCTTCAATCTATCCATTGTGTGCACCATATTTGAAAAATAGCATTGACCGCTTTGTTCAGATTCAGTTGAAAAAAAATGACAGTCATGATCTCTCTAGTGATGAAGAATCACTGACCATTTGAAAGGAGTTTCCTAGTTATGCTAAGAGTTAGGATCACCATACCAAAACTAGCCTCTTTCTCCTTGGGATTTTCATCCCCACTTTCATGGGATCATAGATTTGGGGCTGGAAAACACTTTGGGTTCAATCCATTCATTTAATATTTGAAGAAATTGAAAGGTAAAGTATTATGTCCTAGTTCACATAGCCAAATAGAGATTCAAATGCAGGTCCTGTGACTCCCAATTCAGTTCTCTTCCTTCTCTTTGTAGGTAAAATATAAAGAAGGGATGGCAGGACATATCAGAATTTACCAAAAATTCAACGACTTCTCACCTGTCAGTGCTCAGAACCAGTGTCTGTTTAATAAATGCTTGTTGACTTGACTTGCCCTGAAAGAAGGATGAAGTGGCATGGGATATATAACTGGAAGGAACCTTAGAAATCATTTAGTTCAACATTGGCTTTTACAGATGTGAAAACTGAGACCCTCTAAACAGCAAAGGACTTGTCACATATTAAGATGGCTAAACAAACTGTCCAAGACTATCTCCCTAGACCTACTCATAACCCCCTAGACCTACTCATAACCCCCATTCTTTTGACACTACCACAAAAGGTCACAATATTATAATATTATAGCACAAGGCTTCTGAACAGGGTTATTTTCCTCACTCCACATTTTTTCAGATTCTTTTTTATGACTTTTCCCCTCTCCCCTTAAAATCTATTATTCAGTCATTTCAGTGATGCTCAACTTTCCATTTCTCCATTTTGAGTTTTCTTGGCAAATATACTAAATTGGTTTGCCATTTCCTTCTGCAGTCATTTCCTTCTCAAACTTTATCTTGCTTTATCTTCCTTTCACAGATGAGGAAACTGAGGCAAACAGGGTTAAGTGATTTGCCCAGGGTCCCACAGCTGACAAATGTCTGAAGCTGGATTGAACTTAAACTTGAGCCTTTCTGATTCCAAGCCCAGTGCTTTATCCACTGCACCACCCAGCTACCCACCATTAAGATCTAGATGTTCCTTTTCAGGAAAGAAAGGGATCTATCCATCCCATTCATGTTTGGAATTTCAGACATGTCCATCCCCAAGGGTGTTCCACCTCTGTGTCCTATTTCCTTAGCTCCTAAGGGACCCAACATCAGGTAAGTGGAGGATTGTCCTGCCCATGGGGAACAGGAGCAAACAAGACAAGCCCAACTCATATATTCCTTCATTTCTGGCTCTTTTCCCCTCCAGAACAGCAATCCTGACTTTGCAGATGCTCCATTGGCACTGGGGAAAGAATTTATGATTTGGGGATTCAACGTCCTTAACTAGCCAAACCTTCATGTTTTCTAATCATAATTGGATTCTCACATCTGTTCCTCATTGGGGCCACCCTGCTTCTGTCAGACAGATATTAATAAAAACCCAGCAAGTGTCAGCTTAATAAGTCCATGCTTCCTAAATCTGATAAGAGAACTGAACAGGCTAATAGAGATTACCAAGTACTATGCCAAGTTTCTGGGTAAACATCACCCCAAGTCAGCCTATCTTGGGCCACATGGTAATAGCACCCAGACTACCTGAGCCTCCACAGGGCATTACAGCAATGCAGAGATGGGAAGACGTGCCCACTATTTCCCATCCATAAAACCTAACATAAACCGGCAAGAAGTGCACGGAATCAGAGTCACTGATATAGGGAGAGCTGTCTGTTCTTGCTTTATCTGAGTCTTGCATTTTATTTGGTGGATGAAAATAATAAATGGCAGAGCACGCTTGGAAGCTCAACCCTCTGTTTCAGGATGGCAGGCGAGATGGCATCTATCACATCCCATTGACAGATGGCAAGCAAATGCTGGAGATGAACGGGAGGCCGCCGAGGCAGCTTTGGTGGTACATCCTGCCAAACAATGGCCAGAGCTTTCCATGGCAGGCAGAAAAAACCTACAGCTGGTCATTCAGCAGTCTGAAAATAGGACCTCGAAAACAAGTCAGATAAGGTTGTTGTTTTATTTTAATTCAGACTTTTTAAAAGACACTTTCATTCTCAACATAAAACGGATCCCTCAAAACTAAGGAAAAACAGAGATATATAGATTTGAGACTGCTTGATTTTCCTAATATTTACGTGCTCCAGTTTCACTGCTAAGTCATTAAAGAGTACTTATGCTATCCAAGTGAGAAAATGGTACATACATCACAGAGGTCTCACATAGGCAGGAAAATGTGCCTACCTGAGGGCAAGGGATGTTATACTTGGATCACCAGGACTGAACAGAAAGTCCAGCACAAAGTAGCTGCTTCCTAAAAATGTGGTGATTAGCCAGAGCCTGAGCTGCTGGATTTGCAGCAATCCCACCCGTGGCTCTTCAGGTGTTGGGGATAGAATGGTATCCCAGGTAGCATGCCAGACTTGGCATTAGGAAGTCATGGGTTCAAAACCTTCCTCTGAGGTTTACTGGCTATGTAACCCTGTTCTTATCTTTATGCACCTCAGTCTCCCAAATGTGAAATGGAGATAAATAATACCTGACATGTTCACCTCATGGGGTGGTCATAAGGATCAACATAATGCCCATGCATCACTTTGCAAATATTTATTTTTTGTTTAGAAAATACTTTTTTTATTTATTTGTATAACTTTTTACATTCATTTTCACAAAATTTTGGGTTCCAAATTTTCTCCCCTTTTTTCCCCTCCCCCCCCAATACCCCAAGCAATCTAATTTTCGCTATCTCCAATCTGCCCTCTCTTCTGTCATCCCTCCCTTCTCTTGTCTCCATCTTCTCTTTTCTCCTGTAGGGCCAGATGACTTTCTATTCCTCATTAACTGTATGTCTTCTTTCCTAGTAGAAACAATACTAAACAGTTGTTCCTAAAACTTTGAGTTCCAAATTCTCCTCATCCCTCCCTCCCCACCTATTCCCTTTGGGAAGGCAGGCAATTCAATATAGGCCCTATCTGTGTAGTTTTGCAAATGACTTCGATAATAGTCGTGTTGTGTAAGACCAACTGAATTACCCTCCATCCTAACCTTTCCCTCATTGTTTCTATTCTGTCTTTTGATCCTGTCCCTCCCCGAGTGTTGACTTCAAATTGCTCCCTCCCCCCTTTGCCCTCCCTTCCATCATCCCCCCCCTTGCTTATCTCCTTCTTCCCCACTTTCTTATACTGTAAGATAGGTTTTCATACCAAAATGAGTGTGTATTTTATTCCTTCCTCTAGTCAAATGTGATGAGGGTAAATTTCTTGTTTTGTTTTTTTTTCCTCAGCTCTCCTCTTTTTCCCTCCACTAAAAAGTCTCCTACTTGCCTCTTAAATGACATATAATTACCCCATTCCATTACACCCTCTTTCCTCCCACTACATTTCTCTCTCACCATTTACCTTAATTTCTTTTAAGATATGGTCCCATCCTATTCAATTCACTCTGTGCTCTCTGTCTCTGTATGTGTGTGCATGTGTGTATGTGTGCGTGCGTGCATGCTTGTACATGTGTGAGTATGGACCCACCAACTACCCAGATACTGAAAAGTTTTAAGAGTTACAAATATTGTCTTTCCATGTGGGAATGTAAACAGTTCACTTCTGGTAAGTCCCTTAAGACTTCTCTTTGCTGTTTACTTTTTCATGCTTCTTCTCATTCTTGTGTTTGAAAGTCAAATTTTCTTTTCAGCTCTGGTCTTTTCATCAAGAATGCTTGAAAGTCCTCTGTTTCATTGAAAGACCATATTTTCCCCTGAAGTATTATACTCAGTTTAGCTGGGTAGGTGATTCTTGGTTTGAGTCCTAGTTCCTTTGACTTCTGGAATATCCTATTCCACGCCCTTTGATCCCTTAATGTAGAAGCTGCTAGATCTTGAGTTATCCTGATTGTATTTTCACAGTACTGGAATTGTTTCTTTCTAGCTGCTTGCAAGATTTTCTCTTTGAGCTGGGAGTTCTGGAATTTGGCCACAATGTTCCTAGGAGTTTCTCTTTTTGGATCTCTTTCAGGTGGTGATCAATGGATTCCTTGAATACTTATTTAGCCCTCTGGTTCTAGAATGTCAGGGAAGTTTGCCTTGATAATTTCATGGAAGATGATGTCTCTAGGCTCTTTATCTGATCATGGCTTTCAGGTAGTCCCATAATTTTTAAATTGTCTCTCCTGGATCTATTTTCCAGGTCAGTTGTTTTTCCCATGAGATATTTCACATTCTCTTCCATTTTTTTCATTCTTTTGGTTTTGTTTGGTGATTTCTTGGTTTCTCTTAAAGTCATTAGACTCCATATGTTCCATTCTAATTTTGAGAGAACTATTAAATTCAGTGAGCTTTTGAACCTCTTTTTCCATTTGGCTCATTCTGCTTTTGAAAGCATTCTTCTCCTCATTGGCTTTTTGAACCTCTTTTGCCAATTGAGTGAGCCTATTTTTCAAGGTGTTATTTTCCTCAGCATTTTTTTGGGTTTCCTTTACCAGGGTATTGACCCGTTTTTCATACTTTTCTTGCATCTCTCTCATTTCTCTTCCCAGTTTTTCCTCCACCTGTCTAACTTGCCTTTCAAAATCCTTTTTGAGCTCTTCCAAGGCCTGAGCCCACCCAACATCCCCCTGGGATGTTTGGGGTGCTGAGGCCCCACCCTCCACGTCTTTCCCTAATGGTAAGAATATTTCCTCGTCAGATCCGAAAGTCGGCATCATTTGCATCTATTTGAAAAAACTCTCTATAGTCTTATTTTTCTTTCCTTTTCTAGGCATTTTCCCAGCCAGTTACTTGACTTCTGAGATTCCTGTCCACCCCCACCTATATCCGCCCAGCTAGTGCTTGGGATTTGAGATTCAAATGGGCTTTCCAGGCCGCCCACCTGCTAATCAATGTGAGCTTTAGTTCTGGTGCAGGGGTGGGGGCAGGGCCACCTCCCAGGCTCAGCTCCCTCAGGGGCTTTTTGCAGAGACCTTCAGTAATGGAGTGGGTGGGGGGGAGGGGGCCGCCTCCCAGGCTCAGCTCCCTCAGGAGCTTTATGCAGAGACCTTCAGGAATGAAGCGGGTGGGGGGGGGCCGCCCCCCAGGCTCAGCTCCCTCAGAGGCTTTATGCAGAGGCCTTCAGTATGGAGCGGGGTGGGGCAGGGCCGTCTCCCAGGCTCAGCTCCCTCAGGTTGTTTATGCAGAGACTTTCAGTAATGAAGATCCTGCCTGCTGCTGGGGGAGTCCCAGGCCGCCGCGGCTGGCCGCGCTGCTGCTGCCTCTGCTGCTGCCCCGCCTCTGCCTCCATCGCTTCCTGCCCCTGTCTCTGCTGCCGCCGCTTCCTCCCAAGGGGGCCCAAGTCACGGACAAACTCCGCTCCTCTCCTCCAGCCCAGCTGTCTCTCTCACTGACCTGTAGCTTCTGTGGGCGGAGGGATCTTCCAGGCCGCCGGAGATTCCATCCCTGAAGCCTGCTCGGGTCAGCTTCTCTGGGGCCGCGGCCAGGGCAGCGCTGGGTTGGGGTCCGCTTTCCGGGGCGCAACGGACTCTGTGGACGGCTCTCCAGGGCTCTCTGGAACAGAAATCTCTTCCACTATGTTTATGCACCCCCTGCAGTAATTCAGAACTTATGGGGATCTCTTTTTACCTTAATTCTATGGGCTGTGGGTTCAGAGCTCGTAAATGTGCATCTTTCTACTCCGCCATCTTGGCTCCACCCCCCACTTTGCAAATATTAAAGAACCTTAAAAACATTAGTTATAGAAGGCTGGCCTCAAGCAGGAAGGCCCAGGTTCAAGACCCTCATATGAATCAGACGGACAGTGTTATCTTGGGCAAATCACTTAAAAACTCCAAGCATCCCTTGGCAATTTTCTCTAGGACTATAAGTTGCCAAGAAGGTGCCTGTTGCACTAGTAGAGGCAATTTCCTCCCTAGGAATGCCCCCACATTGTGGAAATCCCAAGACTGATCCAAAAATGTGGGTTTTTTAAAATTATCAAACCTACACTTTTACTTTTGAATTCCCCAAATTATTCTGAAAAATTTGAAATTTGGAAAGCTCAGAACCTACTATCTCAAGACTTGTTGTTGCTATAATGCAACTGTTACAAACTACCTATGTGTCTCTATATCTATCTACACAGACACATACATATACATATGCACATACATACACATATAAAGTTTGATTGATATATAATTATAAAGGTATATGTATATATGTGTGTATGTGTATATATTTTATAAATGTGTGTATGTATATATTACACACACACACACACACACACACACACACTCATTATTTATTTTTTATTTAAGCCAAGAATAAAAAGCAGCATGTGCAGCTCTACCTTGGGCACCTCCAGGGTCCTCCAGAGGGAACGTTCAGGCGCAGGGAGGGAGACAATGGTCCCCACTGTCATCAGACCTGATCAGGTCATATTTGGAGTGCATGCAAGCCATGTTTAAAGAAGGGACGTGACCGTCTAGAGAGTGTCTATTTGAAAACAACCAAGAGAGTGACCTGGTTAAAGGAATTGGATATGTTTACTCTGGAGAATGGAAGACTTAACAAGAAATTGAATAGCTGTCTTCCAGTACTAATCCAGTGGGAGAGAGAAGGATAACTAGCTGGCTTCAGAAGGAAGGAAAGGATTTATGAAAAGAAAAGTGCTTTGCCAAGGGTATAAAGAGAAGGGGAATCGCCTCTCACCCTGAGCTGCTTCTGCTGGTCAGAGGCACAAGCGTATGAAGGGAGAGGTCATGATTTCAAAGCTTCAGGAGCTTCTTCTCTGCTGGAGTTCAGAGAGTGGGCAGACAGGAAATGGGTGGTAGTGAAAGGGGCAGGGAGGGATCAGGGTGCATGTATCAAGCACCCTGACACATCCAGGATGACCAGCTTTCTAAGAAAGCAACTTAAAAGAGAGTCAACGATCTTCTTTAATTACATTCATCAAGAGAGAAATACAAGCAGAGAAATAAACACCAACAGATAGGGTTTCTAACTGTCTGACAAAACCAATACATACATCACAGATCAAGAGACAGATCCAACTGTCTGACCATTAATACATACATAGTTACCAGAGAGAGAAGCCCCAACATCTGGGTTTTCAAAGTGGGAGTGGGAAGGGGGACAGAAACAACAGCTACCCAGAGTCTCCCCTGGCACACGAACCTTCTTCCAAAGAGTAACCCCCAAAACAAAACCTCACCTCAGAGTATATATACACTTTTCAGAGCAGGAGGGCATCATGACCCTCCTGACACAGTGCCTCGCTAGAAATTAACAAAAGGTATGAGCTTTCCTACAAAACAAGCCTCTCCTAATCAAGCTTCTCTTAATGAGCTCCACCTGAGGCCAATTAATGGGCAGGGGAAGATCTTTAACTCTTACCTGAGGAGACAGCCAGCTTCTGGCTCACAGAATCATAGCATCATAAAATAGCAGAGTTGGAAGGGACCTCAATGGGCATTTAGTTCAGTCCACACCTGAACAGGAATCTTGAGTATAAGACAGTCCAGTAAGAAGGGAACAAGACTGGAGTTAAAGGACTTAGGATTGAATCTCAGCTCTGCAATTTATGACTGGTCTGACCTCAGGCTAGGCACTTCCCTCTCTCTACCTCAGTTTCCTCATCTGTAATTTGGGAGATCAGATGAGATGAGTGCTTAGGTCCTTTCTAATCCAAATCTATTCTTATACAAACTCAATTAACAAGTGGTCATCCATCTTCTGTTTGAAGACCTCCAACACTGTTTAGACTGTAATTATATCTTATTGTTAACATATTATATACTTACCTTACTATATATATATGATATATACATATAAATTACAAATTACATATTTATTGTCAACATATTAAATAATAAATATGTCACACAAGGGAACTCACTTCCTTCTAAGACAACCAATTCCACCTGCAGACCCCCATTTTCTTTCTGTTACAACTTGGCTTCTGCCCCTGCCACACGGAACTAGGTTGGTAAGGGAAAGCATCCCCATACCAATGCCATTTTCCCGACAGAGACATTAACTTCTCACATTAAGAGAAAGGTTGTCTAAGACTTCTTTTTTTAAACTAGACTTGTGATTTCATTGGTACAGAGAACTCTCATTGCAGAACTTCCTCCATACAGATGAGCACGTGCTGGATAATTTATAGATTTAGAAAGCTGCCCTGGGGCACTCACCCAGGGTGATGTGGGCAGTCACATCAGGACCTGAGATGAGGGCTTCCTCACTGCAATGATGGTGCTCAGTCCACTAAACTAGACTGTCACTCTGTGATTTCTATTACATTACCTCAGGCAAATCAGAGAGCAGCTAAAGAGTCAGGTTCCTCCTTCCTATGGTAGGTTTCTGCCCTCTAAGGCTATACACACAGTAGTGTTTTCAACTCCAATAGGACATTTGTTGTGTCTGGGAGCAGCTTCCCCCTGCCTGCCAATCAAGAGCAGGCAGATGTCATTTCTAATGCAACATGTGCCTGCATCCCAGGTCATCCCATCTCACGGTCTGCGTGGCAGCTTCCCCAGACAAAATGTCTCAGAAAACGACTGCTTTTAGGGGAGTTAGAGAACACTTCCAAATATGCCCTCCAGAGGCTGAGAAAGGCTCTCCTCAATTTCCCAGAGTCCCATCCTGACACATCTTTCAGCACTGGACTGTACAGCATGCCAACTACTGAGGCAACCCTCCTGCACCCAGGGCCAGCTGTCATCATTGCCTTTACTCAGATTAAGCATGGAACAAATCCAGATGTTAACCCTGAGGGAGCAGGCTGCCTTCTGTCATATTTTAATGTCATTCAACTTACCAAGAAATAAAACTTCACGTAAAATGTTAAAATACAAATCAATTTAAATTTAAGATGCTTTTGCATCGAGGCAAACTCTGTTTTATTTCTGTTTTCAAATTTTCAAGAGATAGTCTCCAGGTGGTCTTTCTCTTTCCCCTTCTCCACACCACCCCAATTGCTAGGACCCTCCCTCCCCTTATCTTCAATTTGCACTGCATATATCTAGTATGTACCTAGTTATTGGCATGTGAGCTTTTACTTATGTGACTTATTTGAATCTGAGCTTCTTGAGGTCAATGGTTTGTGATTGATTACATGGGAGATTCCATCTTCTGACTCTATACTTTGGTACTGGTTCAAGTCTGAAATGGCCTCCCTCCTCACTTCTGGCTCCTGACTTCTCTGACTTCCATCAAGATCCAGCTCAAATCCCATACTCTGCAGGAGGTCTGGCCCAGTGAATCTCCTCTCCCCTGGGCATAGCCCCTCTGAGATCACCTTCCATCTACTCTCTGTATAGATTTCTACATACACCTGATCTACCACCACAACCACCACCACCACTACCCTCCCCCCCATGATGGGAGCACCTTCATTTCAAAGACCATATTTCTCTTTTCTTTTTATTTCCGGTGCTTAAAACATTTTGTTGTTTAGTCATTTTTCAGTCTTTTCCAAGTCTTCATGACCCTATTTGGGGTTTTCTTTGCAGATACTGGAGTGGTCTGCTATTTCCTTCTCCAACTCATTTCACAAAGAGGAAACTGAGGCAAACAGGGTTCAGTGACTTGTCCAGGGTCACAGATCTTGTAAGGGTCTGAGGCCAGATTTTAACTCAGGAGGGTATGTCTTCCCAACTCCAGATCCTGCACTCTATCCACCTAGATGCCTAGAACATGGTAAGTGCTTAATAAACACATGTTGACTGACTGAAGAATTTACTAGTGTTTTTATCTAGTTGATACCCTAAATTAAAAAAAAAAAAAGTTGTCCTTCTTAAAATAAAGGCAATTTTTTATAAATTTATAGAGCCTGATGTATCCCTAGAAATGAGGAAACCATCTTGGGCCCAGAAAGGTCAAGCAATCTGTCAAGTCACACAGTCAACTAGTGGCAGAATCAGGACTAGTACCTCCTGAGTCCCTTTTGTTTGAAATATGCCCAAACAGGTGAAAGTAAGCTAGTGCTATTTAAAAGCCTTAAAAGACATAGCTTCAGAGTCTCGACAGGATTTTTTTCTGCTAAAGAGTAAAACTGGCACATCTCCCCGGAAAATCCTTCACCAGCATCACTAACACAGCCTCAGGCTACACCACTAAGTGCAGCCAGCTGTTTTACAATGGATGTATACTATTAGCCCAAAGTGGGAGGGTGGGAGTATGGAAGGCTGAAGACAATCCATCACTACTACAAACAACTCAAAGCATCTCAGATCCCAGGATCATAGATACAGAGCTGAAATGAACTTTAGAAATCCTCAAGTCTCAACCTCCTCGTTTTAGAGTTGAGAAAACTGAGGACCTAGGATCACAGACTCAGAGCTTGAAGCTATCCTAGAGGTCAAATTCAATCCCCTCATTTTAACCGCAGAGGACACAGAAGTCCAGAGAGGCTCAATGACTAGACCAGAGGACAACAGCGATTCCAAATCCAGTACTGTATTCACCATACTTTGCTGCCTTCTTGTTACCCACAATGACTGGGGGCAGGCAAGAACCAGATCCAGGATTTGAAGCTGGGTCTAAGACGTTTTCCACAGCTACCATCCTATCTCATCCATCTTTATTTAGGATCTGTTTTATATTCTAGATATCATAGGCATACTTACCTCCATCCTGACCCAGCACCTTCCTCTCTCCCCTATCTGTTCTAAGACCCAGGGCAAAATCTAAGCACAAACTCTTTCCCCCTTTAAAACTGCCGCACCCATAAAATGGTGGTATCATTCTCCTCCCAAGGGGACAATGAAGGGATGCTATCAGTTCAAAGTGATTCAATTCAACAAAGATTTATTCAATTGCTGCTATATGCAAGAAACTATACCAGGTGCAGGACACACATACACACACAGAGAAAAAGACACATGCTTTGTTAGCTAAGCATGGGGCCAGTGGGAAGGGGAAAGGAGAGAGATAAGTGACATTCTGTATATTGTTCTTTTTCCCATAATGTTTATTTAACTCAAGGCATGACCACAATAAACATTTGTTGATAGACTAACTGATGGGACCACATTTGCAATGATCTTAGACCAGTTCTTTCATCTCCCTAAATCCTCAGGGAAGGCATATCCCACACTGACTCCCTCATGCCAGCCACATTCCATCTCTCTGTGTCTCCCATCCCTCTCGCCTCCATCAGCTCAGCCAGGAGCTGATGCAGGTGTTCACACAGTGTACTGACTGTGGGGCCATGAACGCTGGCACCCAAGCCCGGAATCTGAGCATCCATTATGTGACAAAGTTCCCAGATTGTCAGGGAATCAGCAGGCTCAGCGACTGAGTAATTTCAGCTGTCCTTCAAGATTGGCCTAAGGCCCAAAAGGAAACTGACCCATCGGGTCCCACTTGTTCCTAGATGTAAGAGTAGATATTTTAAAAGGAGTCAGTTTCAGTCCTAAAGTATTTAAATATCAATAGGCCAAATGCATTCATTTTTTCCCCCCACTAGGTAGGAGTTCCCTGCTGTGGCTTTTCCCCCATGCTATTTTGCCTCAGCCAAATTAGAGTCTCATTTTTCTGACATCAAAACAATTCACAACACTATGAATTATGGAACTGTTGTTTCCTGAAGAGTAAGTTACGCAATCTAGTGGGGGGGGGGGTTGGTATTTTTAACACACTTTAAAGGATGACAATGCCTCCATTTTGCTAACACTCTGATCTAAAATATGCTGAGAAAAACAGGAAGAAAATCACTTAATCACTAGATAAATTTACACTTGTTGACATTTTTTTGTACACAACCCAGGTTCTGGTACAGAAATGCTTAGATTTTACCTGAAACTATTTCCCGCTAGAAGAAATATTCAGGTCCTGCCAGAATGATTCTGTATCACTTCTCCCTGCTTTCCCAGGGGAGCTGAGAGGTCATGGGCTTCCCAGGGACAAAATAATGAGTATCCCCCCCCCCTCCGCTCTCTCCCCCTCCCCCTCCCTCCCTTTCTCTGTCTCTCTCTCACCCTCTCTCCCTTCCTCCCTCACCCTCTCTCCCTCCCTCCCTCTCTCTGTCTCCCTCCCTCTCCCTCTCTCTCTGTTTCTCTCCCTCCCTCCCTCTCCCTCTGTCTCTCTCTCACCCTCTCTCCCTCCCTCCCTTGCCCTCTCTCCCTCCCTCCCTCTCGCTCCCTCTCTATCTCTCTCCCTCCCTCCCTCTCCCTCTGTCTCTCTCACCCTCTCTCCCTCCCTCCCTCACCCTCTCTCCCTCCCTTCCTCTCCCTGTCTCTCTCCCTCCCTCTCTCTCCATCTCTGTCTCCATCCCTCCCTCTCCCTCTCTCTCTGTCTCTCTCTCCCTCCCTCTCTCTCCATCTCTCTCCCTCCCTCCCTCTCTCTCTGTCTCTCTCTCCCTCCCTCTCTCTCTGTCTCTCTCTCCCTCCCTCTCTCTCCATCTCTCTCTGTCTCTCTCTCCCTCCCTCTCTCTCCATCTCTCTCTGTCTCTCTCCCTCCGTCTCTCTCCATCTCTCTCTCTCCCTCCCTCCCTCCCTCTCCATCTCTCTCTCTCTCCCTCCCTCCTCTCCCCCCCCAACCTCCTATGTTCCATTGTCCACACGGGCATGAAATATAAGCCAGACAGTTGGCAAGGGATCTTTCCAATTCTTTCTTTCTAGGCTGCCTCTCTTTTAAACTCCCCTCTCCCTTCTCAAACAGCAATGTGCTTACCAGACAGGCAGAAGTCCTATCACTCTTGACCTCCTTCAGGCTAGAAAGTTCCCCTACCAATTAGAGGCGAACCACAACCTCATTCACCCATTCCAACCTGCCCATCCAAGTCCCTGCCTTTTTTTCCTTACCCAGCCACCCTTCTCCAGAGGCACTGCCCAGCCTGGGGGAATTGGGAGGGTCCCATCAGGGATCTGCCTGGTAAACTGTGTGGCCACTTAGCAAAACAGAGCAGGGGTGTGACCAAACAGTGAAGGAAGGCGATAGGCCTCCTTCAAGATTGTTTGACAGTTTTATTGTCGCCCTTTGCCTTTTATCTTGGGATGAAGTCATTTTCTCTTCACACTCCCTCCTCCCCACCTTTCCACTACAGCAGTCCTGGCATCATCCATCCTAATAACAAAGGAAAACATTTAGGCAGAGCCAAGCAACAGAACCACCTCCCCCCAAAAAAAGCAACATATGGATGCCATATTCCATACCCATAGTCCCCCACTTGTCTCCTAAGGAAGGTTTATTTCTTCATCAACCCTCTAATAATAGGATTGTTCATAAGCATGTATCACGCATACTTAAACTATGCTACTAATACTGAAATAGAAACTGCTGATACAAGAGAAAAATGAAATAATCCCTATTATAAAGGAAACTATTTGTACTGGAGGTAGATGGTGGCTCTCACAGGTCAACTTCTCCTCATTTTTATCAGATCTCCATGCCTCTTCCTGGTCATCTATTAACCATACTTCTGCTATCATTCTCATCCACCGTCCAACAGGAAAATGGACTCCCTGGGTCCCTCCCATTCTCCCAATATTCATTTGAGTACCCTTCCCCTGTTGTTGTGTTATGTGTTGTCTTACACATAGAATTCAAGCTCCTTGTGGACAGGCACTGTCTTGCCTACTTGCACTTGCATCCTCCACTTAGCTACCTATGCATAAAGCTAAGTAAATACAAAATATGTATAAAGTGAATTCAAAGTGAGAGACAAGGAGCATTTAATTAATGGCTTCTCAGGGTTCTCGCTTCTCTTACTGGGTCATTATATACAGTGGCCCAGTGATTCTGCTTCTATAGTCAACACTTCTTCAAATAAGTCTTCCCATAAATGTTATCAGTTATTGCAGCATGAAAATATTGCATTCCATGAATGCCAGAGCCCAATCAACAGTCACCCACTCTCTTTCTAGATTGTTGAAGCAGCTAGCTAGAATGGTGCTTGGAGTATTGGACTGGGTATCAGAATGAACTGAGTCTGAATCCTGACTCAGGCACTTACTAGCTCTGTGGCCTTTTGAGAGTGATTGAACCCCTCTCACAGCCTCAGTTTCCTCAGCTATACAATGGGGATAATAAAGGCATCTACACCAAAGGATTGTTTCAGGATCAAATGAAATACTATGCTGAGATAACATTTATATACAACTATTATTATGTAGGTAGTATTGTTTCCAATATCCTTCTTGAATATTCATAGAATTTTAAATTTTGTTTTAACTCAGCAAAACTGTTCATTGGTGCCGGTCCTCAGAACTGCTCATTCAATCAGCTATGTGGTTAAAAGACTGAAAAGTCAGCATTATAGAAACACTGAGCAAAGATGATAGGCTTTTCCTGACATGAGGACCAGTTCCACTGAGTAATGATAATACTGCCAAGCCCAGAACTCCAAGATTCCTCACCTTGGGAATGGTCCAAATTGGTGGGTAGGCACGTGTGGACACACGTGGACACACACACATATAAACATACTTGGTGAAGGAAGAAGAAAGTAGGTGGAAATTATTAATTTAGCCACAGCCAGTTTCCTCCACACGTTGGTTGAAAGAAACAGTTAAATGTAAACCTTGCTTTCCTAAAGGTTTCCTAAAATGTCTGAAGAAGGCTCATGCAGTGAGTATGGGCTGGTCCTACAGACTTTCCACCAACCCTCATTTTCTTTGGTCTGGGCTCACCAGGTTGTGGATTTAGAGCTAGCAAAGACTTTAAAGACATTTTAGCCCTTTATATGATCAAGGTTATTCCTACAACACATAAGTGGTCAAGAGATGAATAGTTTTCAAAAAAAATTGTCAATAAATGACCAGTAATCAGATTTTTTTTTTAGATTCCATTAAATCACTAAGGACAAAAGAAATGCACATTAAAATAACTCAGAGTTTCCAGTTTCCACCTATTAAACTTGCATAGATGATTAAAGATGGAAATTGTCCCTGTGTTGAAATAACTGTGGGCAGATAGGTGATGAAGTAGATAGAGTTCAGGGCCTGGAGTCAGGAGAAACTGAGTTCAAATTCCACCTCAGACACTTATTAGTGGGGTGACCACTAGTCATTTCACCCCATTTACCTAGTTTCCTCATTTGTAAAATGAACTGGAGAACGAAATATCAAACCCCTCCAGTATCTCTACCAAGAAAACCCCAAATGGGGTCATGAAGTCAGGCATGACTGAACAACAGCCAGGTATCCTGGAAAACAACTAGGAATAATGAGGGGAAAAAAATGAATAAACTTATCATGATCATTGGTCCTGGTCTCCAGTGGGTATATACATAAGGTCAAAAATAGAAAGAAAGTCTGCTATATAACAAAATTTTTGCTAGCATTCTTTGGGTAGCAGAGAACTGGAAACAGAATGGGTCCCCATGAAGTAGTAAATGGCCAACCAAATTCTGGTCTAGGAAGATAATGACAAAAATGAGGAATACAGAAAGCCTTAGATAAACCACTAAGAAGCCAATCTGGGTGAAGAAAGGAGAAACACACAATGGTGGATGGATGTCAATGAAAAAAATGACAAAAGGTAAGAGTTCGGATTAATTGGAATGACCAATCTTGGTCCAAGAAATAGAAAATTACAAAATACAACTCTGTCCTCTTAAAAGTAGGGACTTTGGGCACATAAGTTTATACGTGCTGTCTGACAGAGGGAATTATAGTCAGATATGACTGAGGCATAAAGGACAAAAAAAAAATCTATTTGAAAAAAATTTCAATAAAAAGTGAGTTGTTAGGCCATTTCATCTGGGGGTGGAGGGAGACCTAAACACATTCTAAACATTTTGACTTTTAAAACACTGTATCTTAGACTTTCTTAGAACTCTGAGGTTTGGCGCCCTTTTTTTCTGAGCATTACTACTAAATGAGATGATTATATAAAAAGTTGCCAGCTGATTACTTGGGGCATTTTTATTTTTCTTTATGATAAGTACAAAAATCCTATCAGCAAAGCAAGTGTAGCATGTCCAATCCCAAATCAAAGACAGATTCTTCCACACAGAGATTTAAAGCTTGGCTAGTCCAAAGTCAGTGGCAACATGAAATCTAAGACAGATGACGGAATGCCTACAAAACCCCAAATTGTTAACATTGGTCAGGATAGAAATTCATGACATGGATGGAGTTCTTGTTTTCTGCCCTCCCAGTTAGGAAAGACTGACTTCACCTGGCCAAGTTGCTTCCACTCAGGCTCTCATCTGTGTGTAAAAATCTTATAGCTACAACTTAAAACCCACTTTTTGAGGTTGATAGATGCTACTTCGGAGACTAACGTGTTGTATTCCCTATGGGTGACCAGACCCTATCTGGAGTACTACTTTCAGTTCTGAGTGATGTATGTTAGGAAAGAGACTGATAAACTGGAAACAATGACGATGGTGAAGGGCCTCCAGATAATGCCATGAAAAGATTATAGATGGTTGATTTTGAGTATTTGATGAGCCTGGAAGAAAGTTAAGACTTTTTTCTGCATTGCCCTAGAAGGCAGAATTGGAAATAATGGGGGAGATGCAAAGAGGTAAATAAAGGCTTGATATTCAAACAACAACAACTTCCTAACAATTACGACAGTCCAAAAATGAATGAGTTGCTTTGGCAGTTGGGATTTCCATATCTTGGTAGTCAAGGCTGGTTGACCACTTCTGAGACATATCTACCAGGAGATGTTTTCTTTGAGTACAGATTGGGATGGCAGCCTCTTACTCCCTTCCAGAGCCAAGAGAGTGTAATTTGGACCTAAACAGATTCTGTCCCCCATACTAACTTTTCTCTACTCAATGAAATTTCTAGAAATGAGCATCTGCTCTCTCTAGACCACAAATGCAGGTTTGTCATCACAAATACCTGTATTCCTGTAGCCCAACCTGAAGTCGCCTCTCAGTCTCATTATTGTTATCAAAAATGGAAAATTTCTCTACTAATAACAAAGTAGAGAAAGAAGAGAGAGTGAGAGAAGGAGGAAGAGAAGAAAGACAGACACAGAGAGAGATTGTGAAGTAGTCGTAAGGAGCTCCCGGTGAGGAAACTCCTTCCCCCAATGCGTATCATCACCTTTTCTGTAACTTACAGTCTTTGAGACTTTCCTGGGGCAGCCTGGGAACTTACATGAATACGATCGGTCACAAAACTGCCAGTACATGTCAAAGGCAAGATCTGAATCCAGGTCTCCTAAATGTTTTTTCATCCATTCATTCATTTAGTTGTTCCTGATTTCCGAGCAGGCTCAGTGTGCATAATGCTGCACTCCCTCTGTCACTGATGCAGGAATACAATTTATCTTCACAAGACACATCATGGACACACAATAAATGCTTATCACTGTCTGATTTAACACAGTCACCACACTATAATACCTGGTCATTAGACTCTAGTGTCTCTATTTCAGTGCTTCAAAAGATCTGCGATTTCTTAAGAGGGGAATAGTTTTGTCAATTCACATGTACAACAACCCCATGCCACCCTTCTCTCTCTCTCTCTCTCTCTCTCCTCTCTCTCTCTCTCTCTCTCTTTCCTTCCCTCCCTCCCTCTCTCTCCAATTCTCTCCTTTCCCTTCTCTTTATTTCTCTCATTCTCTCCTGCCCACACTATGTGGAGGAAGGCTCTGTACCATGGTAAAAAGGACTGGGCTCAAAAGGCCAGATTTGGCTTTAACACTAAATATATGATTTCAAACAACTCACTTGTTCTCTCTGACCTTAGTTTCCTCCTCTATAAAATGAGAGGAAATATTTGGACATCTTTCCAGTTTACCACTATAGGGCACAGAGAAAGACGGAGACTCCCAGGGGGCAGGCAGGGTGCCCACTCCAGGAAATTCTGAAAGTGATCTTTTCTTTCTCGGAACTAGTACAGTCCTATCTATATGCCTCCTACTGTGGACCCTCTCTCATACCCTAGTCAGTGGTGCACAACACTTCCCTTTGCTCTATTAGATTATAAATTCCATGAAGCCAGGAGCCATGTTACATTTGGTTTGAAGTCCTGTCTATAACAGGGACTCAAATATTTCACCCTTGGTTCCTTCACACACACACATGATCTCCAAGAGTTGATGGGGCACCTGGCATCTCCTGTTTTTTTCTGGAATTTTCAGTAGTGGAGAAAATGCAGCTGGCAGCAGCATCCCTTCCCTCTCTAAACCACAGCTCCAGAACTTCCACACCAGAATCCCCAATTCTCCTCAAGACCGTCTCTCAAACTTGGGCATCATAAAAGCCTGGAGGAGAATAAAAGGAGTACTGTTTAATACCAGCCCTCCCCCAAATCAGAGGTCCCTAAATAAGAGGAGGAGGTGGGGAGGGAGGCACACATTAGCATTCAATGTGGCAGACCAGCCCTAAAATTATCTTCCTCTTGAGAAATGCATGCTATATTGCATGTAGCTTCAAATAAAGCAAAATTAAAAAGGAAACAGCTGGAAGAATGAAAGGGGAGATGGGAGATTGTTTGAGGGGTCAGGAAAGTAACCCAGGATCTCTTGTACCACTTGCAGTGTTCGACAAGGTACTATTGAGATGTTTCCATTGACCTCCTATGGACTGTGAAACTACCCCAGCAATGAAGGACATTTACTCTTCTCCCCGTGGACCCATTACAGTTCGACTTATGATAATAAGACACTTCAAAAAGGGCTGACAGGCAATCTGTAATTAAAATGAATTGAAAGTAACTTAGAGACATGGTTGGCCACATAAGAAAATGACTGTTTTCTTAGGAAGACTCCCCCAACTTATGGGGGATCCAATTTCATTCACGTCATTTCAGTTCAAGGTTTAAAGTTTTCATTGAAAGCCGATGAATTTATGTGCCAAGAGGATGAAGGGGTTGTTCTTTTTCTTTTTTAAAGGCAGTCTTTCTCAGTATTCTTTTCAAGCCAGTTGCAAAAGGAATAAACATTCACTTCTCAATACTGAAAGTAAAAGAAAATTCAACTAAGATGCCACAAGCTTAAGGAATGTTTTGTAGTTTCATATTCATTTCAAGGAGTCTCTATTGTTCTGAGTACCAAATACAAACTTCTCTGGTATTTAAAGCCCTCCATCCAAGACCTGGCTCTAATATGTTTTTCCAGACACGGGACAACTCTTCCCCTTCAGATACTTTACACTCTAGTCCAAAGGGCCAACTTGTTCTCAGAGTTTGATATGCTACCTCCCCTATTTCCCCACTTGTATCCTCTATACCTGGTCTGGTTCCCTCCTTACCTTGGATCCTTAGATGTCCTACTTCCTTCAAATCATAGCTCTGGTACCCACTCCTACACCAGGCCTTTTATGATCCACCAGAGCTTGGGACATTCACCTCCCTGAAAGTGTGTATTGTCTGTTTACATATGTGTGCATGTTTTAGATATGAGCATATGTGCGCTCTCTCTCTCTCTCTCTCTCTCACACACACACACACACACACACACACACACACACACAAACACCACACCACCACCACTGTAACCCCAGGTGGAGTGCAATGCTTTCTCCATCCTTACAGCTCTAGGTCTATGACTGTGTAATCAGATGATGAGATTTGAATGGACATGGTTGGACATTAATAAATGTTAGTTTGAGTTAGAGAAAAGTCAACTGGATTCTTGAATTTCTGGAGAAAAATATTAACTTGTGGGTTGCAAAAGGGTAACTAGGTGAAGTTGTTAGCAACCTAAGTGACAAGCCTTCCCTCACCACACCTTGACACCAATGGTTTTTGATTGGGTTAAAAATGTTTTCCTCTCCTTTTTGCATTATTTCTTCTCCAATTAAGAAATTTTCCTGGAATAAACGGGCTTATCAATTAAATTCTGATAAAATGTATTAAGTACCTAATGTATGCAAGGCATTGTGGGAAAAAAGTTCCCTGAGAAGCATGGTCTGTAATAGGGGAGTCCCCTACTTACTTAGGGGTCAGAAACCTGTACTCAAAACCCTGCTTAGGACTGGGTGACTATAAGGAAAGCCAGACTCTCAGATTTAGGAGCTCACCTCAAAAATGGGAAAAATACAGTTCCTACTATCTTATCTCAGAGCAAAAGTCAACTAAAGGTGAACGGCTATCAACATCAGCAACAACCAAAAATGATCATTTCATTAAAAAGTCCCAAGTTCCTTTTTTTTAATTACAACTTTTACACTTAAGATTAATTTCATCAGTCCTTTCTAACTGCCTTTTAATGCAAGATATTGGACAATAGGAGTGTAGCCTCCAACACAATTAACCAACCACCCAGTGTTAGCCTGGGAACAGAATTTCCAAAGCCTTTAGGAAACACACCCAGAGAGATAAGGTCAATCATCCCAGCTCACACTGCTGGGCAGAGGCAAAGCTGGGATTCTAAGCAAGGCTTTGCAGGCAAAGTCAAATGCTTTCTACCTAGCCAGGTTTCCTGAATGCCTAGGGATGAAGAGCTGTAAGCATCCTGAGGGCAGGAATAGTCTCATTTCCATCTTTGTAGCCACAGTACCTAACACACAGTAGTATTGGGGCATTGTGTGTATTAGGCAGCTAGGTGGTGCAGTGGATAGAGCACCAGTGCAGGAGTCAGGAGGACCTGAGTTCAAATCTCACCTCAGACACTTGACACTGTGTGACTTTGGGCAAGTCACTTAACCCCAGTTGCTCATCCTGGGTCATCTCCAGTCATCCTGATGACTATCTGGTCACTGGATTCAGATGGCTCCGGAGGAGAAGTGAGGCTGGTGACCTGCACAGTCTTCCCTCACTCAAAACAAAGTCAAGTGCAAGTCATGTCATCATTTCTCTGATGGCATGGTCTTCTTCAGCAACAGACAAACACATCTGATACACAGTAGGTGATTAAGAAATGTTTGTTGCTAAATTAACGACCTACACCCAGAGAATAATATCAATTTTCAACATTTATATGGTGATTAAAGTTTACAGAAGACCTTACGTATATTCTTTCATTTGATTCTCATAATCACTTTGTGAGGTATGTAATATTATTGATAACAATGATGATGATCAATGATGATGCCCATCTGACAGAGAAATTTCCTTGAGGATAAGGATTTTTTTGCAAGTATTGGGATTTCTGGTGTTTGGCACAGCATCTGGAACATAGTAAATCTTCATAAATGTTGATTGACTTGACACAAGGAAACTGAATCTGAATAAGGTTAAGTGGCTTGCCCATAGTCAGACTTCTAGAAAGAGTCAGAGGTAAGGTTTGTTTGAACTTAGCTCTTCCTGACTTTGTCTAGAACATTCTCTTAAAATGTCCCTTGCTCTCAGAAAGTCCAGGTTAAGTTACTCAAGAAAGGGAACCTTACATTTTTTTAGGATTTCCTGAAAAATTAAACTAAAAAAAAAAAACAGGAAGGTAGATGGCAATTTCAATCCCATGACTGAATAAAAATCTTATGCCACTACCATGGCTGGGATATAATCATCACTCATGTATATACATTTCCCATGAAATAGAAATTACTCATGTACTGGAGCAAGAAAAAGAAAATTTTGACCTAAAAATGAGAAACAAGAAAGCTCCTGATGTATGGGTTGCCTTCATACCAATGAGGAGCCTTGTGTGAAGACCCATAGAAGGCCAAAGGAAGGTCATGGGGGAGATGTGGGCCAGCCTACGGAAGAGCTCGTGCCCAGACTTACAGTATATGGAAGGACTATTTCTCAATTTTCAACTTTCCCCTCTCGCTTTGTAACATTTGCTTCTAAGTGGCAGAATTTAAGACTTGACAACAGATGGCATCACAATTAGCATTCTGGGTCCTATTATGGAAAGGATGCACCAGTGCAGCGAGCTGATGAACTCAGATGCCTAATTGAATTTAGACCAGACCAGGTACAGTCTGACATTCTCTTCCTCCTACACAGATCTTTACACAGACATTGACAAGGTCACCTTGTCATCAGGCGATTAAAAAAAAACACTCATGGTAGACTGCTGGAATTCTGAAATCAGATGTTGCACCTGAGGTTACCAAAATACTATGAAAAGGCTCAGTGCTCAGAAGGCACCCCAAAGAATGGGGCACACGTGATCAAAAAATTTGAGCTCAAGGACTTTAGAAGTCCCTGAAGTCACTGAACCCAATCCCCTCACTATACAGAGAAGGAAACTGAGGCAGAGACCGACTAAACGACTTTCTCAGAGTAACACACATATGGTAAGCATGTGAGATGGGCCTTAACGGAGAAAAGGTGAATGAGAAAAATTGGTGAAAAAAAATAATTTTATTGGGGATTTAACAAGAATAACTGAAAAAGGGTAGGATATTTCAGACAGAGAAATTAGTTGATATAAACGTAGACAGTTACTAAGTTTAGTTGGTTGAGCACTGGGCTTGGAATTAGGAAGACATTTTCCTGAGTTCAAATCTGGACTCAGACACTTACTAGCTATGTGACCACGGGCAAGTCACTCAATGCCGTTTGCCTCAGTTTCCTCATTGGTAAAATGCGCTGGAGAAGGAACTGGCAAATCATTCCAGTATCTTTGCCAAGAAAACCCCAAATAGGGTCACGAAGAGTTGGACATGATTGAAACATCTGAACGACAACAACATTAATATTCAATCTTAAGTTTTCAATAAAATATTCAATTTAAACACACAGCCACACACATAACAAAACTGAGATGTATTCCGTGCCAAAATCAGAGCCCAAATGAGTGTCCGTGAAATCAGCCATGAGCTCTGTTACTATGTGGTATAATTTCAAGAACAATGGTTAAGTAGTATAGACCCCAAATGAAGGGAGATAACAGATCATCATAGATTTGGAATTGAAAAGAGTCCACAGAAGGTACCTAATCCAAACCCTTTCATTTTTGTAGATGGGAGAACCGAGGCAAAGTGAGGCTAAGTAAATTTACAAAGGTCACACAATATTCAATATTAAATGGAATAGTAAGTATTTGAGGCCAGATTTAAGCTCAGGAAGACGAGTCTTCCAGACTCCAAGCCCAGTGCTTTGTGCACTATGATGCCACCTTAGCTGCCCTGACCCCCCAACCCTACTCTTCTTACTACCACCCAAACGCTTGGTGGTACTGGTTATCCGAGATTCCTAACCCATTCTTTGGAAAGTACAGATTCTGAAATGCTTTTTACATTGAATTCCTTATCATAACCGGATATCTGAATCCTAAAGTTGTCTTGACTGGACTCTATATTTAGGAGCCATTTGTGAGCCTGGATTCATTCATTCAACGTATCATTCATTCATTCAAACACTTTCCGAGTTCCTATACAATTGGCAAAGCGCTATGGAATTGAGGGGAATGAAAACATGAATAAGTCATTTTTTTGTGCCCCCAAGAAATTCCTAACTTAGGAAGAAGACCTGTACACAAATAACTAATGCATGGTAGAATGGTGTGACAAAAGAATAACAAACAAATGTTATGGGGCTGTTTAAAGGAAGAAAGCCTCTTTTCCCAGGGAAGATTGATTCACCTTGAACTTCATTATCCTCATGCAACTTCAGTTAAGTATAAAATATCCTGTACATAAAGAAAGGGAAGATCTAAATCCAACGACCTTAGAGCTGGGTCTCTGGGTAATTAAGTAGAGAACATCTGATGTGGGACAGACTTTATTCCTACATTTCTCCACAAATCCATATTTTAGCTATGCCCTGATTACAAATATGCTAATCACCATCTAGCCAAAGTTCATGACAAATGGAAGCTTTTGAGTTAATTGAAGCCTTTATTTATCCATGTTGACACAATGGAGTTGATGCTTTAATTGAGAAAGCATCAGAGAAGAGGTATCCTGTCTCACTTGGATGGCATGAGCCAGTTGTTATGGAAACAACACAGGAATGCTTCTACACAAAGCAGTATTTGGTTAATTTTTAATCCGACAGATTTTTGACTTTGCTTGGCTGCATGATGCTATTAATAAATCTTCAGAGACAAAACCAAGATTTTAAAAGTTTTAAGAAGTGTTAGCTAACTCATTTTTCTTTTTTCCACTTCCAACAGGAATTTTTCAAGTTCCATAGCTTTTAATTATATCAGGTCGCCATCTAGATTCTCAAGGATGCACAAGGCTGAGGACTTGTTTCATTTTTTTCTTTTTTAAGAAGAATTTCATGGAATGGTACAATGTCAAAAGGCTCAGTCTCGTGTGAAAAATATAAAGGTCTCTAGTGACCAAGTGTGCTCCACTGGTGCACTCTTCATCCAAGATAAAAGGCAACCAGGTCTCTGTTCCATCTTGTATTCATACAATTTATTTTTTAACTAAATACAGAACTTTAAACTTATCCATATCAAATTTTATCTTATCGATTTCCACAGGAAAGATCTGCACATTTGTAACCTCCCATTTAAAGAAAAAAGTCAGTCATCAAGATAATTAGAGAGAATCAGGAGGTTGGAAGTCAAGGCCCTTCCAAACCACAGCCAATCTCACCATGTCATTGAGGAAACTGATCACCAGTAGTTATGCAAGATGGCTAATATCATAGAAACAGCCAGGGGCGGAGGTAAGACCAGAACACGGATCATCTGATTCCAAAGCCAAGTGATTTCTGAAAAACTATATAATGTTATCACATGGGGGAAAGTCTGAGATTTCATGTTCTCTGAGTGAGACAGAGATAGGGAGAGGAAAAGGGACAGGGATCCAGGACCGTACCTGTGATGTTCTTGATATAGGGAACTTCCAGGGGAAGAAACTCTCTGTTTCAATGCAGGTTTCACATTAATATGTGACAATCTCTAATAAATAACTAAATAAATTTGGGAGGGGGAATACTACTTAGTCAACATTGTTGCATTAAAAAGAATCCATTTTTGACAGGGCACCTAAGTGGCATGGTGGATACAGTGCTGGATCTGGAGCTAAGACGACCTTCATTCAAATTGGCCTCAGACTGTTACTAGCTGTGTGAAATCACTTCATCTCTCTTTGCCTCAGTTTCCTCATTTGTAAAATATTAATATTACCTACCTCCCAGAATTGTCATGAGGACAAAATGAAATAATATTTATAAAATACTTAGCGTAAAACCTGGCAATATAGTAGGCACTATATAATTTGTTAACTACTATTAATATTACACATAATTCTTCTAGTCAAGATCCGCTGATGTTCCCTGTTTCCTACCTTGTCAAATCCAAATTGTTCTGCCTGGTTTTCAAGGCTCTCACCTCTTTGATCCCAAACTACTCATTCAGATTTGCTTCCCAAGAGGCACAATCTTTGACAGTCAGGCTGGTCTCCTCCTGTCCCATGAACAGCGGAAGCTTAATGCTTTCACTTCCGACCTTCTCTCTTTCCTCCGTTGATCTAACCCCTACTCATCATTAAAGGTTAATAGCTCTTCTATGAAGTCTTCCATGATAATTTTATCTGATGCTCCCCTCCTCCACCATCTTAAGTTTAACAATTAGGGTTAGACTGGGAAAAGCTCCTATGGAGTACGACTGGGGACTGGGGTGGGGGTGGGGAATTAGGAGGGAAGGGAGCCCCATATCTGCTGGCTTCCAATTTTAACTAGTATCCTCACTAACTAGGTGCTAAACTCAGGTATTTCTATTCTGCAAAAACAGTACCCACTAAATGTCGGTGCCCAAGGTATAGTAGTTTAGGAATTCACTACAAGGTCAGGAAGACCTGGATTTTCAAGTCCTGCTTCTAACACACACTTGCTGGGTGGACATGGCAAACCTCTTGGTGTCCTGGACAGCGCTAAAAGCCCTTTTTGCCCAATCCTAGCTAGGTGAAAACCTCCACCTTTAGTGGCTTCCTTCTGAGATCACCTTTAATTTATTCTGTATTTATCTATCTATGTGCATAGTGGTTTTCATGTTACCTCCCTAGCTAGACCATAAGCTCCTTGAGGGTAGGAACCACCCAAAATCAGGCACATAGGACATATCTAAGAAATGCTTATAAATCACTGCATCCTCCCAACTGAACAATTAATCACATATATTGTTGGGCACTATTTGCCACTGTGCCCTTTCACAGTTGTTTTAGGTGAGTTCGTTTTCTTCCCAATATGAGATTATCAATTCCTTAAGGACAGGAGCCTTCATGCGTACTCTACAGAGCCTCCTACGTCTAGCACAGTGCACAGAAGACAGTCAGAGAATCCATACTGATCGCTAGTGGGAAGGGGACTGGCCTGACAATCAGGAGATCTGGGTCTTCATCCGGACTCTGCCCTTCACCTCGCTGTTTGACCTAAAGCACATTATCACCTCTTTGGGCTTTTACTGCCACCTGTGTGATGTAAGGAGACTGGAAAAGGTAGTCTTGAATACCCCTTACAATGCTATTTTCCAAAGATTTAAAAATTTCCAAATCATTTTTCCATTTCTTAAAGTTAAGCACATTTGAAATTAAACATGCCCCTCCTCTTTCCAGATGCATAAATTTGTCCGTATTCACAAGAAAAGTGAATTTCTATGGACAGTCAATCCATCAGTCAACTATTATTTATGAAGTACCTATTATGTTATGTATCAAGCACTGGGCTGGGCACTGTAGAAACAATCCCTACACAAAAATGAGGTTTTTTGTAAGATGGATAGGGAAAATCTGGACCTGAAATTTCAATAGTTATAAAACATCCACATATATAGATCAACAACTTCTCTATTACTTATATTCTTATAGAACTATTCAGGGCACCAAGAGGTTAAGAACCTTTGTCATGGTCACCCAGCTAGTACACAAAACATGGACCCAGGTTTTTGTCTCCCAGTGGATCCCCTGGGCGCCACCATGCCTCGAATTCACACAAGTGCCGTGTCTTAAATCCTAGGTCAGTAAGGCATCAGATATGAGCCACAGGAAGCAGCAGAAATCCTGAGGATGAGCCTGAGTTGAACAAGAGGTTTCCAGGGCAGCTGTGGGAAAGTGTTATAGTGACAGCATCCCCAGGTGAGAGACACATGGGAAATCTCTCTGGGATACGGTTGCTAAAACTCCTCCTGAAGGTCACAGGGGCCAAGCAGGCAGGTTCTCAGGGAAGGAGAGATGAATGTGGGGAGCAGGCTCATTTATATTCATTTCCCCCCTCGAGCATCTCTGAGACTGACCACCCCTTAGCAAAGGGAAGCCTGGGTGGGGAGAAGGAAAGGTTACCCAGCTATAAATCACCTTTGGCAACAAGATCTTTTAAAGCCACTTGAAGAGAGGAACACAGTTCATTATTTTCCTTAAATTATATGAAGGGGCACTCACTGAGTAAAGGAAAAGGTATCTCTTTAGTGCCCTGTGACCACAGACTATGAGTGGGCATAATGGTGTCACCCACAGACTATCAACTGTGTTTATGACGATCCCAGAAGCTGCAGCTCACTGACATTTCACCCTGTTTGCCTCAGTGTCTTCATCTGTAAAATGAACTAGAGAAGGAAATGACAAACCACTCCAGTATCTTTGCCCAGAAAACCCCAAATAGGATCACTGAGAGTTGAACACATCTGAGAAACAACTGAACAATGACAACGATGCAACTCACTCTATAATTTAACCTTAGACAGTAATCTCGTTTTGTTTGACTGTGCAGATCTGTTGCATGGGGTAATCCCTAGTGGTGAGAAGAGGAGGAAAAAAATTAATTTTTGTCCATTAAAAAAATTAATTTAAAAGAAATTAAATTCTAAATTGCTAAAAATGCTACATTGCTAAAAGCAATGCAATTCCACCCCAATCTTCTTTACCACATTTTTCAAGGGATTATTTTTCCTTCTCAATGTATGACAAAGAAATTTGTTTTGGCAGCACATCCCTCTGATGAGAGGGAAAGGTCAATCCCTGGCGAAATGCTGCCCTCAAGTCAGTGAGTTTGTCTTCTGGTCACAGACGTCCAGTGAGAATCTTCAGGCCACCAAAGACCCCATTCCAGTCCCCTACCTACACTTGTTCTCCATGCACTTGCAGCCTTTTCTGCATCTCCTCCCCTGCCCCAGCAGCTGTGCTGAGTGCTGCAGAACTGAGCCCAAAGGTGATGGATGGAGGGGAGTAAGCTCCTCCATTGCTTCAAGGTATACACCTGCATTCCAGTGGGCATGCAGCAATAGTCGGTGTTTAATCAGTATATTAAAGGAAAGTTAATGAGCAGGAGTAAGGAATAGCGAGCCACCAGACCTATATTTCTACCTAGGCAGGGTGCACAAATCAGCCAAAGATAGTACATCCAAGTCCTCTGATGCAGTAAGCCAGTTTCATCACCAGGATCCCCCAGGTCTTCCCTTCTGACCTCTCATGTATCACATCATGTAACACCAGCTCTGATAGAAGATCTTTCTCTAGGAAGTGATCTATTCCATCACTGACTCCTTGAGCCCTTCCTGTATCTCATCATTTTTACAGATTGTCAATTCTCTAAGTTTTCCCATTAGCTGACAGGTCCACTATAGGAGAAGTAACACAACTCAGTCAGCATAAATAAGAAATGACTTGATCCCTCCAGAGATCCAAATTAGGCTGCTATAATTGGGGCCACAGTGTTCATGGATCTGCTCTCCTCGCTGGGGAAAAGCTCATTTGAGCTCAATGTATAAGAGAAAAGAATATTGTGTTTTCACTGACCTCCTAGAGACCCACAGAGGCATTGTGTCCTCCCTCCCAACATAATAACCACATTAAGCCTTAGTACACCACCTCCCTCCAGCCATTACAGCCCCAGTTAGTGAATGTCTGTGGGATTTTGAACACCCCCCCCATCAGAGTACCAGTAACGCGAATACACTCAGCAGCTAAGAAGCCAAAGGCTAGCTCATCAAGGTGGAGCAGGAACGTTTGGAAGAGGGAAACAGGGTCAATATTTCATGGCAGCTGAGTTAAATGGAAATGACTAAGCAAAGTGGGGTGGATCAGACTCAGAAATCTGACTTCGAAGAACAACCTCTTAGCCCTGGCCAAAGAATTCCAAGAGATTCAGGGCCTCCATAAGACAGGCGTCAGTGACTTCGAGATCTAGCTACAAATAGCATAGGTGGATAGCTTTTGATCTGGGACAGATATTAGAAGTCATGTAGCCTAATCCTATTGTTTTCCAGATGAGGAATTTGAATCTCAGAGTGGTTGAGAAATTAAATAGAGTCTCAAAGTGGCAAAAATTGGGTTTGAGTCCAGGTTGACTCCACTGCTTTTTCCATTAGAGCTCAATCAATCAACTGATTAATATAGATTAAGTGCCTACTATGTGCCAGGCACTGTGTCAGAAAGAGGCAAAAGACAGTCTCTGCACTCAAGGAACTTCCAATCCAATGGCGTAGACAACAGGCAAAGAAATCTATACAAAGCAAGCTATATACAGGATAAATAAGAAAAAAAATTAACAGGGGAAAGGCACTAGTATTAAAAGAGATTGCCTCTCCAACCTATCACTTTAATCCTAGGCAAGATCAGAGAAGGATAGATGATGACAGAAGGGGGAGAAACGAAAGAGGAAATGGGTAGCCACAACTGTTAAAAATTCTCCTAGTTTACTATTGGTGGCACTGTGAATTGATCTAACTGTTCTGAAAAAGGATTTGGAACTCAGTGAATCAGTAACCCTCTATTAAGCACCTCCTATATGCCAAGCACTGGGCTAAGGGCTGGCATTATGTGGGAAGAGTGACTCAGCTGATCCCTTTAACCCGGAGATCCATCCCACTGCTGGTTATATTTCCTAAGGAAGTCAAAGAGAAGAGAGGGAATGGATGGAGAACCAGCCCTGAAGCCAGAACAACCTAGATTCAGGTCCCCCCTCTGTTAAACACCCTGAGCAAGTCACTTAATTTCTAACATGCCTCTACTGTCATTGAGTTGTGTCCAACTCTTCATGACTCCATTTGGGATTTTCTTGGCAAAGATACTAGAGCAGTTTGCCATTTCTTTCTCTAGCTCATTTTTACAGATGAGGAAACTGAAGCAAGCAGTGTGAAGTGACTTGCCCAGGGTCACACATGTATTAAGTATCTGAGGCTAGACTTGAACTGAGGTCGTCCTGACTCCAAGTCCAGAGCTCCATCCACTGTACCATGTAGCTGCCTTCTAATATGCTAAGTTTCATCAAAGGTTCTCATCACAAGTGGTAGAAGGTATTTCCTCAACCAGAATTCCATATACAGTGAAATCATAGGTCTGTGCCTAGTCCTATATATACACCAAGCTATTTGTACAGCAGCACTTGCATGTTGATAGATAAATTTAAAAATAAAACCTGGAAATGAAGTGCGTGCCACCTATTTGGATATAGCTGAATAAATTATGGGATAGGAAGGCCGTGTTACCTCTCTTATATTTTAGCACGGTCATACCATAAGACATTAGAGAGGTAAGGAACTCATCAAAAGACAGGGAGATTCATCTATGGGGCAAAATGAGCAGCCCCAGTAGAACAACAGGCAGATGTCTACAATGATTAAAATGGAAATGACATGAAAAGGGAACAAAAACAAACCACTAAATTCTGATGAAATGCAACAAAGCTAAGCTTGGTTCTAGAGAACAAACGATAGCACAGATATCTCCATGAAAAGGCAGGGGAGCACCTATGCAGAATACGGCAGGCACAATCCTTAATTGACTGGGTTCGCCAATTTCTCTCTTACAAAGAAGGGCTGAGAAGGATCACGATGGCAAGAAATTACTGTGGTATTAAAAACAAAAGGAAGCATTATTTTTTAAAATGCTCCTTGTCTAGTTCCTCCCAATTAGTTTAGAGGCTGGAACAAGTAATTCTGTAAAGGACACCAAAATCATCAATCAGTAAAGCAAGAAAACCAAGAGTTTGTTGATAACTGAAAGAAGCCAGAAGCATGAAGCCCATGCCTCAGCTAGCAAAGTTCCATGATGAACGCAGAAAAGGGGAAATTGTCATTACCTGCCATACAATATATACTTGTTACCCAGAAATAAAATGACTCACAGAGACCACCCAACAGTCCAGGCTCAGCTGGGCAACTGAATCACTGGGCAAAATTCCACTGACAATGTTGTCTCATTTCCCTCATCTGGAACAGGAGTGTGGTGAGCCTTGTATTAGGGGAAGGAACATCCAATGAAATACTAATAAAGAATTGTGTAAATGAGTTATGGGATTCCAGAGAACCTAGTCCAAGGCAGGTGCCACAGGGAAGTGGGGAGGCTACCTAGCACCTGTTGAGGTTTTCTTGGCAAAGATCCTGGAGTGGTTTTCCATTTCCTTCTCCAGTTCATTTTACAAATGAGGAAATTGAGTCAAACAGGGTTAAGTGATGTGCCCAGGTACACACAGATATCAAGTGTCTGAGGCCAGGTTTGAACTCAGGAAGATGGATCCATGACCAGCACTCTATCCACTGTTGCAGGGGGGCTTATTTGTAAACTTGATTATCTGACAAGATAACCCTGGGGTTTCCTAGCATCCTTGGACTCAGCTGAGGACTTCCTGAGGTCTGCCTATCACTTGGAAGACTGAGATCTGTCTATCTTTGAAGTAACTGAAAAAAAACAAAACAAAACAGGCTTTAATAGAGAGTTATGGGAGGGTCTGTGGATATGGATATCTGTATTTATAAAGAGGTCTCTCTCTTTGTGTACGTGTGTATGTATTACACTATACAAAAATTCAGAAATAGGTGTCTATGCTAGGAAATAAAATATTGACTCCTAGTCCGAAAATCAACCCTATAAGTTCCCACTTCCATGTCTTTTCTCAGCCCAGTCTCTAGACCTAGGATCCTACTTCCCTCCAGGATTGCTCATCGGCCCCAGCTCAAATGTCATAACCAGCTAGGTTAGAATAATTAGGATTCCTCGTGTACGTTCTCAGCTTTCTCACATCTATACTTGCATTCACACTGTTCCTGGGCTTGGTATCCACTCTTCAATTCTGATAGATGCTAAATGTCTTCTTTTCTCCAGGAAGTCCTCCCCAATCACTGTCATAATAAGCTGGGCCCTTCGGATTTCTCCTAGCATTTTGCTTAGACACTTCTTTATGAACTTAAAACAAGTTGCCCCCAAACATTTACAAGGGTCTTGCCACGGGAGTGGCTGGAAGTTAATGATTAGAGTTTTCTAAATGTCAGGGCCTTTTTTGACTCAATTCTAACAAGTCATTAACTGCTATGTGCAAAGCACTAGTGTAGACATTAGGAATATAAATATTTAAATGATGATGAAAATGAATAATACCTAATAATAAAATAACGTTTCTATGGGCTTCCTATGTGCTCAGCACTTTATTATCTCACTTAACCCTCACAACAACCCTGGGAGGTAGGTATTACTATTATCCTCATTTTACAGATGAAGAAACTGAGATAATTAAGGTTAAGTGACTTGCCCAGGGTCATACAGCCAGTAAGTATCTCAGGCCCGATTTCAACCCAGATCTTCCTGACTCCATGCCCAGTATTCTACCCATTGTCCCATCAGGCTCATATTTCCCTGGTGAAGGAGGGAGATGAAAGAATTTATGACATAAACATACAGATACCTGGCTCATACTACTTCATTCACTACCTAGCTAGGTGGTATCCAGTGGACAGCTCACTGGTCTTGGAGTTAGGAACACCTGATTTCAAACCTTGTCTCAGATATTGTGTGATCCTAGGCTAGTCACTTAACCTTTCCATGCCTCAGTTTCCTCATTTGTAAAATGAAGATGATACTAGATCCTAACAGGTTTGTTGTGAGGACCAAATGAAACATATGTAAAGCATTTTGTAAACCTTAAAGCACTAGAGAAATGCTGGTTATTATTATAAGCACTGTTATTATTAATAACATTATTATAATGAGTAGTATTTATAGGATGGAGGAGTGAGAGGTGCAAAAGGGAGAGTGCTTTGAGTCACCTTCCCAGTGACTTACTGAGTGTTGATCTGGCAGCAACACACCACTAGTGGCTGTGGTCCACTAAAAAGTGGGCAGTGGGCATTTCAGGCTGAGAAGACAGATAAGGGTCACAATATTTTTATAAAAATGGATTTTTTTTAAACTCCAGATAAAACACATGGTTTAAGATAAAAGCTCCAAAGTCCCAGAGCATATTAACACACAAGGGACTTGATTCTCCCCTTATCCAGGGAATGCTCCCTTCTACTCAGCCAGGGGACTTAGCATCTGCAGAGCTATGGTAGCTCCTATTGTGGAGGATGAGATAATCCTGTTTCATATTATTCACATTGTTGTATAAGGAAGTCCTCTACTCCCTACCAGAGCCACAAAGAGGAATATATTTACCTAGCACAAGTATTTGTGTGTGTGTTTAGACAGGATTTTTGCTTGTTTGTCTAACTGACTGACAGTCTACGATGTGTAACTCAAAGGGAGACACATTCTCTTTCAATACTGAAAGCAAACTGGCCTATCAAGACCTTAGAGCCAGAAGGCAGACTTGAATCACGCTGGCAAGTCTGAAAAAGACATGCGCCGTCTGGGAAAGAATAGACTGAGAGAGGAGAAAGCAGAGAAAGTGTTACCAGCCCTGTCATGAGCTTAATGAGCCAAGCGGGAAAGCATGGAGAACAACCACCAGTAGAAGAAACTAGAAGGGAAGTAACAGCAGAAAAGAAAACCCTAAACAGGCCATTAAGTCACTGTTGGCACCTTGGCAGAGAAGGCTGATGAGGAAGCTACTGGTTGAGGTCACCTCTTCAAAGAATGAGACATTCCCCCAAAAAAGTCTGCCTTTCCCCCAACTTCCCTTTCCTATGCTTCTCCAACATTGAAACAATGACCATGAACATGGAGAGACACCAAGAGATAATGCAGGAAAGAAGGACCTATGGTCCATGGGATCAGGAAAAGTCAGAAAGCACTGAACAACAAAAATCCTTCACTTGCTTCTTTTGATAAAGGTTTCTGGCATCCTAATCTTATTTCAAAAGTAGAGAGGTCAGTGATTAGCAAGAGAAATACAGCAATTTAAGTTGGAACAGAGAGACAAACTTTTATATGAATGTTAGGAATGTTCCTAACTGGGGGCTCTGAGCTATGGTGATTGCACTAATAACTTTTCATCAGATATAAATTATATAAAACAGCAAAAGATGGAGCTACATAGGCATGAGGGTCATCATATTTTCCCAGTATCTTGGCAAAAAGCAAATTGATTACTTTAAGAGGATTTGGCTGATTGAATCCTTAGAGAGAAGGGAGCTGGTAAGGAGGTAGAAGGCCATGACTAAGGAGAAATTGGGAAATGATTGACAAAATAAATAAAAATACAGTACAAGAAAGCTAATTCTAATTTGTGGTTTTCTTTATCAAGGGGTGACCAAATGGATCTATTTCTATTTGAGTTTGATACCCTTACCCTCAAATACTTCCTAAAAAGAGATAGGCAATGCTTGGGAAGGAGCTGGAACCTTCCCTATCCAACTGGGAGGAAAAAGTGAAAAGGATCAGTTTCACTCTCCACAGCAACACCCACCAGTATTGCTTGGAGATGAAGGGGCAACAGCATTATAGATGCCATGACTAGGAAAGCCATAGGATCATAGAGTGCAACACCTTCATTTTAGAGATGAAGACTGGAACCGGAACTGAGACCCAGGAAGGTGGAGGGACTTACCCAAAGCCACAGAGGTATTAAACAACAGAAGTGCCCTCTGACTCGAGAGAAAATGCTCATCAAGTATACCACAAAAAAGCAACAGACAGGCACACCAAGAAAACTTCAACTCCCTGAAAAAAACAAATTATGAGCCTTAATGGTCATTGGATATCTGAATGTGCAGCAAGTAGAACTTGACCCATTCTACTCCTCTAGTACCATGTCCAGACCTGGTCTTTATACCACCAGTGCCTGGCACATGGTAAGTACTGAATAAATACTGGCTGCTTGCCTGCCTAGTCCCTCCCTCCTCTAAGAGGAGATTCCACAGCACTTGGTCCATCTCTAATCCAATTTCATATCCTATTGGCCGACAGGCTTTATCTAAGCTAGACTTTTGACAGAAACTCCACCTCTTGAGAAGTTGCACTGAACTACTGAGGAAACAGCAGGCCGCTAAAGCAAGAGTGGAGGGCCATTAGATGCTCAATGGATAGAGCACAATTAATCATCCCCACCCCTCCCACAACATCTATATACTCATTACAAGAGGGCCAAAGATGAGAGAGAAGACATAAAAATAAACTGACCAAATAGGAATGTGACCAAATACTTTTTTTTTTTGCTTCCAGAAACTCCCAAAGAGACCAAATAAACGTGTTACACAGTATGGCTGCATATTAGCTTTCTGACAGTTTAAGTATTGCCCTTTGCTTGGAGCCTGTCAGAGAATTTACAAATAGCTGGAAGGCCTGCTTATGACCTGGGCCCCAAGGAATGCCCCTTGGAGTGATTTAGGGCCTGGCTCCTAGCAGTAGCCAGCTAGTTTAAAACTCCTCCCAGTGCCTGGAAGCTTAACTGTAAAAGTCAGGGGTAGGGAGGTGAGATGGGAAGGGTACTGGGGGGCGGGCTATATTTTTTTTTCTTTCTGCAATGTCAGCCTCCACTGTTCCGGATTCCTTTCTGGGTTGTCTTTGCCAGCCCAGGCCCTGAGGGATGAAAGTCAACAAGACATAACTCTGCTGCTGCTTCTGTGCCATCGATGCTGTGCCCTACCCCCTTTAAAAAAAAGGCATCTCAATAAACAAGAGTATTCCCTGTAGGGCAGCCAATGCCTAATGAGGGCTGAGGCAGTGCCTTCAATTCACCAGAGACTCCAAGGCCAAAATGGCTCATGAAATTTTCCAAACGTGTTGATGCAAAGTCTGCAGTGAAAGGTAGTAGAGAAAACACAGAGATGATGTGACTTCATGGGTGTTCCAGACAGGGAGCAGCAGGAGGAGATGGGGTTGGCCTTGGATTGTTACCATAGCTTGATGGGTAAGGTTTGCCCTTGTCCCACCAACCAGGGCCATAACTGGAGTATTTGTACCTAGTTGATTGTGTGTGCATTTCAGGGAGCTGGGGAGAGGATTGTAAGAGGGAAAGAAGAGAGAGGATGGGGCTAGCAGGCACATAGGAAGAGGTGGGTCCCAACCACGGCATTCTTCTGTGACTCTGGACAATCCAGCAAACCAGTGTCTACCCTTAAATAACGACCAAGGGAGGCCATCACAATGCTTTGTGCACAAGGAAATCAAAGCTATCAGGGAGGAAGGGAGGGAGGAAGGAGAAAGAGAAGGAGGGAGGAAGGACAAAAATAACCTCACTTCATTCTCACAAACACCCTGGGAGATTGTGTTTTTATTAGCCCCATTTCACAGTTGAGGAAACTGAGTGGACAAAGGCTAAGTCACTTGCCCAGGGTCACACAGCTAGTAAGTGTCTGAGACAGGATTTAAATTCAGGTCTTCCTAACTCCAAGCCCAGTGCTAGCTGCCTCTGATCTTAGATGTCCAGTTCACCTCTTCATTTTCATATATGGAAACTAAGGCCCAGGAACATGAAGTGACTTTTACAAGATTGCACACGTAGTAAATCTCCCAAAGGACAGTGCACAATGATGTCTTCCATAAGGCACTTTACATAAATTATCTCGTTGAATCCTCACAATACTGTAAGGTAACCACTATGGATAGGTATTATCCCCATTTTACAGAGAAGGAAACTGAGGCCCAGAGATGTTCAGTATAACAGCCTTCCAGACTCTGGATCTAGTGCTTTATGGAATGAACCATGCCTAGGGCATGTGGATCCCTGACCACTGGGTTCAAATCCTCCACTGTGATCCTGGCACTGCTACTTACAGTCTAGGGGTCTTCAAACCAGACACTTGATTGCATTGTGCCCCCAGTTTCTTCCCCTGCAAATGAAAGGATGGAATTCAGTGACCTCCAAGATCTCCTCCAACTCTAAATCAACCATCCTGTGCCCTGTAGTAACTGGGATCCTTTTATTCGATGCCAAGGAGCAGCGAACATCCCGAGGGAGAGAACAGGGAGCTAAGGAAAATCTGTTGGTTTGTTGGGATCGTTATGCACAGGACAAATTGTCCAGCAGCCCAGAAACAGAGAGGGCTTTGTGCGAGGACAGAAGGAACAGAGTGGCAAAGTTATAGGCTTGGACGTCAAGAAGAGTAATTGCTCGGCCCCTCTAGTCTAAAGAGAAGATGAACGACTGCCAACTCTAAATTGTTCTGAGGCATTCCAGTTTATTTTACTAAATCATCAAAAACTATTCTGAATTTGACTCAAGAAAGGAACATGATGCAAAGCCTCTGGGCCTGGAGGGAGATGCAAAGAAAAACTCTTAAACGTGGGAAGAATCTAAAAGAAAATGATGTCCTCTACAACATGGGGAGGCACTAACTTTGACTTCCGCACCGTTGGAATGCTCTCCCTGTGGACTCCCAGGAGCAATCTCTCCTGTCTCAGATTCTATAGGCCTTGGTGCTCCATTCATGGCACCCAACCCAATAAGCATTGTCTAAGAGCCCACGTTCTGTGCCAGGATGTAAAGGCAAAAAAAGAGACAAGTCTCTGACCTCCAAGACTTTCTGTTCTAATGGGAGGTTACATGTAAACAGATTGATACCTGGGTTATAGGCACCTGTCTTTTCTGTATCTCTGTGTCATCCCACCATGCCTCGAGATACTTCCAAGATCTATGATTTCATCCACGTGGGATTTCCTCTCCATTCGAACAGATCAAATCCCTGCATGCCTTCCTGCCTTAATCATAGATGTTAAATAGATCACTGAACAAATAAGCAATAAATGAACATAAAAGCTATTAACCAATTCATAATACGCCTTGTCACTCTCAGTGAGAAGAGGCTTTGTCCAAAGCCAATTATGTCAATGTAAAAATAAAATTAAGCTTATTTATAGTATAAAAACTGACAATCAGAATCTTCAGGGAAATGAGTGTTGTGAGAAGTTAAAGGCAAGAGTACCGCATGTGATTCTGGGGGCTTTGTTTGAATTCTAGTACTTGGTGTGTGACTGTTGGCAAGGCTCTCTGGGGATTGGGTGATGGGAAAAAATAGCAGAGATGGGGCTAGGCCTGCCATCCCCCTCCCCCACTATACAGAGAGCAATCAATGTCAATCTACATTGGGGGAGGAAATTCCCTCCCCAGGAGCTCCCTAAAACAAGAAGATCAAAGGCCAAGTTTCCAAATTTCTAGCAGTTTTCCATCTCTACTCAAAAATACTTCAATAGGTGCCTGCGCTTCAACCCAGGGTGATAACCACTCTCAGGAGAGAGCAGGGTCTTCTACACTCCTACAGTGATCCTGTGGAGCAAAACTCATGTCTCAGCTATGACTCAGAGGAAAAAGGGGCTCATCAGGCACCCTTCATGACCCTCCCTTCATACAATGAATCTCAACCCTACCCAACCAAGCCCTGGCACCATTCGCTAGAGTGATCTAACCAGACTGGGAGTTGGCTCAGTACAAGAGAAAGAACACAGGATTTGGAGTCCAAGGAACTGGCAACCAGGTAGCACAATCAGGAGAGAATGCTGGACCTAGAATTGAGAAGACCTGAGTTCGAATACAGCCTCAGACACTTAGAGTCAGTAGAGTTGTGTTCAAATCTTGGCTCCTGACACTAAACACTTTTACAACCCATTTTGCTCATCTGTCAAATGATGTGGTGGAACCAGATGACCTCTGAGATGCCTTCAGACTCCAAGTCTGTCTTCATGTATACTTTGCGTCATTCCATGTCACCTTTTATTCTTAAAAGAGCAGAGGCACAGACAACCTAAGTCATTTATACACAATCCTTCAGTTCTCACAACATTGCTATCTATGAGGAAGTCAGCACAGGCATTGTAATCCCCATTTTAAAGATGTGGAAACAGGCTAAGTTGCACAAGATCACACAACTGCTAAGTGGCAGAGGTTGATCCCCTGCATCCTGACCCATACTGCGTTGGGAGAAAAGTGGAATCTTCTGTCAAGTCAGGAGAAGCTTTAGCTTCGACTTGTTAGTCCTGGAGTCATCCTTCACAGATATCTTGGGTGCCATTGCTAAAAACCAACATTCCTGTTTCTCTCTCTCCATCATGTTTTCACGTTACCAGAAGCAGTCGTTTGCAGTCATAATCCTCTTGAATGGAGAAGCTATGTAGAGCATCATCTGTGCTAATACCCTTAGAGACCATTTCAAACCAATTTACTTTCCAAGGAAGCATCACACGCAAATCTGAAATCAATCACTTGTCTTAAAACATGACAGAGTCTGTCTCCGGGTAGAAGATGAGCTCAGTGGCTGGATCTGAATGTGGCATGAGTCAGTCATTTACGGTGTGGTCTTTGCCAAGGCATTAAGTCATCCTCCATTTCTCTCCCTCCAAAGGGGATCCCTCCAATGGGCCACCTACCTGAGCCCCTTCCTCATACTGGGGAACACTTCCAGAGAGCACCAAGATGCATTACTGAACACCGTTATTTGAATGATTCCACAATGTTGCTCAGGACAAGACCATAAGCCTTACAATAGGGGGCAGTGAGGAAGAGATTAGAGATTGGAAGCTGCAAGGAACCTTAGAGGTCATTCCATCCAAAGCCTTGATTTTCAAGATGAAGAAGCTGAGGTACAGAGAGGTCACAGAACCTCCCCAAGGTCACAGAGCAGAAAAGTCAGGATCCAAATCAGAGCCTCTGACTCCAAATCCAATACTATTCTTATTGTAACACTCAAATGTTAGGATTATTAATGAATCAGTAAGTATTTACTGAGAATCTGTGATATACCAGGTGATAAGGGAATAAAACAAACTTGAATGTGCATCCTGTCTTTCCACACCTAACAGCTGTGTGACCATGGCGAAGTCATGTGTACCTTCTCAGCCAGTGCCCTCCCAGTAAGGCTACAAATTTCAGGGGAGATGCTGATCTACACCTGTGGAAGGAGTTCTCATACCAGGAACTAGTGAAATTCAAGTTAGGGCCAGAAGAAAAACAAGGGAATGCAAAAGAAATTAATGGTCTATCAAGGGACTAGAAATGATTAGTGTGGAGAAGAGAAGGCCTTGGAGAGGTCCAGTCTTCAGACATCTGAAGGGCCGCCAAAAGGAAGCGAGAATAAACTTAACAAATATGGCACCCAAGGGCAGAACTGGCCCAGTGGGCAGAAGGTGGATGTAAGAAAGAACATTCTAACATTGCTATTGCCCAAATGGAATCTGGGGTGCTGAGGGGGTTAGGGACTATCCAGGGATCCAGGTGGTCTTTCCTAGGAAGAAAGAAAAACTAAGAAAGGAATGAGAAGATGTCAGCTCCATCTGCCTCCCAAGACCATCTCCTGCCTCAGGGCTGTGCTGATAAGTCAGGTTTAGCTACAACCAGCCTGACTCTCCCACCAAACCAGGGCACCCAGTCAGGCATAGCACCGACATCCTGATGATGCTGTATTAATCCATGAATCAGCAAGCAATATTGAACAATTAGCATGTGTCAGGCACTGTGCTAGGCACTGAGGATAAATGTTCCCTGTCCTCAGGAACTTGCAGTCTATCAGGAAAATCATCTGGAAACACACAGGAAGATATGAAACTGTGACAGAGAGAAGGGGGATGAAAGGGCATAACTACCATTAAGAAACCACAAGCTGCCAGGAACAGTGTTAAGTGTTTTTGCAACTGTTCTCACATTTGATCCCCACAACAATCCCGGGAGGCAGGTGCGCCATTATAATTGCCATGTTGCAGTTAAGGAAATTGAGGCAGATAGAAGTTAAATGACTTGCCCAGGGTCACCCAGCCATTAAGCATCTGAATGAAGGGCTTCCTGACTCCAGACCCAATGCTCTACCCACTCTGCCACCTAGCTCCCTCTAATATGTTCAACATCTGGAAACGCAAAGACAAAAATGAAATGGTCCTTGCCTCCAGAGACTTTGTATTCTATCAGGGGCTATGCTATGTTACCTTCATTGGCGTATGCAAAATGTTCATAAAATAAGTCCAAGGTAATGGGGTGGGGGGGACAGTACTAGCTGCTGGAAAGACCTCCTGTGGAAGGGGGTGATGAGAGAGACAGACAGACAGTCAGAGAGAGACAGAGAGATAGACAGACACAGAGACACAGAAAGACAGACAGAGAGAAAGACAGAGACAGAGACAGAAAAACAGGGAGAGGTCTAAGAAAGCGGACAGTGCAAAAACCTGTACGGCTCAAGGGTCCTTCAGTTTTCAGCAGAAACTCACCATTTCCACACCATCACCAGAGGTCACTTCAGGTAAGAGAAGGCATGGGTGAGGATAGGGTCAGCAGATATGGTGTGAAGGAGACAGGATCAGTACTAGAGGACAAGACTTTTGGAATAGCCAAGTGCAGGGTAGACTACTATGGGGAAACCAGCTAAACCTGTTAGTAATACAGGCAGGTGATAAATCCCGAGATTTCGGGTGGTGGTGGAGGAAATGGAGAATGTCACCAGTCCTGATTTCCTCAAGCCTCCCTAATGAAGTACACTGAGGGGAAATCCTAGTAAGCTTTGCCCCACATCTCCACACAGACTCTCAGGGCTAGAGGAGACCTCAGAGGAAACCTAGTCCAATCCACACCTGAACAAGTATTCATTCTACCAGACAAATTTTCCTCCAGCCTTAGCTTGGTCAAGGATAGCCCATTACTTCTAATGACAGCCCATGACATCTGTGAGTAGCTCCAGCTGTTTTGCTTAAGTCAAAATTGTCCCCTTGATAAATCTCACCCTTTGCTCCTGGTCAAATAGGTAAAACAAAGCTAGTCCTTCTTCTACGGAATAATCCTTCAAAGACTAATATCTACTGTGGTCTTCTTCCTCCTTCCCTGAGTTCCCTTGACTGATTCTCATATGGCAAGGCCCTGAGGCTTCTTACCATGCTGATTCCACACTTTAATTCACAAAATACTTCCCAAAATGTGGTGTCTAAATGTAGTTCTATGCAAATGTCATAGAAACAGCTAATGGTAGAGCAATAGAGACTACTCCCTAATCCTGGACATCATGCATCTTTCTGAATGCATCATAAGGTCATGTTAGCTGTCATTGGTAAAGCAGGTGCTCTCACACTGGGCATACCATCCTGAAATAGGGCAATGGATATAATAGCACTGGGCGGAGAGTCAGAAAGATAAGAGTTCAAATCTTGCCTCTGATACTTACTAGCTGAGTGACCCTGGACATTTCTCTCAATCTTTATCAATGTCAGCTCATTCATCTGCAGTAGATGGACATTAAGGTCCTGTCCAGTTCTAAACATATGACTCCATCATCCTAAGTAGACCTGCTTTCTATGAAAACAAATAGCTGTAATATAGCAGCACTTTCCCTATCCTTGAAAATACCAAGTTCTCCACCATCCCCAAGGATGGAATTGCATAAGCCAAGCTGAGATATCTGAAAATCATCTAGTATTCTCACTGATTCCCTCCTAAGAACAACCCAGAAATACAAAAACAAAAAAACATGAATCAAAAATGAATAGCAGAGTCAGGAAATGAGGTAGAAGGAAATTCGGATGGTCTGGCACAGTTATGAAAGCTGAAATTCGTGCTACCTAGAAAAATCTCAATCTAGACCTAAGAGACTATAAAATCCTCCCACCCCCATCATGTGAGCTCCATAAAGACAGGAACTGTTTTATCACCTTAATCTCTGTAAGGCCAGAGCCCACCAAAGTGCTTAGCATATAGTAGGTACTTAATAAATGCTTGCCATTAATTCAATAATAAGAGAAGATGGCTCTTGAGGTTCTGAAAATGGTATAAAAATGAAAGGTATTAATAAAATATGAAAAGGGGAGGGGAAAATAAAAGGATAGATTTGCAAAAAAAGTTTAAAACTTCCACAAACTAACCTTCAGAATCTCTCCTGAAAGTCAGTATTCCAAAATGGCAAAGAAACGAGAGCGATTGTTGTCTGCTCTGCAGCTCTGAGGGCGAAGGTTAGGAAGGGTTTAATAATTGTTGAATAAATAATTCTTTGATGCAATTATAATGAAATGAAGTCTTTCTGGAATTCCACCAAAAGCCTGGCAAGTTGCCGAAAGGCTCGAAGCAGCACGTTGGGAATGTAAATAGACCACCCAGTTTAAATGGAATGTGTCAATTACAGAACCAAGAATACGCACAACTTGGAAGAAAATACTTCTCCGACCAGAGACTTGGCTGGTTCAGTTCTGGCACCGAAGTAGCCACTTGGGGCACCAGCCCTGGGTATTGCACGAGTTCTGGCTGGGGTTTCTACACCACCATCAGTTCCTTTGGGGCACAGGCTTCACATTCCCCCCCTTACTCCCCCACACTGGGGGAGGTGGGGTGAGACAGAGGAGATAACTGAAATGAACACCACCTTGTATCCCAATGGTGATATGCCCCTCACTAGCTTCAGGTCATTTGGTAAAAATGTGGCTGTTCAAGTCAGCTATTGGAAGGTATCAGGGAGAAATAAGCTTTATAGTCTTTTAATTCCCCAGTCTACTAAAAAGAAAACAAAGGGAAATTCGTTCAGTCTCATTCCCTAAAGAGGTGAGAGTATGTCAGAAAAGAGAAAAATGTGATTCAAACAGAAAAGCACAGCCTAAGAGTTCCAGTGGGGTGGGGGGGGGCGGGGTGGGAGACAGGAAAAGAAAAGAGTGAGATAAATTAGAGGTAAGAAGACCATCACACAAGGAAGAGGGGAAAAAAGGGAAGCAGGAGTGGTCTGCTAATGAGATCTCTGCACCCGCAGATGGCAGTAGTGTGAACACACACACACACACACACACACACACACACACACACACACACACTCCTGCAGGATCTCACTGCCGATACAGAAAGAGACAGTAAACTAAGATGGAGTCAGGTGTGGGAGGAGCCAGACTCAGGTACTCTGGAAGAAACAATGACACAGGACATGAAGGTCTAAGCTAAATGGGAAACTGGTCTAATGATAGATTCAACCAATCCATCAACAAAAGCACCTACTATATGTCAGGCGCTGGAACTACAAAGACAAAAATGAAACAGTGTTTGTCTACAAGGAGGTTACACTCTGAGTGCGGATGGGAGAATGGATATGGAAACTGGCAAGGGTTCCAGAAGGCAGCTAAACCAGGCTCCTCATTCTATGGATGAGGAAACTGAGTGAGAAAACAGGCATGACACCAGTAAAAGACAAATACATACCAAGGAAATGTAGTATAATTCTGGAGCTCCTGGAGGAGGCACCAGTAGCAAGGGGAATCAGGAAAGGATTGATCTAAGAGATTACTTAGGCGGTCAGTCAATCAACACTTATTAAACACCTACTACTATGTGTCAGGCAGGGGCAGCTAGATGGATCAATGGTTAGAACACTGGGCCTGGAGTCAGGAAGACCTGAGTTCAAATCCTTCCTCAGACACTTCTGTGACTCTGGGCAGATCACTTAATCTGTTTGTTTTAATCCATTGGTGAAGGTAATTGCAAACCATTTCAATATCTTGGCCAAGAAAATCCCATGAACAATATTGGGTGGGGTTATGGTCCATGGGGTCATGAAGAATCAGACATGACCGAACAACTAACCAGCCACAACACGAGCCAACGACCGTCTTAAATGCTGGAGATATAAGGAGAGGCAAAAGATGGAGCCTGCCCTCAAGGACCTTACAGTTTAAAGGAGGAAGCAACATACAAACTTCTATGTACAAGCACACTATAGACAGGATAAACTGAATACTGAGAAGAGGGAAGGCACTAGAATTAAGGGGGTTTAGGCAAGTTTTTCTGAAGAAAGTGAGGTTTTAGACAGGACTTGAAGGAAGCCACGAAGTAGAAATGAAGAAAGAAGGTACTGCAGGCTTGGTAACTACCAGTGAAAATGCCCGGTGTCTGGAGATGGAAGGTTTTGTGCTTGGATACCAAAGAGGCCAGCATTACTGCACCAAGGAGTACACTGGGGAGAAGGCAGACTGGAAGCAGGGAGGTGGTATGAAGTGTTTTGAAAGCCAAAGAGAGGACTTTATATTTGATCCTAGAGGTGATAAAGAGCCAGCGAAGCTTATAGGGGGTGGGAGGTCAAACCTGCACTTGAGGAAGATCACTGAAAGCTAAGTGGACAATGGACTGGGATGGAATTTGTAGTAAAGGGACCAACAAGTAGGCTAGAGATGGCAGCTCAAGACAGAGGAAAATTAAGGGAAGGCCGATATTACCTGAATTACTCATTCTTATAATTTTTTGTTTGTTTTTTGCAAGGCAACTGGAGTTAAGTGACTTGCCCAGGGTCACACAGTAAATGTCAAGTGTCAGAGGTTACATTTGAACTCAGGTCCTCCTCACTCCAGGGCCAGGGCTCTAGCCACTGGGTCACCTAGTTGCCCCCATTCTCATAAACGTCCATGTTCATAAATTCTCATAAAATGTCCAGTTACTAAAGAAGTACACAAAGGAAATGACTCGCTCTTTAAATATAGTGACTCCAACGGAAGAAAGGTCAGTCCTTCACTCCACTGGGAAACAGATGATGGGACTCTGTCTAGTCTAAAGAATTCTTTATTGACCAGTAAAATCCCACTTTATACTAACTGGGTCTTTTGAGAAGGCTGCTGTTTTTGGCAACCATCTTCTGAATACTCTTACCATTTCACTAGTATGGGACAATGCATGGCAGGAATGGATTGGGCAGAGGATTATATGATTGTAGGATCACATCTTCATGGATTAAAATCCAACTCAGATACTGGGTAGCTGTGTGACCCTGGGCAAGTCACTCAACCCTGCTTGCCTCAGTTTCCCCATCTGCAAAACTATAGAAGGAAATGAAAAACTACTCCAGTTTCTTTGTCAATAAAACCCCAAATGGGGTCACAAAGAGTCAGGTATGTCTGAAACAACTGACCAGTAGCATAGAAACATAAGCTACTATTATCAGTGTTTCTTCACCCTGCTTTTTGCCCAACTTTCCCCTGAAACAAACTCCACAGTCTCTCAGAAAATGCCCAGAGGTATCCCCCTGTGGAAGCCTCCCTAGACCCAGGACAGGAGCCAAAGGGTTGGGATTTCCAAAAGTAAAGAAATAGAATCGAGATGCCAACTCTAATTAGGCAGATGATTTGCCGTCAAACTAAGAATTTCCCACAGACAAACCATAATATGGCCAATCAGCACTGAGACAAAATGGATAGTATTTGCCAAATAAACATGGGATTGGCCAGAAAGAGGAGGTGGATGGGTGCCCTAGGCAACAGTGATACTGAGGTTATGGATAGAGGTCACGGTCTTCTGTTTCCATTGGTTAGGAAATAGTATCACCACCACCAGAGCTCAGTGGTGGACTTATTTCAGTTCAAGCACAAACCTAGATTGATTTCTGGAAGGACTTTCTGGATACATTCAACCAACATTAATATCCTAAATCTCTACTAGACCCTACCCACTCTTTAAATCTCTTTTGCCTTTCTCAGGTGCCATTTAATGGAAAGGAACCAATGATAAATGGCAAAAAATAGAGTAAAACAATGAAGAAGATAAGGAAATTCAATTTAATCCAACTCAGGAAGCAATGATTGAGCACCAACATAGCTTAGTGGACAAATGGCAGGTCTTATAGTAGAGGATAAGCGTGGTCAAATCTGCCTTGGGCATCGATCAGTTACATGGCTGTGAGTAAGTCACTGAACATCTCAGTGCCCTCGCATACATTTCAAAAAGACAGTATAAGTTGTAGATAAGTTGCTGATCAGCCATGAGTAAAAGGAATTTCTTCACTATGAATTTGTCCCACCAATAAAACCATAAAAAGGAAGGAAGGAAGGAAGGAAGGAAGGAAGGAAGGAAGGAAGGAAGGAAGGAAGGAAGGAAGGAAGGAAGGAAGGAAGGAAGGAAGGAAGGAAGGAAGGAAGGAAGGAAGGAAGGAAGGAAGGAAGGAAGGAAGGAAGGAAGGAAGGAAGGAAGGAAGGAAGGAAGGAAGGAAGGAAGGAAGGAAGGAAGGAGGAATTTGAGAACAAGACACTGGCTCTCCAGGTTACTAACTATATGACTTTATGAAAGTCATTTAACTTTGGTGTCCTCATCTCAAAAATAAGAAGGTTGTGCTCAATTGTCTCTAAGGCCCATTCTAGCTCTAAAATTTATGGCTGTATGATAACAGTTCCTCCAATTTAAATATTAAGCCAGTTCATCTTTTATGTTCATTCCATGTTGTACTGCTATCAAAACTTCACAATGATTCAGTAGCATTACCGTTATCAAAAGCTCAGCCACTGCATTAATGGACTGTGCATACCCAGAGTATCTGTTCCTCTCTCAGCATTCTGAGGACACGTCACATTAAAAGATCGGAAGCACCATGCACACATCAATATCCCATGTACAGTGCTGTGGCAGCTATAACCGCCACACTAATACAGTATTGATAATTGGCAATAAATGTCAGCCTATCGTAATTACAACACTGTGGGCTGTATTTCAAGAGAAACTCATCATAATAAAATATATATGGTTCCTGATCATTGGCCATAGCAGAGCCAAAGCACGAAGTGCTGAATATGACCATTTAGCTAATGAAATCTGGGGAGAATGTTCAAATAATAAAGCCCAAATGATGGTAAATTGAGAGATGGAACCTTAGACATTGTCTAATCCAACCTCCTTGACTTACAGATGAGGAAACTGAGGCACAGAGAGAGGAAATAATTTGTTCAAGGGCACATAAATGATGATAAATTTACAGGTGGAAGGTCTTAGGGGTCATGGAATCCAATCCCCTTATTTTTACAGGGGAGGAAACTGAGCCCCAGAGACATTCAATGACTTGATCAATGTCACAGAGGTTGCAAGTGGCATCATCAAAGTTCAAACAGAGGTCTTCTAATTGAATCCATTTAGCTCTTTCCAAGATTCTATCTGTTCAACAAGCATGTGTTCCCCCCAGCTCTGTGCAAAGCTGTGACCTGTATAGCAGGTCACAGCTGATGAGGCTTGATGTTGGGAAGGCATGGGTTCCAATCCTGCTTTTAGTACTTAGAACAGTGCCTGACACATACCAGAGGTGCTTAACCAGTGCTTATCATGCTGAACTACTGGATACTGGCAAGTCATTCAACACCTCTGAGCTTCACATCACTCTCTCTGCAACACCTACTATGTCTTAAACGGGCTGCAATCTATGCCTGCACACCAATTCCAATGCCCATCACACACACACATACATACACACACACACACACACACACACACACACACACACACACACATTGTACTCAGTGCCAGGGATGCCACAGCAAAATAAAAAACTCCCTCAAGAAGCTCTCATTCTACAGGAAGGAAGAACACCATTCCATCTGTCAGGTTCATTCTGCTGTATTACCACAGTTCCTACCTCTGACCCTAGCTGGCTGCCTTGCAAAGGGATGGGGGTCCAAAAACCACCAGTGAGCAAACACAGATCAGTCAACACAGAGCTCATTGCAACTGAAAGCATATGTTCCCCCAGTCTGGGGTATGGAACATTTCCTTCTTGCATGAGGGCCATCATGTTATCCTACATGGAACGGTTGCTGAGAATTTCCTTACTCTCCCGATGACACACTTGGAAGAATGAATGATGGGTGGGAGGCACTAAAGTTGGTATGATAATGAAGGGGAAAGGCGGGGGAGGAGAAGGGAGGGAAGAGGAAAGGAAAAGAAAAGGCAAGGGGAAGGGAGGAGGGGAAGGGAAGGGATGTTCTCACACAGGAGTTGTCTTCTATGATCCAAAAATCTGTAATAACAATAACCAAAAATGGGATAAAAGATTTGGAGCTGGAAGGGATCTAAGCATTAACTTAATACAGTGCTCTCATTTTACAGGTGAAGAAACTGAAGTCTTCGAGGATACATTGACTCCAAACCTAGTTTCTACCAGTGTGTTGGTTACGAGAAGGAAGCTGCTTCACAGACTACATAATCTAACTCCCCAAAGGCCCTCAGAAGCCCTATAGTCCAAATGCCCCATTTAAGGATGAAGACAGTGCCGATCAAGGATAAGGAGCATCTCATCTGAAGCTACACAGGGAGCGGGGCCAAGAGACACATTTGCCATCAAGGGCCCTGATTCTAAAACTCCCATACAAGTTGGCCCTTCTAAAGAGATGCTTCCACATCCAGGAACAAACCTTATCTTTCATTAGATTTCCAACTTTTAGCAAGTGAGTATCCCTTAATTAGCATGTCGAACCTGAGGCCCCAGCCTCCCAACCAAAGCCAGATGGGCAGTCGGTGGGGACCCTCTCTGAGAGTTCTCAACCCACAGCTCTGCAAAGCAAGCTCCTTTTTCTGTAATTACTCTACAGACAGAGATGTCACAATTCATGGTCATCTCCACCTCCTGGTGACATTTATTGATTGAAATAAAACCATTCATTTTGTTACAGCATCCTCTACCTCTGGAGTGGGGGTAGGGGGGAAATGATGAGCACATGTCAAATGGGCCAAGCATAAACAATTTCTGTTTAACTGAGTTAGCCCAAACTGGCAGGGGGGTGGGGGTAGGGGAATGAGAAGAAACCTTACTTAATTCCTCAGGTATCACTCTGAATTATAGGTACAGATGTGCAGGGCACCGGATGGTCAAAATAAAAAATAAAAAAAGAACCCACCTTTAAAAAAAATGTAGTAGATAGTGTTGAGAAATCACAAAATTCTGTCTCAGACGCTAGATGAGTGACCTGGGAAAGTCACATAACATCTCTCAGCCTCAGTTTCCTGATCTGTAAAATAAGGATAACAGCACCTACCTCACAAGATTTTTGTTTGTCTCAAATAAGATAATATAGGTAAGTGCTTTGCAAACATTGAAATACTGTATGAATGTTAACTATCATTACTGTTATTAAATAACCATGAGTGAGTTGCAGAACCTCCTTGATGCCCAGTTCCTCAACTACAAAATGGGAGAAATAATGTCTATAGTACCTTCCTCACGGAGTGGTTGTGAGACAAGTGAGCAAGCGCACAGGAAACGTTTGGCAAACTTTTGAGAGCTACGCAAATGCCCAGTGGTAACGTTATAGCTGCTGCTATCATCCTTGCTTCTTTGTCATTTCAGTGGAATCCAGTCCATCAGTTGAGTCATCACAAATGATTTGGAATCTCAGCTCTTACAATTACAGTCTATATAACCTCTGATAAATCACTTAATCTCTGTTCCTTTATCTGAAACTGGGGAATGGGAGGGCAGAAGGGGTTGGACTAGGTCTAGGGTCCCTTCCAGACCCAAGATGAGATGATAACTCTGGGATCCCATGAATATATTTTAAAACAATAAAAAAATTGCTATTGAGGTTTTATTTTGTGGCAAGGTCATTTTCATTTCATTAAACTCCCCGACTGAACTCGTTTACTAAGCTGAGGAAGAGTATATGCTAAGGCATGTTTAGGTTGGTTGTTAAAATAATATTGTTTTAATTGCAGAAACTTGCCATTTCACCTAAAGAATCCTGAAAAGCATGCATGCCAGTTAAAAAAGAGAAGTTCCAGATTGGTGGCCAGAAGGAATCTTGACCACTTCCTAAAAGAGCTGGGCCAATCAGTATCATTCTCCAGGCTGATGGCCTAAGTAGAGGTTTCCTTGTCATTAAGGGACAATTCCAAGGGGGAGGGGAGGAATGGAATGAAACACAGAGAGACCTTGTAAAAACAAAGGAGGATCTGAACAATGCTGGAAAAACAATCTCTAAGTTAAAAAAAAAATCTAATTAACCATGCACTGAATATATCTGGGCAACGTTGCCTACCCTATAAAATGCACTTCAGAGTCTAGTGTGTGCCAAGATCCAGAGTGGGGTCCTCAAGCTTCACAAACAATAACAGCCTGAACAGTGTGTATTTAAACTGTAAAAGGCCCCTCCGGCATCTGAAATTGCACAACCAGCCTTCATCGCCCATTGTGGCTGCTTATGTCCCACCAGATTTATTGCTTCATGAAAACATGCAATATCAGTGTTGACTGTTGCTATGGGGACATCCTCATGAGGTCAAAATAACATACAAGATGCATATAAACAGAGTCCCTAGCCAATGGGCCTTCCAAGTAGGACCCAGTCATCACCATGATCAGAGGTGGCTATATCTGTGGGACATAGCACATGTGATAAAATGACCCAAGAATGAGGAAAGCATGGCACAATCAAAACAGCAAGGTTCAAATCCCTTCCCTGATGCTTATTACCCATGGACTCTTCAGCAAGGCATCTAACTACCCTGTGCCTTTGCCTTCTCATCTGTGAAATGGAAGAGCTGGATGAGATGGTCTTTGAGATCCTTTTCAATTCATGATCTTACTGAGACTATAAATGTTTTTCTTTTAAATGTTACTCTAGTTTGTGCACAAGATTCTGGAAACACAAACACTCTTGGCATTGTCTAACTATAAACCCAGGTATTCCTCCTCTAACCATTGATTCAGGCAGCCACACAGATACTATCTTGATAACAGTCAGGCATGAAAATGACCATTTCTTTTTAATAAATGTCCATTCAAAGCCATCAACCATCCCAGAACTGGGACTCAAAACCCAAAGAAAACACAGCACCCCATCCAAGCACTAAGCACAATGTCATTTTCCTGCCCTATAATATTAGGAATAAACAAAATTAGCCTTCCTGTAAAGAAAATTTCCAAAGCATTTGAGCTATCCCAAGTGTCATGGGATGCTTTGTGAGGCAGTGGATTCCCCATCACTGAAGGTTGTCAAAGCAAAGTTGGATGACCACTATAGGCATGAATTGGGCTAGACTGCCCTCAAGGCTCCTTCCTCCTTTGAGATTCTGTGATAAGAAACCAGAGCATGCAAGAGACATAGCCACATGGTGCAATAAGAATCTTATTCAGAGGTACTGGTATGTGCCAATGGCAGACATGGCCTCAGCATCCGACAGACATCTCAGCAAGTTCCCCCTGAAGCTGACACTGACAAAGGCCAGACTTCCATTATCCAAATTCACTCCAGAGAAGAAGCTAGGGCAGATATAACCTTTGTCTTCAAGCAGTAAACTAAGCTTCTTTCTCAAATCCTTGCAAAGAATCCTGATATGATTAATGATCTCTCTACCCTGCAGCTTTCTCACTATCAAAGGAATTACTTAATCTGAATTCATTGCAGTTTTAAGTGCCAAGTGTGCAGTTAACAGTTGAAATCAAAATGAAGTCATTTAGATGGTGAATGTCTCATCAAAACTCCCTGCCAAATTTCGTTCCATGTTGATGGAAGGACAATCTAGCTCTGTTCTTTCAACACCTTCAACTCAAAATACTTTTTTATCAAATGAAAGGCTTCTCCAACAATAAAACTCTAGTTGACATTAAAGGCAAAAGAATATTCAACAATAGCAATTAATCTCCCTGAACAACTGCTAAATTCTCAGAAATTCCTTGAATGTAGGTATAGCTAGATTCCTCTAGAATTTCCTAATTATACCAAGTGGAAAACATTCACTCCACACTGCTCCAAGACAGGCAACAAAACAGAACTATTATTGCTGTAAAGCCCAGATAAAGACCATCAGACAAATTCTTCCTGTGGGTCTACGCATCAGTACAAGGCACAATTTGTACAAGGCACAATTCTCTACTTCATAAATCACAGATTTAGAGCTAGAAGAGACTTTGGAATCCAGCTACTCCAACTGCCTTATTTTACAGATGATAAAACTGAAGCTTGAAGAGCCCAGAGTCTGATACAGCTGGTAATATGTGAACTCAGGACTTTTTAAATCCAAGCTGTTTACTACCTAATTGACATGGGACCAATCACTCCACCTAGCTGGGCCTCAGTTTCCCCATCCATCATATAAGGGGGTTGAACAGCAGGATCTCCAAGGACCTCATCCATCAAATAAAAGGGATGGACTGAAAGACCTCTAAAGCCTCTTCTCTTTAAAAATATGCTACAGGGGAAAAAACATTGTACACGTTACACACTTTTAAGTTTAATCTGTATAATCAATATTTTCTCTATCATAATCAATGAAACAATAACTCAAACCCTGATTCAGAGTACTAGTCAGTTTCTGAAGTATAAATGCTTACAGTGAAAACTTCACAATTAGCTCTTGCAAGTCAGTTCAACACACCCTGCTTCCAGCTGGGAAGACTTAGATCTCTAGAACCTAACCACTTTCCTTCCCTATGTACCCACCCCTCACACCTGTCCCAATCCCCCACCACCAAGCTCTTCTCGGCCTATGTTCCATTTCCCAAACACTATGCATATCACCCAAAACTTATTTGCTAAAAACAAGAGATTAGAATTATTATCCACACATAGCACACATATCTAAATTGAGACCATCACCTGGAAAAAAAAGGTAAGGCTCAGAGAAGTTACAAGGGAACTTTCATCACTATCATTTTTTCCATCCCATAATGTCCCTAATATCTTCTAAAGAAAATCAATATTTCTAGTATGATGGCACACACCAAGACCACAGTAGTTGTCTTTCTTACTTATCCAGATGACATAGAGGAAAGGAAAATGTTTTCTTCTTACAGTGAATGGATATGTAATGGAATATGTAATGGAAGATGTATCCAAACAGGCAAAGGATGCACAGTGTTTAGGGATGAGCTCTGAGCAGAAAAGATCTAGCCCACAATTCATAACAGAATGGAGCTGAGGGACCAGTCCAATCATCCTTTCTATAGTGTTCTTGCACAAAGGTAAATCATCCCCTTACTCTTCTAGCAGGTCCTCGCCATCCACGAAATCCAACCATCATTTAAAAAGTAACTTAAAGGATTAAGACCTGAATCTATCCAAGTAATATTCCACTCAGAGTAAAACATTGTTTTAATGGTTTATTATAAATGCTATTAAGCATCAATACAATCAAATTTACCTACAACTGCTTACATTTAACTCTATTTCAAGGAAATTCATCTCCCCAAGATCACAATTTTTCCCTCCTTCTCAATCTGCAGCAGTTTTTTGTCCATTTATTTCTCCTTGGAATATAGAGGATTCCCATTCCCATTTGATGCTGTGCTACTCACCATTCTTCAGTTAAGCCCTCCTCCACTAGGTGGAGATTGTGCCTTTTAGCAGGGAACCAGCTCACTAACCCAGACTGTAGAGAATGAATGTTGGAAGGTAATTTTTCTACATCTTCTAATAAGCTTTTATGCATGGTCCCTAAAGTACTGAAGGCTCACCCAATAAACTTGTGATGGAAACCATTTTACCCAGTATTTCCAAACAGATTTCAATCCCTGTTAAAAGTTTATTGCCATCTGTAGTTATACTGAGGAAGAGGTAGATTTGCAATCATCATTAAATACACACATTACAAATATTCACCCATCCATACAAACAAAAGCATATAGGCTCTTATCTATATAGAACTTGGAAGCTCTAAGGTGTTTCATCACACAACCTGGGAGGGTGGCAATAATCCTTATTTTATAGACATGCCTCAGAAAGGTTGTATGACTTGTCTGTCATGGCAAAGCTATCAAAGATATGTACACAAACATGTACACAATGTTCTCTTTCTAGCCCAACTAAGTTTTTACAAATCACTCATCTGTTTCAACAATATGCATTATTATCATATAGTGATTTTTTTTTTTACAAAACTGCCTTCACAAAAACACAATCATTCAATTCAAATTCAACAAACATTTATTAAGCAGCTACCATGTGAAGAATACAAAGACAAAAATAATTACTACCCTCAGGGAGTTTCCATTCTATTGAGGGATGTGCACTCAGTAAATATAAAACATGCAAAAAAAGTAATACCAAGTAATTTCTAAGAGAGACCTAACTGGGAAAGAGAATCATGGAGAGACAGTCAGATAGAGCAGACTCCAAATCTGTGGGGAGCTGGGGAAAGGGAGGGATGATAAGTAGTCCCAGAGCCCGAGATGATTTTTTTATATAATCATGAATTTTAAATGAATGACAATAAAGGAAAAAAATGAACACTTTCTAATCTGACCAATCAAAAGGAAAAGGCATCTTCAAGCAAAGTAAAAGCAAAGGGCTGTAACTATTATTCCAATGCACTTTCCCTCCCTAGCCTTTCCTAATTCTGTGCGTCTGTCCCTTGTGATTATTCATCTCCTGAAATCAGGTTAGGTATGAAGTAAAAACAGATCACAGGAAGCAGAGGAGGCAGGTAAACTTTCAGAGAAAACACGAGCTCCTTTCATAAGTCAGGAGAGATGTGGAAACATTACACAGGTGAATACCAGCCTTTTTGGCACAGCCAGGCTAGTATAAGGCAGGCCACCGTCACACTAACAGACCAGAGTGAGAAGAGCTAGGCACACAACTGCAAGGGGAAACTATATTAATTCCTTGAGGTAGTAAAACTCATTTATAGCAAGGATCTGGGCCTCCCTGGTAATTTGCTACATGCAGCCAAAGAACTCCCAAGTCTCTCAATATGGAGTCTAATACACTTCCACTCCACCTGCATTTTGAATTTGACTTGCAGAATTGGATCAGGGTTAGAATTGGATTAGGGAAAGCAAATTAAAAACCAACCTTCCACAATGCATTAATTTTCCAAATCACATGATGTATTATTTGTGAATGTATTATTCCAAAGTAAGGGGGTTAAAACATGCTTGGACTGTAATTCTGGAGTCTTACGGTTAGATATGTATATTTATAGTCAATCACACTGGAAGAATTAAAGAGAGTAATTAAGTAGATAACATTCCACAGAAATCAAAAGGCAGTGGTGTTAACATCATACTTCGTTTTCGTTTGTTTCTTTTCTTTTTTTTAAGCAGTGCTGGGAAATGACTGTTCTTGGTGTTGGTGTGGCATGGTGGATAGAGACCTGGCAGCAAAACCAGAGTCTCTGCTTCTAACACATATGGTCTGTGTGATCCTGAACAAGATCCTGCACAAATCTCTGCACTCTAGGCAACTCCCTAAGACTAAAAGGTACAGACAAGGTGTCAACCCTCTTCTACCAATGATATCATGGGTTTAGTCCATACCCCTATTCATACTAGATCCTTCCTGTGAAAGAAAATGTGGCATATTATTCTGCCAGATGGTTCATCAGCTAGAGGGTGGGTCTTGGAGTCAATGAGGTCAAATCCTGCCCAACACATAACTAGCTGCGTGATCCTGGGTACGGGGAGCGGGGCGGGGAGGAAGGGCAGCAGGGAGGAGAATCTCTTAACCTCTCTTAGCTTCAGTTTCCTCATCTATAAAGTGTGGGTAATAATAGCATCTACTTCCCAGAATTACTGTGAGCATCAAAGGAGATGGCACTTTGTCTAAAGTCACCTTTCCAGTTTTATAAATGTTAGTTAATAGTATTATATTATGCAAAGCATAGCATGCAGTCCCTAACTTCTAAGAGATGTGAAAAGTCACACAAAAACCACTTAATTTCTCAGATTTGTTGTCTTGGGTTATTCCTGATTTGAGGTTAGTGGTGTGTGTGTGTGTGTGAGAGAGAGAGAGAAACCAATCCAGCATCTTTGCCAGGAAAACCAGAAACACACATACATATGTATAATTCACTATCAAATTTTCTCACATTTTAGTCTATATTCCTGTCAATTTCTACCTTTCTCCAAACTATGTTTCAAGGAACCCTGATGCTCCCAGTGATAGAGAGGAGTTAGGAGGAAATATTCATAGGAGTGTGAGGGATCATCCCTCCCCAATCTCAGATCAGATTATAGCCCTTACTCTGCAGAAGGCAAGCCTGGAGAGAAAGGGCCAATCTCAGGGAAGTGCCACTCTCCTCCCTGCTGGTGAGGGCCATCACAGGTGGCCAAAAAAAAACCCCTCTCCCAAAACAAATCCACTCCCCTCCCAATTTCAATCCATAAGTCAAAGAAGGATGTTCCAGCTCTAATTTGTGTTTCTGGGTTCCTTCAGTGCTCAGCAAGCCCCAATGTGCTTTTTGATCAAATTAATCTGAGTGATCATGGCACCATATCAACCTTCTTTTCCAGTTGTGTTGGGGATACAAAGCACTGCCTTTTCTTCTTGAACTTATTCTCTTCATGAACTTATTTTTTTTTAATATTTTGATAACTGTATCTCAATTGACTTTCTTTGTAACCCTGCTAAGGTTATTTTATGGATTTAAAAGCATTCTCCTGAGAAAAGGTCCATAGATTTCCTTAGACTGCTAAATGAGTCTATGACATAAAACAAGGTGAACAATCACTGCTCTAGCCTGATCTTGAGAAGGTTGGTTTCTTCTAGGTCATTATAAAATGGGCTATATTTATTGTGAGATGTCCTGTTTTTCATGGAACATTCAGGTAGCTCTCATTCCCTAAAGGACAAAACCACTCCTTCCACTGAAATGATCATATTCTCCAGTAGTTTTCCTTCTACCTGCAAGGGAAGTCTGAGGATTAGCCTGGTATCCACACATCCACCAGATCACGCCAACTTTCTAATCAACAGCAACTATTCTTACATTAAATGTATCTCCAATCGCACATAATAGAGTTTAGCACCTCCATCAGGACAGAGACTAAAAAGAAGAAAAAAAAAGTAAGTAGTACTGATACTTTATATTGCTATAAAAGTTTGTGAAGTATTTTACATACTATATCTGATAGACACAGAGGCAGCATAGTGCCATGGATAGTACATTGAAGTTAAAGGTTCAAATGCCACCTTTGGCACTAAGTACCTATGTACCCTTGGTAAGTCACTTCATTACCCATAGACTTCTAAAAATCAGTTTCTGGATTTTAAGAGCATACTTTAGACATGCAAGGGGCCTCAGAGGCCAGCCAGCCCTATTTTACAGAGGAGGAATCAAGGCGCAGAGATACTGTTAAGTGACTTGCCCTAGGTCACATAAGTAATGAAGAACGAAATTTGAACCCAGATGATTGGACTCAAAATCTCAATCCACTGTACCACATTGCCTCCCTCTGTTATATTCATCATTTCATTATATATTTATGTTCTTCTGGTCCAGCACTACATGGTAGGAGAAAACTCTTCAACATGTAAAGAAAATTTTCAGGCTGTTTTCCCTCTCAAGAGACAGCAAGTCTTCTTAGTTTCTAGAGGAGATTTGAGAACATCAGTTCTTCACATTGATTAATTACTTTTAGGACATTTTAGATCATGGAATATGGTTAAACCAGAGAAGTGCAGACTTAGAGTTAGGAGGCATCCCAGCAGTTGTATCTCTCTACTCTCACACTTTACAACTGGGGAAGCTGAGACTCAGAAAAGTTAAATAACCTGCCCAAAGTCACCCATGTACATAGTCACAGGAGCACAGCTGGAACCGAGATCCTCTGACTCCAAAGTCAGGATACCCAGAACCCCTAGCTTTGCTTAGTTATTAAAATACTATAAGATGAGAGACATGCTTGGAGTTTTACTGCTATTAGAACCCAAGAAGCAGAAATTTTTTGGCAGAAGGAAAAAAGCCTCCCTTCCCTCTCTCTCTAAATTTTGCCTTCTCAGGTTGCCACGCAGGTGCAGAAGGCCATTCACTCCAGGGCACTCAACGTGTCCCGAAAAGTCTTTCCAATTGATTGGTGGGGAGTTCGCTGTCTGCCACCAGGTTGGAAAAGAACACCACTCCAAGACAGACAATAAAAACAAATGCCCAAGATGGCTCCCTAACAATGAAATCGACAACTAGGTTGAACCAAGTCAGGTAGATGCTGATTTAAGAAGGGTGGGACAGGTAAGCCAAAGGCAGCATCCCCCATTCTTCCATCCCCAACCCCCCCAATTCCCTTCCCTGAGGGAGGGAGAGAAAAAGTTTTGTTTTTTAAGACTCCCATACGATTTAAACACGCAGATTCTGTGCTCTCTTACCTGTACCTGGGTCTCCCTCCCCCTTATTCCAAATTGGGATCCTCAGCCCAAACAAGCTTTCCAAGTATGAGAATGGGGCGTGACCAGGGAAGTTTCTCTCTCTGTCTCATACCTGAAGACAAGACACTGAGCATGCTCCAGACATTGTTATGAGGCTGAGATGACTGTCCACACCCATACTCTCCTTTTGTGAATGAAACTTCAGGCCAGATGAATATATTAGTCTAGTTACATTACTATTAACCTCAAGGGAAAAGCAAACACAGCCAGAAATTGAGTACCTAAGCAATTGAAGCAAGTTAATAATTAAATGAACCAAAGGAGGATTCCAGGTTCCAACCCTTACTTCACAAAAATTTCTTCTATAATATCATCAAAATAGTTTGCACGTATACAAAGCATTAAGCTTTGCAAAGCTTATTTATGTGTCAGCCACTTTGTTAAGCAGCAAGGACACAAATAAAGGGGATAGGAGGTGGGGAACAGCCCCTGCATTCAAGGAGAGATAGCATGTAAATAAATAGATCCATGAACATGATGCAGACAAGGAAAGATGGGATCCAATCTGATGACGGGTCCTTGCCTGAGCTTAGAGGATGGTTTTGTGGCAGAGATAGCTCTACATACTGGATTCCCCTGACTACCACACCAAATCCCACCAATCTGGCTTCCCATCTAAATGTGCAATACTATATGAGTAAAGGAGGTAAAGAAAACTCCAGACTGTCATCTCCCTGCCCAATCAACCAAATTATCTTTCACGTGTCATTCTCATTCAGTTTCACTCACTAAGTATTCATTCATCACCTACAATATGATCAGGCTTTTACTGGGTACCTGGTGGGGTATGAGAAAAGTCTAAGATGAGGTCCCAGCCATTGGGCAGCAAGCGAGAAAGTTGGAGATTACAGAGGAGCAAGAGAAAGAATTAAAAATGAGTGGTTTAGACAAGAACTCCTAAAGAAAGAGATCACTGTGAGCTGGAAAATGGTAAAGGAAGGCCTGCTTAGACGGGCTGAGACATGAAGAATGGAGAGGGTGTGGACAAACAGAAAGGAGTTATTCCAGATGGAAAAGGAGCCTGAACCAAAGTGTAGAGGTCAATCACAGCTTGGTATGTTCATGGGCCAGTGAGGAACAGGTTTCCCCTCTGAGGGATGAGGGGGTGGGAAATGAGGTTTTACTAATGCCCTCCCCCTACCCCAAGTGTTGAGGTTCTGGTGGCCTAAGTGAGCCCCTCTCCAAGCTCCGGTCTCCCTGACTTCCATAATGAAAACAAAGGTTCTAAAGTAAAATATCAAAGAACATAAAAGTTTAAATCTAACCTACACCTGAGCCCATGGTTACTCTCCAAAACAGGAATGAAATTAGCTTGTTCAGGTAGCCCCATGCCTGCAGAGAAAAATGGCACTTCTTTCTCCATTCCGAGGTTAATCCAAGAAGTTTCCAGAAGAAAGAGAATGGGTTTTGCTTGTTTTTTTTTTTAATTTTTTTTTTTTTTTGGTCTTGCTCATTTTTAAAAACAGGGAAACAAATCAGCAGGGATTAAATTCCACTTTGTGAGCTAGAAGGAACATACAATCACAGATGTCAAACAGGAAGGCACCTTCAAAGTCATTTAATCCAACCCAAGCATTTTTCAGGTGAGAAAACTGGGCTGACTTGTCCAAGATTATGCAAGTATTTGGTCCACTCACAGAAACACAGAATCGAAAGAGAGCTGGAAGGCTATCAAGTCCAACTCACCCATTTTACAGATGAGGAAACTAAGGTGCTGACAAGTTAAATGGCTTGCCTAAAATAACACTGGTGTCTTGAGTGAGATGAGATTTGAAACCAGACCTTGATGACTTAGCACAATTCCTGGCACACACAGTAGGCACTGAATAAATGTTTGGATTTGAACTGACTCCAAGTCCGATACCCTAACCATTACAACATGCTGCTTCTCAGTGGCCAAGTTAACATGGCTCATATCCACTCCTTCTTTCTCCTCACACAACTTTCACCTTAGCCCAGGTCCTCATCCCATCCCTCCTGGACTACTGCCGCTGCCTCTGAATTGGCCCCCAGGGCTACAGTCTCTCCTTTAGTCAAGTCATAAAGCTCGGGTCTGAGTAGTTCACAGCCCTGCTTATCTAATGTCAGCAATCAGGGTCTAAGTTAAGGCTCCTGACTATTTTTCCACATCAACTGCATCCTACTCTCACATACTCTATTACAGTCAAACCAGCCAACTTATTGTTCCCCAGAAATCCCATTCCAGCTTCTACCTGCCATACTTTTCCAAAGGTCTGTTTGTTTCTGATACCTGGAATGCCCCCCACACTCCCTACCCTCACCCCCAGCTCCCCACCCATTGACTTTATTTTTCTACACTTCTCTGGATTATTTTCCATGTAAGTCCCTTGAGGGAAGGTATTTCTAGCATCTAGCACAATAGGATTCACTAAACCCTTACTGAAGTAGTAGGCCACGAGGAGAATGCAGCTGCTTTGACTCCAAACCCAGAGTGCCTTTCTTTGCACCACTCTTCCTCCTTTTTTTTTCCAGAATAATTATCTCAATCGTTCATGTCTAATGGTTTTCACAAAGGAGACTCAGAGTATGGAGTCAGAGTAAAGTCCTGCTACTGGGATCTCCTGGATTTCACAGAACAGAATTTCAGAAATGGAGGGCTGTTGGTGGCCATCTAATCCAAACCCTACCCGAGAAACAGACCTTCGAAACTTGCCTGATAAATGTTCTTCCAGCCCATGCTTGGAAATCGTCAACATCGGGGCAGTTCACTTCCTGAAATAGCTCATTCCAATTTTCCATTCCCCCACCCATTTTTTCCATGAAATTCTAATATGTTTCAGAAGAAATCACCCTTCCTCCCGCTTTCAGAGTTTAAAATACTACCAATAATAGACACCAGAATGTTACCAGAGGGGGTCTATCCGGAAGGTTTGCACTCTCTTGACATTCCATGGATACCAATAGACATCCATCGAATGTCAATGAGTTTTATCCTTTATTCTAGATACTTGCAGGCCCTGTCTTTCTTTTTCCAGTGGTATCTTTTTCTGATAATATTGTGTAGACTGCGTCTTCATCTCTCCATTGCTTACTGGGTGAAACACAGAAAATCCTTATCATGTGTTTAGTGTGCATTTTTTAAGCCTGCATTTAAAAAAAAAATACATCCTTTTTATTAAGTCATAAAGAGGTATCAAAATTAAAAGAACAAAATTACAGGAGAATTAATCTAAGTACTAGGAGGATTGAAGGAAGTGGGAACGGGCCTGGGTGCAGGGAAGAATTCATGAACCTGGGTTGGGTACAACATTGAATATGTGTGGAAGGTACTAAGGGAGGGATCTGAAAAGTTTGATCAAAGACAAGGGCCTAGGAAAGAAAAAATGGGAAGAGAGTGCTAAAACCCCCACATGTGCTGAAGAGCTGTCCTCGCCACTAGTGTTGTCTCTGTCATGCTCTCCTTCTTCAACTTCATGTTCATCATCCTTGATCAACTCCAGCTGTTTGTTTGCTTTGTTCTTTCTATTTTTTTCCAGGCTCTCCAATAAAGAATCCATTGTCTGTTTTATCTGGGTCAACTCCTTTTTAATTGTCTGAAGATCATCACCTTTCAATTTGCCACATTTGACTGGAGAGCCTCATTCTTGGAATTAAAGACAGTTTTACCTCCTCGGGAAGTGTTTCTGGACACACAGTGGCATTTTGAGGGCAACCCTGAATAAGCAATGGGAGGAGGTGGCTCACATGCTGAGTAGCTGAACATCCTGTCATCACAATCTCATTGAAAATTATAATCTGGGCAGAGCCAAGATGGCAGAGTAGAAAGATGCATATACTCTTGCACTTCCCCCACAGCCCACAAAATACCTGTAAAAAATGACTCTCAACAAATTCTAGAGTAGCAGAAGTCACACAACAACAGAGTGAAAGAGGTTTCCAGCCAAAGGTAACCTGAAAGACCAACAGGAAAGGTCTATCTCACAGGACACTGAGCAGAGCAGAGCCCAGCCCAGCCCTGGCCATGTGGCACTGGACCTGAACAGACCTCTGGGGCAGAATTCCTAGCAGGGAGGGTCCCAGATCCCTCAATCCACAAGTGACAAAGAAAGCTCCAAAGGTCAGTGTGGGAGGGCTTTCCCAACTGGGAGAGAGGGGAACAGGGTTCCCTCAGCACTGGCCCCAGGCAGCAGCAGCAGTGAGCCGTAGTCATCTAGGCAGTAGCAGCCTGGGTCCATTGTCCATGCAGCTAACCTTAAAGCCTCTGGCAGAACTGAGCAGCTGATCTGAACTTCAGCCTGCCAAAGGAGAACCAAAATGCTGAGGAAAATAACACCTTTAAAAAGAGGCTAACTCAATTGGCAAAAGAGGTCCAAAAAGCCAATGAGGAGAAGGAGGCTTTAAAAGGCAGAATTAGTCAAATGGAAAAGAAAGTTCAAAAGCTCACTGAACAAAATAGTTCTTTAAAAGAAGAAATCAAGTTCAGGGAAATGAATGACTATGAGATAAAGCAGGAACTTCGAAAACAAAACCAGAAGTTTGAAAAAATAAAAGATGATGTGAAACATCTCATAGGAAAAACAACTGACCTGGAAAATAGATCCAGGAGAGACAATTTAAAAATTATAGGACTACCTGAAAACCGTGATCAAAAAAAGAGCCTAGACATTATCTTCCATGGAATTATCAAGGAAAACTGCCCTGATAGTCTAGAACCGGAGGGCAAAATAAATATTGAAAGAATCCACCAATCACCTCCTGAAAGAGACCGGAAAAGAGAAACTCCTAGGAATAATGCAGCCAAATTCCAGAGCTCCCAGGTCAAGGAGAAAATATAGCAAGCACCTAGAAAGAAACAATTTGAGTATTGTGGAAATATAATCAGGATAACATAGGATCTGGCAGCTTCAACACAAAGGGCTTGGAATAGAATATTCCAGAAGTCAAAGGAACTGGGATTAAAACCAAGAATCACCTACCCAACAAAACTGAGTATAATAAATACTTCAAGGGAACTAATGGCCATTCAATGATATAGAGAACTTTCAAGCATTCATGATGAAAAGACCAGAACTGAATAGAAAATCTGACTTTCAAACACAAGAATCAAGAGAAGTATGAAAAGATAAACAGGAAAGAGAAACCGTAAAAAGACTTTCTAAAGCTGAACTATTTACATTCCTACATGGAAAGATAATATTTGTAACTCTTGAGACTTTTGTCAGTATTTGGGTAGGTAGAGGGATTATACACACACACACACACACACAGAGTAAGGTTGAGTTGAATCAGAAGAGATGATATCCATAAAAAAGTAAAATAAAATAAAAATTAAGGGATGAGGGAGGAAAATACTGTGAGGAGAAAGGGAGAAATGGAATGAGGCAGGCCATAACTCATAAAAGACATAAGAAAAGTCTTGTTCAATGGAGGAGAAAAGGGAGAAGGGGACAGGGGAAAATTGAAGCTACTCTCTCCACATATGGATTAAGGATGGAATAACAGGCTCACTAAATTTGGTATGAAAATCTATCTTACACTACAGGAAAGTAGGGCAGGAGGCAACAAGTGGGATGAGGGGAATGATAGAAGGGAGGACAAATGGGAGAAGGGAGTAGCTAGAAATAAACACTGTTGGGAAGGGACAAGGTCAAATGAGGGGAAAAAAACAAGGGGGGATAGATTAGGATAGAGGGTAATATAGTAAGTATTACACAACATGATTACTATGGAAGTCTTTTGCAAAAATATAGATTGTATTGAATTGCTTGCCTTCTCAGTGGGGATGGATGGGGAGGGAGGGAGACAGAAAAGTTGAAATTCAAAGTATTAGAAATGAATGTTGAGCATTATATATAACTGGGAAATAAGAAATATAGATAATGGGGTATAGAAATTTATCTTGCCCTACCAGAAAATAGAGAAGATGGGGATAAGGGAAGGGTGGGGTGTGACAGAAGGGAGGGCACATTGAGGGAAGGGGTAATCAGAATGCAAAGTTTTATGGGGTGGGGGAGGCAAGAGATAGGGAGAAAAATTGAAACTCAAAATTTGGTGGAAATGAATGTCAAAATCTAAAAACAAATAAAACTATTTTAAAAAATTAAAAAAAAATTAAAACCCCCATCAATTCACCACAAAATCCCAGCTGCTGATTTGATTTTTATCCCTCTTGACATCTCTCAGACCTTTGACAATGTCAATCATCCTCTTCCCTGTGATAATCCCTTCTCTCTAGGTTTTAATAACTTTTCATGGTTTTTCCTATTTTTCCTTCTACCTATGTCCCTACTCCCTTTTCTCTTTTGCTGGATCTTCATTCAGATCCTCCAGAGAGGCAGTTAGATGGTGCATCTGGTTGAAATCTAAAAATAAATACATAAACACAAAAGAAAAAAAAAGAAAATCATAATCCAGGTCAAAGGAAGAGCCTTACATCTCCACTGCAGAACGCTTCACACCTGCTTTTTCCTCAGCTCACTTTTGGGTCTGTGGCCAGATTAATATCTAGTAAGTGGCAAGCTATCATTCCACCATCCTCTCCTGCCACTGCTGTATGGGCATTTCACTCATTCACATACTGAAGCAAGGCAAAATCCTTATGAAAAGCGATGTCCATGATTTTAACACACTTCAAGAAGATGGCCTCAGCATCAGTCTTCTTAACAACCAGTGTTGAGATTTCCAATGAAGACATGAGAATTCATGGAACAGGGACCAGTCTTGTTGGTGATACGACTTGTTGGCCATAGTGCTTGAAAAGCCTGCAGATTTTTTAAAGCAGCTAGAGAGTTGTATTTAGTTTGGGAAAATCTGGTTAGAAATTTCTCTCCAAGCAAAATGCTTGTAAAACACCAAGATGTGTCTGACAGATTTTGTCCATCAAGAAAGAAACAAACATAAAATAGTAACCAATTCTGCAGGCCAGATTCACACAAACTTAATAAGTACGACCCTTCACCCCGCCCACTCCACTCCCCATTTTCACCTGATGAGGAGAAAGTGTTAGTTTCTCTTGTATGGAATTTTCATAGATAATTAATTACATATAATGTATACAGTAAGCCTGTCATCTCTATATGCAACCCAACAGTAGGGGAGGGAAACAACATCACACTGACCTTAACTAAATTAACTAGTTTATCCAGTCAAAGCAACTGACTTGCTGGTGCCATAGAGAAAGTGAAGATCTACAGAGTGGATCTGCCAAAAGGGACTGGCAGTAAAGAGCTTGATGTGAATTCGATGAGGGAAGACTTTGAGGTTGGGTGTGTCAATGGCCAAAATCCTTTGTGAAGCTCAGTCTACATCAGCTACCTGAAAATAACACACTTTAAAAACAAAGGAATTAAAAAAGAAAGTCACGCATTTGTTTATAATACTATGCTCAGGAAATTCTAGGCTGATTTTTTTAATTTCTCAAGCTGGGTTCCAAAACATTTGTGCCCATTGGTGAGTTCCACGGAGGAAATGGTTTGACCTCTTCAATTCTGACCCTTCTCGGCAGCTTCCATCTTGCTACCAATTTCCTGGGGTCTCTCAGCTTGTTTCCAGCTTCCTGCAGACAGGAGTCCCATGTCAAAGGAGTACCTCTCAAATCACAAAAAGATTTTTTTAAGTGCTCTTTGATTAACATTTCCTGACCTGGAACCCACACCAATGCTGCATTTCTAACTCTTCTTCTTCTTCTACTTTAGGCATAAACTGTGTTCTCTTAGCCTTGAATCCTTTGCCCTAAATGAATCTGTAGTCACTACTTTATTTTCTTTAAAATATAAATATTTTTTCAGCCCACATTTATCAATGTAGGGGAACTTCTAGTGTGAGAAATTCTCTCCACCAATGCAGGTGAGCAACTGCTCCTCAACTTGTTGGTCCTTCATTCTTGAAGAGGACCATGATATCAGTGAGGTGATACCATGACACGCAAGTCAATTGGATTTAAAGACTTAGAGAACTGGGGGCAGCTAGGTGGCACAGCATCAAACCTAGAGTCAGGAGACCCTGAGTTCAAATCCAACCTCAGACACTTGACACTCACTAGCAGCTATGTGATCCTGGGCAAATTTACTTAATCCCAACTGAAGGGAGAAGGAGAGGGAGAAGGAAAGAATGAATTGCCCAAGACATCCAGGAGGAGATAGGACCTTCCCACAGTCACAAGCACCAGTGTTGATAAATACAAGACTAGAACTCAGATCTTCCTGAGTCCACACTTGACCTCCCCATTCATTAGGTGATACTAGACTCCCTTAGAAAAGTCCATCAATGCTCACATAACAACTCAAGCTAATATAGGGTTTGAAAAGTCACAAGCCATTTTCTTCACAACAACCCAATGAGGGAAGTGATGCAATTACCAATATCCTTATTTTGTTAAGATTTCACTGAGGCTCAGGGAGGTATGAATGACTTCTGTATAATAACATGGCTAGTACACCACAATGTTAGAATCTGAATACCAAGTCCCAAGTCCAGAGCCCTTGTAGATACTATACACTGCTTCCCCTCCCCTCTTTATGGCATCCAATCAATTTCCCATAATAGGCAGTAGTAGTAGTAGTAGCAGTAAAATGTAGTAGTAGTAGTAAAAATGCACAATGACAACCATAAGAGCAGTTAACAAATCTGTGTATCACTTACTACATGCCAGGAAACATGCTAAGTGCTTCACAAGTATTATCTCATTAGAATAACCCTGACAGGTAGGTGTCAAGTGGCACAGTGGATAGAGTGCTTCACCTAGAGTCAGGAAGATTCATCTTCCAGGATTCAAATCTGGACTTAGACATCCCATGACTGTGTGGTGCTGGGCAAGTCATTTCACCTTGTTTGCCTCAGTTTTCTCATCTGTAAAATGAACTGCAGAAGGAAATGGCAAACAGATGGGGTCATGAGGAGTCAGACACAACTGAAACGGCTGAACAACAACAAAGGGAGGTAAGTGCTATTATTATCTCCATTTTACACATGAGGAAACTGAGGCAGACAAAGAGTAAGTGACTTAGCCAGCATGACCCAACTTGCAAGTGTCCTCATCCAAATCTGAACTCAGGTCTTCCTGACTCTAGTGCACCACCTAGCTGTCACCTAGAGCTTGCCTTTTCCAACTGTTTCTCACGCTGACACAGAGACAAAAAGATGAAACTCAATCAGGAAATCATCTTTTCAAAGGCAGAACACAGACATGAAGTCAGAGGGCTGAGATTCAAGGGCTCTCTCAATAACTCACTGTGGGATCATGGATAATTCTACTCAAAACTATTCATGGATTATTTCTTATAGAGCTACTCTAGCCCCTTGTTCTATGTGAAAGGCATTCCTACCCTCAAGGACTTACATGGTATTGGGGGAGGGGGATTTCTGGAAGCAGGATACAGCATGTGCACAACTGAACAAGTCCCATGGGGCAATCAGGATTTGAAGTCCTCAGAATAAAAGTTCAAATCCCTTATCTGATGGGTACTACTTATGTGACCTTAAGCAGGTCACTTATGTCTCCAGGCCTCAGTTCCCTCATTTCTAAAATCCTGAATACAGTAGGCAGTGCTGAACCAAATAAATGAACGGGATGGGAATGGTGGCAATCAGCTCCTTCTTATGAAGTTATGCTGATACAAATTACATTTTTTTTTAATGAAAAGGCAGTTTTTAATTAAAAATTCAGCAAACCAACTCCTCAGCATGATACAATTACCTATTTCCTAGGCAGAAAGAATCTGGTTAGATGCCAACTCAATATACAGTGTAGAGTCAAGTTAGAGCCTATCAGCATTTCCAAGGACAGTATGTGAATTCATATCGCTAACCCTTTTTGCTTGGAATCCCTTCTCAGGAGACTTTTTATCAAATTGTATTCATGTGCATGAAATTCCTTTCCCTGGGTACCAAGGACCATGATCCAGTTGTCAAGTATCAAAATGATTTTCTCCATCCAGAGTGTTCTTAAAGGAGTCAGAATGGGGCCATCGGAGTCTACTGCAAATGGCTGGCACATCCCCCTCCGCGGACATCCTGCTTTTACTTCAGCACTGAGGGGTTAAACTGCCCCACGTTATGTAGTGGGAACAAAGCTAGGGGATGGCCACATGGTGATATTCCTAATGAACTGGGTGGAATGGCTGACGATAAAATAAATGTTTGTAAATGACGTTGGCAGACAGGATGAGCACAAGAGACTCTGCTGTAGGGGATGGTTAATGCTGAGTGAAGTCAAGCTTGGGGAAGATGGGGATTCTTGAAAAAAAAAGAAACCATTTGCTTTCAAAACAGAACAAATCAAGTGTTCCATATTGAACATGTCCAGTTCTCCAAGTACTTTTGTCCAGATGAAATACATAATATTCCAGATAGAAAACCAAAAAATAGAAAATGATGAAAATGAACCCTATCAGCACAATAATTTTGTCTTCCCTAGCCTTTGACTAATAGAAGTAGCTAAGTGTACAAAATCAAGATAAAAAGAGAATGCAAATGGCATGTTGGATCATAGAGTCATAGATCTAAAGCCCCCTCATTTTACAAAGAAGGAAACTGAGGCACAGAGTAGAAATAAGTTGCAAAGGATTCAAATTTTGGTTTGGAAAGACCTCAGAGTCCCTTGAAACTATACAGGACAAGAGTGAGACCCAGAAAGTTTAAGTGTATTGGCCAGGGTCACATAGTTTGCAAATGTCTAAGGAAGGTAGGATGTGAACTCAGGTGTTTCCAGGACTCTAAACTCAACAGTTTTACCACCAAGTTGCCCCCAACATGGTAAAGCTAAATTGATAATCACAGGGTTACAAACTACTCTTGAAAGAACTCCAAAATGCTGGTCTGGAGGATACAAGAATAAAGACTACCCCTTCCCCCCACCCAATCAGGGTCATTTTTTAAGCAAAAAAGAGGGTCCCAGAATCACCAAATGGATTGGAAGGTACAAGGGAACATAAAGACCATCCAAGACAATCCCTCTAATCTTACGTATGTTTGAGCAAGAAAAGAAAAGCTGGGGGCGTGGGGGGAGGGGGGGCGCAGTGGAGAGGAGTCTGGGAAAACTCAGAGGGGGAATGATTGCTATCTTGGAAAGTATTTGAAAAGCTGTCTTATCCAAGATGGATTAGGCTCGTTCCATTTGGCCCCAGAAGAAGAACTAGGAGATGTATTTAAGCTTGATGTCAGGAAAACTGCCCCGACAAAGAGACCTGTCCCAAAGGGGAATGGACTATTTCAGGGGCAATGATGTTCCCCATCCCTGGAGTTCTTCAAGAGAAAGACGAAATGGTCACCTGTTGTATATGCTATATAAAGGAAGTCCCACAGGTATAGGTTAGACCAGATTCCTGCCGAGAGGGGTGTGTGTGTGTGTGAATGTGTGTGTGTATGTGCGTGTGAGTGTGGTGGGGGGATATGTATGATGTGTGTGAGTGTGTGTGTGTGGTGGTGGGGGGGGGTGATATGTGTGTGATGTGTGTGTGTCTGTATGTGTCTTGCATCTGAAAATAGTGATGAAACAGGCCCAGAGAAAAGAACCTTTAGACTCAAACACAGTTAAGGAAGGAAGCATCTATTAAGCACCTACTATATACCACACACTGTGCTAAGCAGTCAGGACACAAAGGATGGTAAAAGCTATCCCAGCCCTTAAGGCAGTATAAACAGTCTAAACAGGGAAACAACATAGACACATTCAGTTTCGTACAAGCAGGATATACACAGGATAAATTGGAGAGAATCTAACAGGGAAGGCAATAACATTAATTCCCTTCTTTCTCTATTAAAAGAAGAAATCAAAGAGATAAAAATTCATGATGACAAATGGCTTTAATTTATTCCAATCACAATAAAAAAGGAAATTAGGTCTACTGTCCCTAACCATATTTTACCAAAAACCCTCATTTAAAAAAAACAAACCAAGCCACAAAGCAAATCAACTTCAATTGACACGACTGTTCTAAAAAGGAAATTAGTCTGCTGTCACATAGAAAAAAAGTTCCAGATAGTATTTTTGATACTTAGAAAATTTCAATGATAACACTGATGTTTTCTCCCAGAATCCTTCTTTATAACATGTCAAAGACTAAGACTCTAAGAAAATAGTTGGGAAATGTTGAACTCAATCATGAAGTCATTATTTAAAACACCTTCCTATCTTTCCTCCTAAACAGATTCTCCTTCTTAAATTCTTTATTTCTTTGGAGGATACCACCATCCTTCTAGATACCCAAATTCACAGACAAGGAGCTATCTTGAACTCTTCATCATCCCATAACACCATATTCAATCTATTTCCAAGTCTTGAAAATATTATCTTTCATGCCTATCCTTTTCACTCTATTAATACATCCAACACCATAGTCCAGGCCCCCATTATCTCTCAACTGGACTACTGAAATCCTTTTCTGATTGGCCTCCTCATTTCTAATCTCTGCTGTCTCCAATCCATCACCCACAACCACCAAACTGATATCCCCCAGCACAGATCTAGCCACGTCACTCCTTTGCTCAAGAAGCTTTATTGTCTCTCTTAAACCCTCCAGGATAAGATAGAACCCTTGTACCTGCTTCCCTACATAACATTTCATTTTCCATCTCCATGATTTGATAGTCAATGTCCAAAGCCTTGAACACATTCCCTCATCACTTGATCATCTCAGAACATCCAGTTTCTTTTAATGCTTAGAACAAATGCCACATTGACCCAGGTCGAGTGGGAATAGCACTGGCTTTACAGGCAAAACACATGGATTCAAGTCCTGACTGCTTCTTACCACTTGTGTGACTTTTAGAAGTCAGCTAACATGCCCTCAGCTTCCATTTCCTCACCAGTAAACTATGAGGGTTAGATGACCTTTATGTTGCCTCAGAGCTTACAATCTAAAATCCTATGATGTGACATGAGATCTTTCTTGATTTTTTGAGATGCTAAGTACTTTCCCCAACTACTTTGTGATTTTTTGTTTTTGTTTTTAAGTTAACTTGGAAGAATATAATTTCCTTGAAGGCATTTAGCATAGCCTGCTACAAATTAGAGGCCCTTCATAAACAATTGTTGACACCAGAAAAAAAAAATCAAAACTGAATGCTGGGTAATTAAAATGACCAAATTTGATATGAGAAAATATGAAAATGTGGCTCTCTCCTTTCTTTGCAGACATGGTGGCCTGCGGGAGTGGAAAATATCCCATATTTTAATTAACATGTTGACTAGTTTGGCTGAGCTGGGTTTTTTTCTCTTCCTTTTTTCTTCTTAGGATGATTAGAGATGGCTCTCAGAGAGGAGGGAGAAAGGATACATAGTACTGGAAAATTAAGGTAACCTTCCATTGTTGAATGAATTCTGAATTTTAAAAAATTATCTTCTACTCACAAAAAGAAATCTGCCTATCAACAGACAGGCCAGTCCAAATACCAAAACAATTTAGTGAATATCTATAACTCAGAAATAGGAGAATAAATGAATTTTCCCTGCCTAAATTATCAGGAAAAAAGTGTTCAGTGTCTGAAGGTGTCCCTTAGCCTACAATAACTGATGGCCAAGGCAGGCAACTTGGAAGCAAGTGAAAGCACACTGGGATTAAAAATTTGCTACACGTAATCTGCAAACTGGATGATCCACATGTCTCATCAAGAGTTGGCAATAGCTTCCAGCAATGTCACATCTGGCTCTATTTGGCTCCTTGCTTTTAAAGAGCTGTTACACACATATACACACACACACACACACACACACACACACACACACACACAAGCTTTTCTGAGGTGAAACCTTCAGATCAACAGACACAACACAAGACATAGAGTAGGCTAGGAGTGGTCACCTTTGCAGGTTCCCCAGCCCTGAAAGAGGTTCATTTTTGTGGAAAACTGCCATTAAGGACAGAATCAAAATAAGGTAATCAGTTCCTATACTTCCTTGAAAATGACAAGTCATTAAATATTAAACCTGATGTACTGAAAGCCAGAGCACCATAAAAGACAGAGCCCTGACTTGGGGTCGAGAAGCCTGCTTTCAAATCTCACTACAGACACTTACTGTGAGACCCTGCTCAAGTCACTCACCTTCTATGAGTCTCTATTTCCCTATCTGTAAAATGGAGCACTGATAATACCCACCTCTCACTTGGTGGTTTTGAGGTCCCAATGAGATCATGTTCAGAAAGTCATATGGAAAACTGAAAGTACTATATAAATATTGGCTATTACTTTGGGGGAGAGGGGTACAACAGATGAAGAAATCAAGAAATAACAAGAGTAAGGAGTTTTCTCTGAGAACTATTTGAAAGGGCCTGAATTGGAGTAGTGACTGTTGGAGAGGGAAGAAGGGTTTGAAAGATGCTGGACAGGCAGGATGGACAAGACTGGGAAATGCACTGAACTAGAAATCATGGATTCAGATTCCTAATACAGGAAGGGCATCTCACAGGGAGCAATCTGAATTCATGTCACTAACAAGATTCTCCATACCCTGATGGCTTTCTCAGGTGAAAATTAAAGGTAAATCAGCTGTGAACAAAGCTCAGATTCTCCTATCCTTTATCAGTTAAAGGTACAACTTGGGAGAAGCTAAGCACTCCTGTCACTGAATGAAGGAGGATGATGGCACACAGGTGTCTTGTGGACACAAGACACAGGAAATGTCTTGTGGTTGGTTAAAGGTAATCAGTCAGGACCTCTGGGTCTTGCAAGCCAGCATTCCAATAGCAGGCCAGCCAAAGGTGGCCAAGATCCAGTCAGCTCCTGAGAAGGAATCCCACAGGAAGGACAAAAAGAAGATAGAATCTTTGTCCTCTTTACTAGAGGAAAACCTTGTGAACTTCACAAACTTGGAAGATTTTGGATTTTCTATCAGTACCTGTAGGTTTCAGGGTCTCCAAGGCAACAGGAAATGATGACAGCATGTGTAACAGGAGCTGAGATATGCCCAAAACAAACTAGGCCCAAAAAAAGAGTCATCTCAGGACGCTGTCAGGCAATCAACCCTCTGAACCCAGAAGAGAGAAATGTCAAAGGGAAATCTGATAAGGACTCCAGGAGTGAGAAAGAGGCTTCCACTTCCAGAAGGTGTGACTTACCCTTTGGCCACATGGCTTCTCTGAGCTTGAGCGTACCTGAGGTCCTGGGGGACCATGGTATGCAAGGAGAGAATATATCCCAGTCAAAGCATGATTTGAGAGAGGGGAAATTATTTCTGTAACAATTGTCCTTTCTACACCTGCTTGGCAAATACTTCTTTCTAAAAGCTAATTAACTCTAGTTGACCAATTGATAATCAATGATGACCACACCCATTGGGGGTTTATGAAACAGTACTATAGAAATACCCTGAATCCCTCAGGGTTACCCCTAAATCTGTGGAGAGTAATCTGACTACTCTTCAGGGCCACCATGCCCCCAGCAGAGTGGGAGTTGGGAAATAACTCCAGAAGGAGGTTTTATACCAATATGAGGATTCATTCTCTGACTTACAGCACCATTCTGAATCATTCATTCCCTGAGTTTTGGTGGTTGAATCTGGAAAAAATAATACCTTCACATGGATCTTACAGGTATTTTATGAAGATCAAACAGAATATATGAAAAGGCTTTGGAAAAAATATTTCAAGTATACACAATTAGAAGGTGTTATTTTAACCAGGAAACCTGTAGGAACAAGAGAAAATACATGTCTAGGATCCGGCAAAGACCAATTGAAATCATAGATCGAGAGCTGGAAGGGACCTCCAAGGTCATTTAGTCTCATAACCTTCTTGTTTTATTGTTGAGGAAACTGAGGCCCAGGAAGATTCCATGATGTGCCCAAAATCAGAAGCAATCACATGATCAATCAACAGGCATTTATCATGTGTTTATCCTGTACCAGAAACTTTTTTCCCTAAGCACTGTGGGTACAATGAAAAAGTTAAACACTCCCCTCATTCAAAGAGCTTAAATTAGTAAGAACAGATATACAAGCATATATACATTTACATTTATAGACACATACATGTATACACACATGTGTTGGTATGCATATATCATGTTAAGATTTGACATTCATTTCCATACATAAGTGCATTCGACCCTCACACCAGACTTTTGAGGGGTACTATGGGAAATACCAAAGCTCATTCCACAGATGAGGAAAGCAGGGCCCAGAGAAGTGACTGAGCCATAATCCCACAATTAATGTCAAAGGTAGGATTGGAACTCAAGCCTTCCAAACTCCAAGCCTCCCACTCTAACCACTGAATCACACAAAACTGGAATTCAAACTCAAGTCTTCTGACTCCCTCAACCAGCGCTGCCTTCACTATCATGCCACAGATGATAGTATCAAGGAGATTGTCCTGGGGAAAACAGGAAAGGAAGAGGGGCCATGCTCCCAACATTGCTGTTGGATGGACATCATGAGAAATCTTGGAAAGCGACCAATGCTTTTATGAAATTGAACCAATGAAGCAGCATCCAAGCCACAATGTCCATTCCTTCTTTAATAAGACTAAAACACACACGTACACACAAACAATTGGACTTTTTCTCCTCAGAAAACATGTGCTTCTTTTTTATACTAAACATAATCACATTTCCCAAAGAAAAATGGAGAACAATTTTCAGAAAAAGAAAGCAGCCACAAGTTCTCATTTTGGAAGGATGAAAGTCATTGTGGAAAGACCTAATTGGACTCATACACACAAACAAAAACATTGCCAAGCATGGCACTCATTCCTCCTCCCTATACACACACACACACACACACACACACACACACATACACACACATACACACACACAAACACACATGCTACATTGGGGCTCAGGAGGTCAAGCCCTGGACATGTCATTTCCATGATCCCACAGCACTCCCAATGCATCAATAAGGCAGAAGGAGGATCTGGAAGATTCCTCCTTCCAGTTACTAGTGGGGGGCGGGGTGGAGGATCACCTAAGGCTGGTAAATATTCTGCTGGCTAGTAGCTAAATGTGAGGCCCTCTGCTGAGATCTGGCCAAAAGCACTTCACAGTTCAATTACATTCCATTCAGTGGGAGAAGAGCACAAGGTCAGATGGCCCAGTGAGTGGCAGCAAAGGAGCCCAGAGAGGAGGAATCCCCTAATTGCTGGTTTGCTACCTGCAGATAAGGAGGTAACAGGAGAGCAAAGAGTGATGTTTGCTCCAAAGCATGAGGGGATCTGGAGCCAGCAGTGGCTGAGACAGCAGCATGTTAACCATAAAATGACAAGCATTTTCTGTCTCTTCTCATTCCTCTGCTGATGCTCCTTTGCAGTGTGTGCCAGGAGGGGCACAGGGTCAGGGGAGATCCAGGGCAATGCTAGATCCCACCTTCAGTTAGAAACACAAGAGCTACTCAACCAGGCATAGACAAGTCTACCTGCATTAACCTAAATGCAGAGACTTTCCAGGAGAAGAGATCTGATTCCAAAGACACAAGTTCACAAAGGTTGTGTAGAATTTAATAGAAAAACAGCTGGCGGACAATTATTTAAGTTTTCTTAAAGCAGTGAGAGAGAAAGGGAGTTAAAGACTGGACTTGTGATTTTTTTTGTCAGGTAGTATAGCAGAAAGGGGTCAGGAGGACAGTGAGTGGCAAATATGCTCGCACACTGTCTAACTGTCTGACCCTGGGCAAGTCCTCAGGTCTAAAATGAACATCATCACATCATCATCATCACTATCATTTATGGAGCACTTTACAAATATTATCCCATTAGACTGTAAGCTCCCTGAGGGCAGGGACTGTCTTTTTACCTCTTTGTATTTTCGATGTTTAGCACAGTGCCTGGCACACACAGCTGCTTAATAAATGTTTATTGATAGAATGAACGAGCCACCATAGCCCTGGAAGGTAGGGGCTGTTCTTATTCCCTTTTTATGGATGCAGAAACTGAAGTAATCAGAGGTTAAGTGACCTCGTGCAGGGACCTACAGCTAATAAGTATCTGAGGCTAAATATGAATCTCCTTGAATCACAAGTCTAGCATGCTACCCACTACACCACCTAGCTGCCTATACCATAATAGCCCCTACCTCAAAGAGTTGAATGGAGGCTCAGATGAGATTAGCTTACATAAAATGCTTACTTAGTACAGTGCCTAGCACATAGTGCTGTTCAGTCATATTCAACTCTCTGTGACCCTATTTGGGGTTTTCTTGGCAAAGACACTGGAGTGGTTCGCCACTTCCTTCTCCAGATCATTTTACAGATGAGGAAACTGAGGCAAACAGTGTGAAGTAACTTTCCCAGAGTCACTTCAGAATCACTTAATGCCTATGGGACTTTTGAGAAATCATTTCCTCTCTCTGGGCCTGAGGTTTCCCATCAATAAATTGAAGGATCTACACTAGATCTTGAATCTTCCATTTTGTTCCAAATCTATTATCCTAGGATTCTAACAGAAATCCTAGCCCAAAGCATTTTAAATAGTGCAGAGAGACAATCATTCATTCATTCATTTGCAAATCTAATCTATGATCCAGATTCAAACTCTCTGAGCCTCAGTTTCCTTGTCTGTAAAATAACAGGGCTAGACTAACTGGCCTCTAAAAGTTGTTCCTGATACTTCTGAAACTCTGCTACTAAGTTCCTGTGACTTAATAAATCTAGGCTCTATTGCAAGCTCTGCCACTAAATTTCCCAGTAACATCAGGCTGTTCCCTTATCTCAGAAATGGGACAATGGGGATTTCTTAATTGCCACTTCACAGGCATGGTAAGAAAACATAACTACAGAGCATTCTGGGGCATCATGGTGTCATGGGAAGAGAATTCAGGAACAGAGCAACTGGGTTTTGACCATACTCAGTGTGGGGACTCCCTGGGATGGACCTGCCAAGATGGGGAATGCAGATCTCTGGCCCACAGCTCCTAGATACTTTTTCATCCCATCCACCAAATAACACTAGGGCCTAGCCAGGGAGGGCAACTTCCCATACAACCCCCTTCCCTCCCTTCTTCCACTTTTCCCCTCTTACTTGGAAAACTATAAACAAACCTATATGATCATGGCTACAAATAATAATAAGGTCTTGACAATTCCCTGCCCTATGTCTCTGTTTTAAATACCAGTGACTGTCTAAACCTAAGCTCCCTTCTTTGGCTCCCAACCTCCAGTTATGTTATAGCTCCTTAGTAGAATGTGAACTTCTGGAGAGCAGGGATTATCTCATTTTTGCATATGCATCCCTAACACACAGTAACTACTCCGTAATCACCGACTGACAATTAACAATTTAGCTTAGGGCAAATCACAGCTCTATGCTTCGGTTTCACCTTTTGTAAAATGAAGGCATTTACTAAATGACCATAAGATCATGAATTTAGAGCTAGAAAGGACTTTAGAGGTTATCTACTTTAAACCCCTCATTTTACAGATGAGGAAACTGAGACCCTGGTCATCCAAGCAATAATTGCCACAGGCAACATTCAAACTCAAGCCGACTAACTCCAAATCCAGCTCTACTTTCCTACTATTTTGGTCCTTTGGCTTTAGATCCTATGGTCCTAATTATTTTTATCAGTTAATAAGCAAATATTTATTAAGTAGCTACTATATAAACGCCAGCCATATATGCTCAGCACCAGAGATTTAAAGACAAGTGATCGAGCTGGCACCGAACCAATTACAGGCATTTTTATTATGTCTGAGCCTAATTAAATTTCCATGAAAGTACACTTTACTTCAAGGCACAGCGAGGCTACACACACAACACTGGTAGTTTGGCTCTATCTCTGCCTCTCTTGGGTAGAAGTAGGGCTATTTCTTCCTCCTATCTCCTGCTGGCATCAGTAACATACCAAAGTAGCCCCAGTGTCCTGGGCATTTGACGACAGCTATCATTTGCACCCTTGTTGGCAGGTTGTTGCTCACCAAGGGACAATGACAGTCTCACATAAATTCTTCCATCACCAATTCCCCAGGCAATCAAAGTATTCCATCTCCCCCGCCCCTGACTCACCCAAGTAGCCAGCACCCACTTCATCCTAGCAGGGCCTTTGGAGGGTGAACACAGGCTTAATTGCCTCCCCCACCACTCACCATGCTGGAGCAGAGATGGCCACCTTAGCTAAGCATTGATTTGTGTGGGTAGCTGAAGAAAGGGGAGAACAAAAGTCCAAGTTACAGAAAAGTTAAAAAAACAAAAGCCCCCCAAAGCCCCAAGCTACAAAAAATCACCACATAAGATGTGATGGTTTCTTATCTTTTGAGAGATAGCAAAAAGACACAAACCAAGAACACCAGAGCCCTCCTGTAATATATACCTCACATTTGCTATTCTGTCTCTCATTCCCATGATAAGCAAGACATGAGCAGTCCATGTTTTAAAAATGAGTTCTTGACAACTTTCATTTTTTATAACATCGAGGTTCCTCCTAACAGATACTCAAGCCTTAACAAACAATAAAAATGACTGAGAAAAAGATTAAAACTAATAACACATCCAATCTTGTTCGGATCCAAAGTCTCCAGGTCAGGTACCAAGGGAAGGCAGCATTCTCAGGCCAGGCCCTGTTGTTATCATCCTTTGACAGCCTCCCTTTCTATTTTGTTTTTTACTGTTACTCTTTTTTCCATTGACAATGTTACAGTCATTATTATTGTCCTGTTATTGTCCAAAGTCTGTTTATTTCACTTTGTATCCATTCTTAAGTCTTCCCCAGCAACTCTATCTTCATCTGTTCATTCAGAATTCCATTATATTCACGTATCAGTTTGTTTAGTCATTTCCTAATAGTTGGTTATTTACTTTGTTTGCAATTCTTTGTTACTACAAAGGAGAATATTTTGAAGACGAGGCTCTAGTCTTTCCTTCTGTTCAGGAGGACCTTCTCAGTCCACCCAACTGCTAGTGTCTTCTCCTACTCCATATCTCCATCCGTATCTTGGATGTCTGCTGTTCAGTCATTTTGAGTCATGACCCAGTTGGGGTTTTCTTGGAAGAGATATTAGATTGATTTGCCATTTCCTTCTCTAACTCATTTTACAGAGGAGGAAACTGAGGCACAATGAACTGACTTACCCAGGGTCACATAGCTACTAAGTGTCTAAGGTCAAATGTGAACTCAGATCTTTTTGACTCCAGCTTAGCACTCTATCCATGACCACCTACCTAGTTATTCATATATTATCTCCCTCAACTAGATGGTGCAATGGAGAGACATCAGGAAGACCAGACATCAAATATTAACTTTGGACCCTTACTAGCCATGTAATGCTAGGAATATCACTTAACCTCCGCCTTAGTTTCCTCAACTATATGAGATAACATTCATAAAGCCCAGGGCCTAGCATATAATATATATGCTTCATAAATGTTTGCTGACTAACCATATAGAAACGTCTTTTTGTCATTGACTTCCATGAGTGATTCAAAGAAGTCTACTTTAAAAATTTAGTAGATCAGGATATGATACAATCCCTGAGCAGGGAGCTGAAGGAAAGAAAAAGCCAAGAATATTTCAGTTTGCCAAAGAGACTGCTCAAAAACCGGAGCAGCAAGTAGATATGAAGTAAAGGGCTTTGGATTTAGGGTGAGAGGATCTGAGTTCAAATCCTGCCTTACTCCTTATGACTTGTATGACCTTGACCAAGTGAAGGAGTTGCACCAGGTGACTTCTTCATCCTTTCCAGCCTGGAATCTATGACTGCATAACCTCATGCTCTCCAGCTTGAGATCAGCAGCTTGTCTCTGGAGCAGGCTGCGTACCATAGAAGACTTAAGTCAAAGCAAAACTGAGCCTGTCCAGACTGGTGATTTGTCTAGTTCTACAAATTATTCCTGGCTGTTTAGTGGTTTATCTTGATTGATGGCCACAGTCCTCATTAGAATCTGTTCATCCATTCTGCTAAAATTAGCTAATTGTGTCTGGATTTACCCTTTTGTGTCCAAGATTAATTTTTCAAACATAAAGACACTTTATATGCACAAGGAATACTTTCTGATATATTTAAATAAACAAACCAGTAGGCCCAAACCCTCAAGTGTCTGAGGGGTTTGGAGTAGAAAATGCACTCGATTTGGGTTTAGCAGACACGGATTCCAATCTGGGCTCCAACCACCAAACCACCATATGGACTGTGAACAAGACATTTCACCTTTCAGGGCCTTAGTTTCCTATTGTGTAATAGGGGTGAACTAGATGCCACAGAAGGTCCTTTCTGACCCTCATCTCTAGACTGAATCATCAATAACAAAATGTGTATACAGAACCATCAATCAGCTAGTTTACCTGCATTTATCAAGTTCGTACTATATGCCAGGCAATGTGCAAAAGCACAGTGAGCTTAGACTTCACTTTCAACCTTGATTAGCAAATATTAGCTAAATGGAGTGGAGACATGTGACTTCCATCTTCATCAATGGATCATTTATGATCTCCAAAGTCATGAGAGGGCATGTTGATTAGGAAACCAGACACATGGAAATGGTTTCATGTTGGATTAAAGTTGGGAATAGATTCATTTCTTTCATCAGCATCAAAAGCTAATAAAATAGCTTTGCCCAAGTTTCACATTAATTTCTATTCAATACTTTAAAACTGACAATTCAGACACCCAAATTCCAACACTCCCTGGGAATCCTAATAACCGCCTTCTGCCAAATACCTGGCAGTGCGCTCAATCATCTGTCTCTCTCTGCAATTCTTGCCCTTCACTGATCCTTCTCTCACACATATGAGGAACATGTGATTTATACACTTTTCTTTTACAGAGATTCAACATAATGTTTTGGCCGAAAACTAAAACCCCAAGGTTTGGGGGTGGGGGGGAGGTAGTGTTTTTCCCTCTTGCAAAAAGCTGAGAATGGGAAGGGGAAAACTGATGGAATAATAAAACACAGGTGCTTCCTTTCTAATTAAAAGAGAACTTTGCAGCTGCACGGCTAGTGAATCATCCCTTTAGGTTATTCTCGGTAGTCATAAAGTGCCGGGCTCAGAGCCCATATGTTTTCTGAAAGCTAAATTCTTTGGATTTCAAAAAAAAAAGTGCTGAAGATCAGGTAACTGACAGCATTTTCTATTTCTCAGTTCTCCTTGGAGACATGCCCATTTTTTAATTTTTTTTCTATTCTAAAAGTAATCAGTGTGTGTGTGTGTGTGTGTACATGCACACGTGCACATGCGTGCACATATACATAAATAACATGTGAGAAGCAGCATTTTATAGTGGATAGAGAGCTGACCTCAAAGCCACGAAGATATGGGTTCAAGGCCCACTTCTGATACATACTGGCTGTGTAACCCTGGACAAGTCACTTAAGCTCTAAGTACTCTGGGCGGCCAAGACACTAAGTTGTAGAGTGATTTTCCTCATTCAGGAGATCTCTAGGCAAATGAAATAATAGGTCTAATTCCTATCCCAATTCCTAAACCTATATATATATATATATATATATATGTATGTATATACACATATATGTGTATATATACACACATATATATAATATATACACATATGTATACATATACATATACATATGTGTGTGTGTGTGTGTGTGTATATATACCTACACACACACATGTCTATATACGAGGGGGAGAAAATATGGGGACGGAGAGACATACTATTTTTGTGCAGTGTAATGGTAGAGTGCCAGGAAATCAGAAAGATCTGAGTTCAAATTTGACCTCAGACACTCAAATGCTGTGTGACCCTAGGCAACTCAATCTAAAAACGGGGATCATAACAGCAACTACCTCCCAAGATTACCGTGAGGACCAAATGAAATAACATTTGTGAAGTATTTAGCATGGTGAGATGCCATAGAAATTATACTTTAAAATGAAAGTTTAATAAATTAAGCTATTACAAGACTCACAAATTACCTACCAATTGATATTTATTTGGTCAAAGTTCTTTTAGCAATATTTTGAGTTTTCCACAAATTTGTCAACTGGAAGCACTTTACCAAGGATCTAGAGTAGGACCCAATTGTAGAGGGTGTATCTGGAGTCAGAGTTCATGGGTTCAAATTTTAGTTCTTCAGAGGAGACAGATTAAATATGATGGATCTGGAGACAGGAAGACTCAAGTGCCAATCTTGCCTCAGACTAGCTGAGTGACCATGGGCAAGTCACTTTACCTCCTTCAGATTCCATTTCATTATCTGTAAATGGGGGCGTGATAATAATATCATCTACTTCACAGTCTTAGTGTGAGAATCAAATGAGATAATCTGTAGAATAGTTACAGAAATGCTAGCTATCATTACTACTACTAACTATATGACCTTGGCCAAGTTGCCTTACCTCTCTGGGCCTCAGTTTCTTCATCTGTAAAATGTAGAGATTATGTGAGTTAGCCTATTAAGTACCTTCTAGTTCTCAATCTAGGGTCATATGCCACAGCCTATTATACTGCCAGTATCATAGAAATGAAACTTGAAACATCCCATCACTTAAGGACCCTTTAAATAAATGAAGGCATCACTTTTATTACGCATTATATGTTTCCATTCTGCAGCACTGTCTTCACAGCTTTCAACTTGTTTTGGAAACGCAGACTGGGGCACTCTGGTCCTGAGCTGTTGGGCCACAAACAAGTGGCAGGCAGGCTATTGTTTGGTGGTTAAACAGGTCAGTTTAGGGGGACACAGAGTCCCAAATCACTGAGCAGCACAGTCCAAGGCACCAAAGAATTCTTCTCTTCCTCAGCACCCCCTCCCCTTCCCAACAATAAGATGCAAAATGAAAAGACGCAAACTCATTAAGAGTCAAGGACAAAAGCACTAGGTTGAAAATAGGTCGGGTAAATCATCACTGCAGCCCCACTCCATTATGGCCAAAAGGAAACTACTGGAAGGAGCTGGCCGGAGGCTTTAGACAATTATTTCTTCTTTCCCTCCCATTTATGCTGTTGCAAAGTAGAGCTGTGTCCACCTGGGCATCACCCAGGAAACCAAATAATGCCATAAGCATTGATTGGAGAATATCACTGAGTTTTCAGTATTCTTACTGAACAAAATTTCATCAGCTTTTCCCTGTGAGAGGTGAATTAATTTCTTTTTGAGTCTGTATTTTTCTATTTTAATGGATGAAATGCTGACTTTTTTAAATTGTACATTTAAATGAAAGGGGAAGTCACATTTCTCCATCTCTTATTCCCCAGAATGCACCAAGAAGAGAGTGAGAAAAGGCTTCTAAGTTCTACAGGGCTGCATGATTGTTTTATCTATCTATCTATCTATCATTTATCTATCTATCTTTCTATCTATCTGTCTGTCTGTACCTATCTACCTATCTACCTATCTTGTCTGTCTGTTTAACCCTCTGGGTCTCACCAATCTGCGAGTTTGAAAAAAGTAATCTTTTTCTCTGTGCTGAGCCAAATTCCCACCCTTGTCAAAGGAACGGTTCCAAAGAAACCTTCCTCAAAATACCCTCTGTCACCTCTCCCACTCCCAATACTCCCTTCATGCTTGCTGAATTCAATCCAAACTTCTAGGCTTTGTATTTTAGGCCTTGTGTCAAGTGGTCCCGTGGTGCATTCTCCTATTCCATCCCTCATTGTTTCCTATCAGGGCCCCTTTGTCAAGTAGAGCTTGTTTATGGCACTCTAATCTGCTGATTTTCACCTCTGGGCCTTGGTTTCTGCCTTTCTTCCCACCTAGAAGGCCCTTCCTCTGCTAATTCACATCTCTTAAAGACATAAAAATCTAGTTCTTCTATGGTGAACAATCTGTTTTCAATCATTAGTCAATGATCCACTGGAAGAAAATCAATTCCTGAAGACACTCAAAAATCTTCCCCTTATGGTTCTTAACAATATATAAGATCTACTTTTTAGAAAGGGGAACATCATATTTATTTTTAAATATTAAAAGTGGATTTTTATTCCCTATTACATCCATAAGGGGTACAGAGAAAAAAATGAAAGAGGATATGAAAGGAAAAGACACTGAATATACGAGAAGAGGGCAAAATCCAGGCACTTGGAAGAGAGAGAAACAAGGGCAAAGAGAGACCAGGTAGATTTTGTGAGTAACTTTTTGTCACCCGGTTCAATTTGGTTACAGACTACTACTTAACATAATCAACTTCCCTTTAAAATGTTGAGCATCTGCTTAGTCTTTTTTGATTAGGATTCAAAGGTCTTTAGTTGCTCTAATCCTTGAACTTCTAGAAATTTAGCTCAGAATGGAAAATTCAAAGTAGTCCCTGGAATAGTGGAATAGGAAGAGGAGAGAAAATGGAGGAGAGGAGGAAGAGAGTCAATAGCACTGTAAGCCCATCAACTCTCTGTCTGGATATAGGTAGTCTATTTCATCACTGCTGACCATTGTGCTGACTAGAGATCCTAAGTCTCTCATTGATTATCTTTACAATGTTGTTGGTTTTGTATAAACTGTTTTCCTGGGCTTCTCCCTCCACCTTGCATCACTTCATATTAGTCTTTTCAAGTCTTTCTGAAGCCATCCCCTTAGTTATTTCTTAGATCACAATGGGATTCCATCACATTCGTCTACCATAACTTGTTCAGTCATCACCCAATTGATGGGCATTCCCCCTTAGTTACCAATTTCTTTGCTACCACAAAAAGGGGCTGCTATAAATATTCTGTATATAGGGAACTTTTCCTTTTTAAGGAAAATATATCTTTGAGGTTCTGGCAGAGGTATTGATGGGTTGAAGTGTATTCACAGTTTAATAACTTTTTGGGACATAGTCCCAAATTGCTTTCCAGAATGGCTGAACCAGTTCTCAGGCCCTCCAGCATTTGTCATTTTTCCTTTTTTTTTTTTGTCAATTTACCTAATCTGATGTGTGTGAAGTGGTACTTCAGAGTTGGGTTAATTTGCATTCCTCTGGTTGCTAGAGATTTGGAGCATTTTTTTTATTAATAGTTTGGATTTCTTTCTCTGAAAACTGCCTCTTCATACATTTATCAGCTGTGGACCTATGCATTTAAAAGCATGATTCCCAGAATGGTTCCACGGGCTTCAGAGGATTCTCTAACACCAAAAAACAAGCAAACAAAACAAAAACCTTAAGAATCCCTTGGCTAGAGGTAAGCTAAAATGCCTACATCCTTCAGATAGTCAGAGGACTCCTTAATATTAACTCATTTTTATAGTGTTATCATAAACAGGGGAAATCTGTTTTGCAATTTTATCTATAGGGTGTCCCAAAAATCTTAGCGCAGTTAGCTTTAACTTGCACTAAGACTTTGTGGAATCATAGCTCTAAAGATTGGGAGGGACCCTGCAGATTATATAGTCTATTTCTTTCCTTTGACAGATGAGGAAACAGAGGTCCACATAACTGAATGGAAGTCAAAAGTTAATTGGCCAAGGTCATACTCAAGTTCACAGTGTGCCTCCCCTTCTCAACAGATTATAGATGTTATTACTGAAATAATCAATCTTGTTTATTTCTTATGCCTTACCTCCTAGCACTAAGCATAGTCCTCTGCTCACACGGAGTACTCAAGCAATGCTTAGTTCTACCTCATTAGGCATTCCACTCTCAGCAAAGCTTCTTAGCATGGAAAGAGAAGCTATTTATTGTGGAGCCCGAGGCAACACTGCAACCACAGGAGTGGACAGAAGAGAAGCCAAGACAAGGGGTACCCATCTGGCTGACCTCACCCCCCACCTGCACCCCAAAGCTATTGCCCAGTGTCTCCATTCCAAAGCAAGCAAAATTTCAGCTGCCAGCCATATTCATGCCTGCCTCCAAGTGAGGGTACAAAGGAGAAAGATGCTTGACCTTGGAGTACAGCCTCAGAGCTAGAAGGGACCTTCAAGGTCATCTGGCACAACAGCTTCATGTTACATGGCAAGAACCTGAAGCCAGGTCATAAATCTACCAAATAGAGAGCCGAGATTATACTGCCATCCTTCCTGGAGTCTCCCAACCTAAATAGCTTTTGTCTCTTCTTCTGCCCCATTCCTCCACATAGGGCACTAAGGAAAGCAGCAGCAGCAGCAGAAGCAGCAGAAGCAGCAGAAGCAGCAGCAGCAGCAGCAGCAGCAGCAGCAGCAGCAGTAGTAGTAGTAGTAGTAGTAGTAGTAGTAGTAGTAGTAGTAGTAGCAGTAGTAGTAGTAGTAGTAATAGTAGTAGTAGCAGGACCAGGAGGAGGAGGAAAAGAAGTAGAAGTAGCAGCAGCAGTATTTACATAACATGTTAAGGTCTTCAAAATGTTTTGTAAGTATAATATTAATAATGATAATACCTAACACCTATACACTGCTTACGATGTGTCAGACATTATGCTAAGCACTTACAATTATTATCTCATTTTATCCTTATAACAACCCTGGAAGGTAAGAGCTATGGTTATCCCCATTTTACAAATGAGAAAACTGAGGTAAACAGAGGTTAAGTGATTTGTTTAGGGTCACTAAGCTATTAAATGTCTGAGGTCAGATTTAAACTCAGGTCTTCCTGTCTCAGGTTCAGTGCTCTATCCATCGAACCCTGGGAAAGTCCCTTAAACTCTCTCCAAGGATTCAGGCAACTCTCTAATATGATAGCAACAAGGTAGTTTGTACAAAGGCATGTACACAGATGTTATCATAGATCCAGGTCCACCCCACCCCTCTATCAATTCCCAGATCTACATTTGACTGGTACTCACTCACTCATTTCCAAGGTCCAACCCAAACCTTATTTTCACTAGCTAGACACAGACCATATAGGGCCATGTCAGACAAAATCTTGAAAAGCTGGCTCCCAAGCTCAGCAGAAACTTCAGCAATGGCAATGATGGCCCTTGAAGATTTGTAATACCATCTTATCTGAGCCTTACCGCACTTCTCAGGCAGCTCTGGGGCCATTTCTGACTGGCAGAACAGAATCCCCAGGACTCTGTAATTGCACACGTAATGCAAACACAAGAACTTTGGTTCTACTTTGAATCCCCTCAGACTTCTCTGACGTGGCTTTAGCACACTGGTGGGAAACTGATATAGTGTCTTTCTTTGCAGAATAAACAAATTTCACAATTGCCCAGAGAGAGATGAGTGATGTGAGTATTGCTGGTTTCCAGGAAGAACCTGCAGAATCATGGCAGTTACATCACATAGTGAGTGTCCAAAGCCAAATCTGAACCCAACTAGGCCTGAAGCAAGATCAGGGTTTCCATTCACTCCATCAGGATGCCTAACTTATCTGTAATGACAAAACGGCTTTTAGGCAGGCTCAGTGAATATACCTACTGTATGCTGGCCTACAACTCTCATCCTAGATGTTGAGTTGGTTGGGCCCTGATGCTTAATAACTAGCTTCCTGGATAATTGTCCTTCAAGGTGCTCTTCTCTCCAAGGGAGGCATTTTTAGCATGAAATGTCTGCACACATTGTGTTCACAGATGCAAACTACACACAGAAACAAGGGCTCTGGAATAAGAAGACCTAGCTTCAAAGCTTACCATCATCATCATCATCAACATAATGACCAACATTTATATAGTATTTAAAGAGCTGCAAATCACATAATGAATATTTCATTTGGTCCTGACAATCACCCCAGGAGATAGATGCTGTTATTATACCCATTTGACAGATGAGGAAACTGAGGCAGGTAAAAATTAAGTGACTTGTTCTGGATCACATAGCTGGTAGGTATCTAAGGCAGAATTTAAATTCAAGGCAGAATTTAAACTCAAGTCTTTGTAACTCCAGATTCAGAGCTCGGTCCGCTGGCCACCATGCTACTTATCAAGTGTGTGACTTTAAGCAAATAACTCTACCTTCCTGGATCTCACTTTCCTCAATTTTAAAATGAAGGTATTAAAATAAATGCCCTCTGAAGTTACTTTTGACTCCAGATCTATGATTCTGTTTTTGAGTGAGGGAGGGCTGTGCAGGTCACCAGTCTCACTTCTCCTCCAGAACATCTGAATCCAGTGATCAGATATTCATCAGGATGACTGGAGATGACCCAGGATGAGGCAATTGGGGTTAAGTGACTTGCCCAAGGTCACACAGCTAGTGGGTGTCAAGTGTCTGAGATGAGATTTGAAATCCGGTCCTCCTGACTCCTGCACTGCTGCTCTATCCATTGCACCATCTTGCTGTGCCCATAACTTTATGTACAGATGAGATCAAAACACAGGATAGAGAAAAGAAGAGAACTTTTGGTAAAAAATCATTCTTGGCTCCTAAAACGATAAGGGTTTTTCTTCAGAATCAGTTCATCTACAAAGAAGAGATCGTGTAGTCCCTTTGTTCTAAGATATGGAGTCTGTGTGTATGTGTGTGTATGCGTGTGTATGTGTGTACGTGTGTGTATGCATGTACACTGTGTACGTCTGTGTGTGTGTGGCTGCACACAAGCATGTGCATGTGCTTAAAAGAATACTGTGTCCTTTTTTTGAGCTTAAGGAAAACCATTTTATTACTGGGGAAAAAGTCAGTTCTGTAAGACCTCCAAAATGGTCATTAAGACCCAAACCAAACATTCAAGAACACAGAGTCCTAAGCTCTGTTTCTGTTCAACATTAAGCAATCCCACAAAACAATGGAGCAAACAGTTGGTTTATCTCTTACAAGCCATACAAGATGTGTCAGGTAAATCTGGGATCCCCTTTTCCCTGTCAACAAGCATCATCTCTTGTCATTTCATTTATACAGGAAAGACTCACTGTCTTAGGTCTTAGCAAATAATTTTCAGACTGTTCTAATAGTATTATTAAATGTAGCATAATGCTCCTCTCCTGTTAAGAGAAATGGCAAGGCATCCTTAGTGATAGAGATGATGAGGGCCTGACCTAGTGCTGGGCTACGTGAGGAGAAAGAAAGTGATATTTATGTGTATGTATGTTCAGGAGGCAGAGGGGATGAAGATCATGAGCTCTGTTTTGGACACGTTGAATTTGAGATGCTGATAGGCCATCCCATTCAAGATGTGCAAGAGACAGCTGGCTTTCTGTTGCTATGGAGCTCAGTAGAGTGACTGGGGATGGATACACTGATCTGAGAACCAAGCTTGAAGTGATGAAAATTGAAGGTATGGAGCTAGTGAGATGACCAAATGAAATAACATTGAATTAAAAAAAAAAAAAAAAAGAGGGTAGAGCTGTGAGGAACACCCAAAGTTAATGGATATGACATGGATGGATCACCAACCATTAAAGAGACTGGAAAGGAACCTACAGATGAGAGAGAGAGAGAGAGAGAGAGAGAGGGAGAGGGGGAGTGAGAGAGGGAGAGGGAGGGGGAGAGAGAGAGAGAGAGAGAGAGAGAGAGAGAGAGAGAGAGAGAGAGAGAGAGAGAGAGAGAGAGAGAGAGAGAAACCCAGAGGACAGAA